>CM046672.1:15147500-15650000 GCA_025594165.1 Tamias sibiricus | reverse complement strand
TCAGAATCTGACTTTTGTAAAATGTGCAATTCCTTCCACTGTGGCAAATTCTTTGATTACAAGTGCTTTCAAAAATCACCCACTCTTAACTTTTCCCCCTCGTCTCTTTGAAGTAGGGTAAATATGACAATTTTTATTGGTCTCAATTATTGAAACTTGATCTAAGGACTGTGTGGAAGAAGGAAGCTGATTGCCTTTTTCTGGCCTCCAGTTCTACTGACTTTTAAAAGGGAGTTTGTTAAGTACCTTTGAAGAATATGACATACAGTGATCATTTGGCTGTAATGCAAATTATAGAACATAAATTCAGCTTGGAATTAAAAAAGACTTGAATCCTTTCACTGGGTACAATTGAGGATTTATTATATACATATTTTAAATTACTTTTTGCTCCTTACTTTGGTTCAATGGCTAGTTACAGATCAACTTATTTGGAGGTCCTTGGAAAGAAGCTTGGGAAATGGGAGAGGGGAGAAGATTGATCCCAATCTGCATAATCAATAGGGCAGCATGCTGCAATCGTGTACCTACATTTACTGTAAATTTCTACACTATCTGCAGTATGGGTGCTCCAGTGCCTTGCTCTGCTTCTCTGAGCAGATTTAGAGGCAGAACCACCAGAATTTACTACTCAGCCTTCCGGAACAATATAGGGGAAGTCCATTCCATAGTAGCTCATTTTAAAACTCCTTTACTTGCTCAAGTCCCCCCCCCCCATGTGTGTGTGTGTGTGTGTGTGTGTGTGTGAGAGAGAGAGAGAGAGAGAGAGAGAGAGAGAGAGAGAGAAAGAGAAAGAGAAAGAGGGGAGAGAATATATCTGTTCACATGCGGGGTTTTGGATGCTGAACCCCCAAAGTGTAGGTATCCTATGAGTTGGAGGGGAGTGGGAAGTATTCCCGGGCTCTGGGGGGTGGGAATTTGCTTATTGAATTACTCTTTCCAAGGCCCTCTTCTCATGTTATGATGTTAGGTTTCTTTTACTGGTGGAAGTAAATTAGAGATAGGAATATAAGAGAGTAGTAATATACTCGAGATCGAAGCAATGTCAAAAGTAAGAGTTGCTGCGTGTGTGAGAATAGACAGTTACAGTTCCTCTTGAAAGCTTGGTGGTAGGTGAATCCATATTTGGAGATGATTTTGAAATAGTCTAGCAAATGGTGCACAACAGGATTTGGTAAAAAGTGTACACAGAGTCAGTTTTGAAAGGATTGTGGTTTGGGGAGATGAGGTGTGGGCAGGAAAACCCACTGGAGGCCAGCAGCCTTCCTCTGTGTGTCTCCTCCCTTCCCCCTCCCTGGGTTTTAGTTTTTAATTACTTAATGCTGAAACACACAGGGCTTATATAAATATTTGCAAATGCTCTTTCCTATTGATTTCTCTGAATAAACTGCCCTGCTCTGGTCCAGAGAGGAGGCGATTCAGATCTGTGGACTTTTTAAACATATAAAAGCCTCTGAAGGAGTGTTCCTCTGTGCATGTGTGTGTATTCATGGGTAGAATTGTAGGCATGAAGATTTTATTGTGTGGGGGGGGGTGCAAAGAGTTTAGGTTCTCAGTGGTATGGGCTGGGAAAGCTGGGCTGGAGCTGGCCTCATGGCCTGGCAGTCCTGACAGATGTGTGTGTGTACACACTGTGGGTGTCTACACTGGGGGAGCCTGAATGCATATGCAGTTAGCCCCCCAACCCCCCATTAAATATGGAGCAGTTTTCCAGGGCTCTGTGACAGCCTTCTCCTCGGGGTCACATTGAGTTCGAATCTGACCCAAGGTGCAGGAATCCTGCAATGGGGAAATAAAAGAATATACAGAAGAGGGTCAGGTCAGCTGCTCAGAGGCCAAAACCCCTACAGCTGCTTTGATTTTATTATTATTATTATTATTTGTGTGTGTGTGTGTGTGTGTGTATTTTAGGCTCCTCCTGCCATGTTACAAATTGTGCCTCCCCCTCTCAGGTGTTTGCTTAGTAGCTTAAAGGCACCAGAGCCTGTGCCTGCGTAGACCATGCTCTCAGCAACAACAGAAAACCCACAATACTGAATCCAAAACAAAACAAGGGAGGAGGGGGGAGAAAAACCCCTATTGAGTTCAGGCAAATAAGGTTGGGTCTCCAGATCCTATTACAAAGCAGCTTTGAATATGCAAGACAGTGCACAAGACCAGTTATTCCAGTTACAACAAACTATTAGAGAGAGAGAGAGAGAGAGAGAGAGAGAAAAGAAAAGGCATGTTTAGGTCCTAATTTGTTAGTACAAGGAAAAGAATCCCACATAAAGCTGACTTTTTTTTTTTTTTTTCTTTTCTTTTCCCTTTGCTGGCTTCACACAGAATTCACTGGCCTTTTCTGATCCATTTACTGTATAGTTTCTTTTATTAAAATCTTTTGAATTTAGGAAGATTGCTGCAAGCAACACATTTTCTGTATTTTCCCCCCTTTATCTGAGAAGAGAGTTGGCAGGGGTTCTGTGGTTTGCAGTTACACAATATGTTATCATGTTTTTAATCACTAAATCATTGCAGTGGTTATAGATTTACAGTCTTGGGGTATTACAGAGAGGAGCAACGGCAGCTATATATATGCTTTTAAATTACACTAATGTAAACTGAGTGCGGCAGCTATGAATATGGTTGGCAGACTGCAACCCCCCACCCCCTTAGTTCTTTCTCCTTCTATAATTTTTCTCCCCAAAATGCTTGTTTTACTTAAAAATAAGCCACCCCTCTTCCCTGAATTCTTTGTCTCCTCAGTACCCCCTTCCCTTCATTTTAGAATTTTAACCCCAGATAAGCTAAAATTCCAACTCTGGGAATAAAATTTAGGATTAGAGAAATAATAATAATAGTAATAATAATGATGATGATGAAGAGTGTGGATTTCCTAAAATCCTCTTGGTTTCCATAAGGGCCTCCTGCATATGGAGAGAGGGTTGATTGCAGATCAGAAGGTGGGAGTGGGTGGAGGGGAGGGAGTCCAGGCTTGTGGCACTCCAAAGGTCCTGTCACTGGGAGCCCACTTTCAGCTTCTGTTTTTCATATTATTATGTAACAGAATCCTTGGCAGCATTAAAAATTCAGTATTACAAGCTGATTGTAATGCTGCCTCATTAGACAGCGCTGTCTGGCCTTGTATTAAGTGAAACACAGAGCATGGCTTTTACATTATAAACACCAATAAATATTAAGGCTCAGCAGAGGGGGGAAACAGCAACTGGGTTTTTGGCCCCTTCTGGTTTGACACCCCCCCCCCCATACACACATCTTCCCATCATGCCCATTCCTTGCCCCCTATCCCATGGTAACTGTCATCTATTTTCTTGTTGGGATGCTGATGTGTCAACCCTGCTGACATTTTAGAAAGGCTTTTTATAGAGTTATCTTGTGTACACAAAAGGTTTGGAAGTTTGTTTTGTTTTGATCTGCAGTAAACAGGTCCTTCACTTTGCTGATGTCATTTCCGTTCATATTTGAGTTGTTTATTGTGCTTCTTTGCAGGGCCCTCTCCTCCCTCCCCCTACCTTACTTCTCAGCCAGAGCCTGTGGCTGCCTGGGGAAGGGGGGTACGCTCCTGAGCCGCCAGGTCTAGGTTCAAAGGCTGAGGGTCACCTGTCCCTGCTGGGGAAGATGGCTTCAGCTTCAAATCTGGATAAACACTTGGCTGTCCACTTGCCCTGGTATTTTCATGGCATGCGATGATTCATCCCAGCTTCCTTTCTTTGTGCCACCCCCACCCCTGCCACACCTTGTCTGTCTTTAATACATCCTTATTGTCCACTTCTCCAGGAACCCCCCACCTTTAAAAAAAAAAAAAAAAAACTTGTAATGGCGACTTTGAGACTTTGATTCAGTTGCAAATCCGAAGCTGGCATTAGGGACTTCATGCTGTGAGAAAAAGAAACTGTTTCAAGGCCTTACCCCTGAAGCCCCCCAGCACCACCTTCTATCCCTGTTCTTTACCATTTCTTTTTCTTTTTCCTATTCCCTGTCTTTTTGGCAATATAAAGGCCATTCTGGTGTTACCAGAAATAATCATAATGTCCGGTGTCTCTTATTTCCATGTGATCTATGATTGGAAACCCTTCTTTAAAAAAAAAAAAGGTAGGGTGGGCAAAGGAAAGATGAAAAGCTATTTAGGCCCCAAAGCCCTTCCTCTAATAAGATGGTATGTTTTAGGTTTAAAAATTTTTATTTTGTTCTTTTAGGTTTAGAAATAATAGGGAGAAAGGGAAAAGCAGTCATTAGGAAGTTCCCTGAGTTGCTTTCCAACTAAGACGGGTGAAAAATGAACCAGCATTGACACTTGGCTCCCTGTGAAAGCCCCGTAACCTCTCCCCCCTTCCGTGGCCCTGGCCTTTTGTTCCTGGAGAACGGAGCTAAGGTACTTTTTCTCCCAGACCAAAGGCAGCAGGCAAGGAGTCCCCTTGTGAGCGCATCGCCTTTAGATGGCCTTCTCATGGTTATTGTCAATGCAGACTTCCCCAAACAATTGCTCCAGGGAGACACAAAAGCAAAAACATTTGTCCTATTTTTTTAACCTCTTTGTTTTAGGTTTTTTTTTTTTCATCCATTCTTTAAATTTCACAGTTTCTATTTGTCTGCAGAGAGACAAACGGAACAGCATGAAGCACATTTTACCGTAGGCCTCACTGGCAATTGGAACAGCCTCAATAGAAATCCAAATTCTAAAAACACTGGCTGACTTGGAGGATATGTGAAATTTCAGCTCTGGGCTCTGAAGTCAGATTAGCACAGATTTTGAACAAAAATGCACTACAATGAAAAGATAAGAAAATGGGATTTTAGAATTATTTGGAGGAAAGCATGAACAGGGTCATCTTTTTTTGTTTATTTTCTAGTTTTCTGGCCCCTACTTAGTAGTGGCTGTTTGATAGGGAAGAATTACAAACCTACATGAAATTCTTCCTTAAAACAAAACCTGGTCCTGGTTGTTGTGTGTTTGATATACTATGAAATGGATTGTTCAAACTCATAACTGGAAAAACTGTTGGTATATATTATGGAATTGATACTGTGTTGAGATTAAAAAAAAACTAGGATTTATGTAAACAGGCAATATCCCCTCCCCCTTTCTTTTCCTCTCCAGTTTCCTGTTTCCTTTATTCTGCCTCCAACCTGCTTCCCCTCCAAGAATTCAGTGGTTTGCATCAGGCCAGTGTAAAGGGATGTGTCAGACAGTTAGGGATGGCCCAGGATCAAAATAGGAGTTCACCTCTTTTTTTCCTTGGCCCCAAACAAAGCACCACTCTCTCTTGTAATGTATGGACCTTGATTGCGATGCTGTCCTTAAGCATCTGTCTGCCTTTTCATTAAAATTCTCAATTTCAAGGTTTAGAAACACAAATGTAAGAATCCCCTTGGGTATAAAAGTCTTGCATGGCAAATTCTCTTTGCCCTTTCAGAAATATTTTTGTTTAAAAAAGGGAGGAAAGTCTGTAAGCGCTTAACATTTAAAGCTGTTTTAAGGGAAATTCTGTATTTTTTGCTTTCTTCAGACATGGGCTTTGCAACTTAAAATGAAATACTCTTGAATCACCGTTCTAAAAAAAAAAGGTTACTCGTTTGTGTCTTTTTTGTGTATATCATTGACAGATTTAGGGCCTGAGCTGGGAAGGGGTGGGTAAGTGAACTAGATAATGTTCCACCTATGATTTGGGGGTAAAATTAATCTACGGAATTAGCACTGCAGTGATACACGGAGGCCTTGAGATTTGTGTCAGAGAAATGTGAATCAAAATGTGTGTGGCAGGCCTTGGTGCTCCAGCCTCCACAGGCTCACTAGGCGAGCAAGCATGGGAGGAAAGCTTGGCCTCTGTACCATCCCAGGAGGGCCTGGCCACCTAGTGGGTACAGGCCTTTAAATAAAACTGCCTTGAAATGATGGGGTGAACTCAGGCCGTGGAGTACAATTCAAATGTGTCATTTATTCCAGGGACGTTTGTTTGTGGCTTTTTGCCCTTTGCTAGGATTTTCTTTGTTAAAGCCTCCAGATTATTTAAGCACAAGTTTTAAAATCAATCTGGATGTATAATTTAATAAAAATAGAAGGATCTGGAAGAACACACAAATCCACCTAAACCCAATTGTGAAGAGAGCCCAGTATGCTGACAGCCACTGTATCTTCGCTCAGAGATCATATTTACCTTTGCCGAAGTGAAAGGATACAGCATTAGAGAGAGCTTGTATGGGGTTGGGGGGAGGGAGGGAGAGGAGAGCAGGTTTGGCTGGGTTGGATCATTGTAATTTGCCAGCCAGCTAAGCATTAGGGGGCAGGCCTCTGGTTTAGAGAATGGGTAAGGGGAGGAGTGGAGAAGGGGTTAGCATTCCCTGATTTATTTTTAAATATTTATCCTTTTGGCTGTTGCCAGTTACGCTTTCCAGATGAGACAAGACTGGGTATGGAGAACTGCAAGGGCAGAATTGCCTCTTTTGAGAGTGGGTTTATTTGTCAACAGTGTTCAGGATGGAGAGATGAGAATGTCAGGCTGTCACTGCTGGGTAGGCTGTGGGTTTAACATCAGGCAGCTGCCCTGGGAAGAGCTGAGCTTGGAGGAGAGAATTTGCAGCATGTATTTCAGAGAAACTGTTGGTTCCACATGTCAGTGCAAAAGTTGCAAATTACCTCTGAAGACCTCTTGTTTTTGTTAATGGTGAAAATAAGTTTTAGTCAACGTAGCATTCCAGTGTTTGTGCAGCCCCTTACATTTATAATTGTACAGAGGCTGTACATTACCTGCCTGTGGCTTACCTGTCAATTTTTTGCTGGGAACAAAGGCAGGCTTGAGTAGGCCTCACCATGCGTGTAGCTGTTGTAGGATTAAGATAAAGAAAATGGACCCAGGGTCATTCTTAGTTCTGTTTATCTGGTCTCCGAGGTGCAGGAGGCTGATCACCCACAGCCTAGGACAGTGGCAAAATTGGGCCAGGTCCCCTCAGGGTTCTGCCAGCACCTCCCCATCCTATCAGATTACTTAGACCTTGTGCTTTGGGTTTTCCATCTTTCATTTTATGGAAGGTATTTATCTGTGGCCCCACCAAGTTCATGATGTCACCAAATTGCAAGGTTGTCCCTCATTCATAAAAGTTAAGACCAAACAGCTAAATTAGATTTTTTTTTCTGTGAGTATAAACATGTTCTCATTGCCCATAATTTATCAGATAGGCTGTGGGTTGCTTCCAGGTGAGGAGCAGGGTCCACAGTCTTCATTTTCCCAGAGAGATTTCCGGGACATCTCTGCGCAGTGGGCCACCTTGCTTGCGTTATTGTTAGCATCATCACCCTCATGTATTATTCATAGTCACTTTTTCAATTAAATTATTAATTGGTTTTCTTTAAGGTGTTCCTGACTCATGTGGCTAACATAAATAACAGTGTGTTTTGAAAACACCACCTGTTCTTAGGCCCGAGGTCGGGAGGTCTGCAAGCAGCTCTTCAGTGACCATACTCTGGTTTATAAAATCCTCCTCCACTTTCCTTTTTGGCTCTCCACTCCCCCACCCCATCCCTGCTCCCTCACGTGTGACTGAATTTGGCTTGTGCCCTTCTTTGTCCCTAATCGGACATGATTCCCTAGAGGCAGTCTTGTTTCTCCCAGGGCCCTAGCAGGAAAAAAAAAAAAAAAAATTTTTTTTTCAGTCTCTTTTCTAGACTAAAACATTAGAGGGGTTGGTTGTCTGTACCCAACAGGTTATTTACATAATTTGAACCTGAATTATATTGTACAAAATGCCTTCTGCACAAGGACTTGGTGTTCACTAGACAAGCATCCCTTTTCCTCCCTGTTAGTGTGTGGGTAAAGCTAATACGATTCCATACATCCTGCTCCTCGCCTGGTGAGCTTATTATATTTCTAACACTTGCATGGTTCATTATTGTGCAGTAGGAAGAGACTCTCCAGGCTGTAACGCCAGCCTGGGTGGGTGGTTTTCAGAAAGGGAAAAAAGCAGGTGTCTTTTTTTCTGTGCTGAGAGAATCCAGAGTAGATTCAGACCGAGGGTGGGATTCTGATGGGGAGGACAGAGGACTTCCGGTGAGATTTCTGTAGTGCTGCCTTTGCATATCAGAATGGAAAAGGTGACTTTGGGGAGATATAAAAGTGTCCAGCAGTCGCTTTGACCAACTGGGATGTCTGCATTAACTTTGACCCTGGTGGCAGAATCTCCCTGGGAAGGGCATGATCTCTGCCATCTCTGAAATAATGTGGCTTTATAAGGCGAGTCTCCATAAAGCATGTAATGGTCAGCTGCAGCTCCTTTTCTTGTCACTTCTTTTCTTCCTCTTTTCCTAGCACTCTCATTTTCTTTTCTCCTTGCGGTTCAAAAACTATCCTTAAACTCTGAATGGAGAGCCAGGGATGTTTTTATAAGTTTCTGCAGCTGAAAAACAGAAGTGTTCTGTAAAGCAGTTAATAGGATGGGTGTGTGTTTCAAATAAATTCCTGTCCACATTGGCTAATGTCCCCATGCTAGAGTGGCCTCGCTCTGACGTGGACAGGGCCCAGAGACCGATGGCTTCGGTTCGGAGGCCCCAGGCTGCTTTTTGTGGCCGAGGGCACGTCCCTTTCTTCTCGCCTGATTCTAGGCCGGCCCCTGACTTTTGACGAGCGAGGGGTCAGTGCCTCCGGGAGGACGGGGCTTTGTTCCCGCCGGGCTGGTTCCCGGGGCAGCGCAGGCCGGGCCGCCAGGGCCCCTGTCCCCGGGCGAGCGGGTGCGCCCCGGCCTGCCCTGAGGCCGGAGCCCGGAGCGAGCGGGGCCGAAAGCCCGGGCCTCCAGCGCCTGTGTGTGTCCCCGGGTCCCCGCAGGCGGGCGCGGCCACCGCGAGCAGCCCGGCCTGCGCCCGGCAGGACTGTAGATGTCAGGCTTTGCCCGGGGAGCCTGGCGGCGGCGGGGCTGTGAGTTTCAAATTAACCTTCCGCTTTGTTGCTGTGTAATGTGGATCCCCGAAGGCCCCCCGCCCCGCCCGCCCCCCTTCCCCGGGCGGTGCGCGCTGCAAACTGCGAGTTGAGCTTCATTTACATAAAGCGATTCCGGGCGGGCGGGCAGCGCGGAGGCGGCGGGCAGGCCGGGGACGGGGACGCGAGCGCCGCGCCCCGTGGGTGAATCCCCGCCGCGCCCCGGGGACCTCCCTCCCGGGCACCGGCCGGCCGCCAGCCCCGGCCGCCACCATGAGCCCCCCTCCCCTGCCTGCGGCGCCCCTGCTCCTAGCCAGCGCCACCTCGGAGCCCCGGGGCCAGCGGGAGGTGGGGAGAATGCCGCCTGGGGAGGGTAAGTTCGGGGCTCTGGTGCCGCTGGAATTTCCCATTGTCGCGCACAGCGGCGCGGCCCCCGGACCTGCGAGTGCCTCCTCCCTCCGGAGGTGTGCGGAGGCTTTGTGTGCCAGGTGAGTGCAGCCGCCCTCCCCCGCCGCCTGCCCGCGGGTTCGCGCAGCCGGCCTAGCGCTGCAGGCAGGTGCCGCGAGTCTTGGCTGAACTTCCCATTCTCTTGGGGCATGTGGGGGAAGGGCGGGCTGGATGCACTTGAACTCCTAGACTCAGGTTGTAACCTACCTGGGGTGGGAGCGTCTGAATTCTACTGGGCACAGAGTGCAGTGCTTCCTCTTTCCCTCCCTCCCCTCTTTCCTCCCCTGCCTCTCAGTCTCCTTATTCTGCTTTGGGATTAGTTCCTGCCTTCTGAAGTAATTGTGCTGCTGGTACCATTTAGAAGTTTGGGTTCCTTTGCCTAAAAATGCACCCTTTTCAGCCCCAGAGAAGTCGCTGGTCAGTTTGAAACAATGTGAAGAATGCGCCTGTTGTGGAGTAATTAAAGGGGGAATGAGAGTGTCGGAGCTGGAGGGCACCTTTGGAGATCATCTTGTCCACCCTCTAATTTTAGTTTGTTCTCACTCTGGAAAAACCAGAGCAGCATTCATTTCTTGGGGGAGGGTGTGTGAAGGGAGAGCTAAGATTTTTGTCCTGTTAAAGGAAGAGGAATGCCCAAGTTTAGGTCAGTGGCAGAAAAAAATCCAGAAGTAATGTTCATAGAATCAGAGGGAAAGGAGCCTTCTAGAAAATGGTCCTTTCTGCTTTGGATATACCTATTTAAGATGGGGAAACACCACATGGGCAAAGACCACAGCTCTGTGCTTGGTGCATTCCTAGAGGGAATTGCCTATACAGTGTGTTAAACTGGTTTAAAGGACACCCATGAACAGGTGAATCCAGGAGGGTCATCCCTCTCCCCACCCTCTATTTGTGTCATTTAACAGGCCATGGAGACTCTCTAAAAGCCACTGAGAGCCTCAGAGAGGACAGAAGCCCCACCTGGGCACAGAGGGAAGGCCTGTCCTTCAGGCTGGGGCCTGCACGGGGAAGCACATCAAAGTGAAGCAAGGAAAGCAAACTTAAGCCTTGAAGGTAGATAGTGAGAAAGTTACACGTCATCTTATTTCATCTCATGCTTTGAGATCCTTGGAGACAAGCCACTAAATAAATAGAGTATAATTTAAAGCTCACCCTAGCTGGGGAAACCCTTGTTTCTTTGCCATCAAGCAGCAGGTGCAAGTTTGTAGAGTTGGCCCCTGGAGTCCCCTCATTCCTAAATTCAGGAGGTGTCAAACCTTCATGTTCTTTTAATGGCTGTGGTTTCTGGATAGGTTTCAAGGGAAACCCTAAAAATCACGAGTTCCAGTGGGCTGGGCTGGAGGGGGAAGCCCAAGAGCTGTGGCTGAGACTGGAGACTGCATTTGATAGGAAAACATACACCTTCCAAGGTAACCTGATCGAGAAAGGCTGCGGCTGGGAACGTGGGCCTGTTTCTTGTTATCAGAACAGCCACTGGCGGCCTGAGATTCTGAATCTTCTTGTTACCCAAACGTGAGAAACCGGGAACAGAGGTAGGGTATGAGGGGAATCAGGAGACTATGGTTCTCAATCATTTGAGGGTTTTGAGAATGGGGTCTTTGGAGAGAGGTACATACTTGGGTGTTTGCACATCTGTATTTGTGTTCATTCTGTTTCGAGGGGACCCTGAAGGCGCCCTTTCAGAGGGTGTGTAGCCATGAAGGCCAAGAGCAACTTTCCCTCTCTGCCTTGCTTAAATTACAGGACTAAGGAAATTGTCTGCATTTGGTTTCCAGCATAGTTTTCTGAAAGCAAGTAAAGTACCTCTCAGAGTGGGCTGGGGTCACACTCGGTCTTTTATTTAATTTCACAAGTGTTTTTTTAACAACATGGGGCAGATGCAGAAGCAAGCACTCTTATACTTTAAAAACAGTCCTTTTGGAATCGCAAGAAATTAAGTGACTTGGAGACCTTGTGTCTTTATGACATGGGTCATTTCCCTTTCCCAACTCTTTTTTTTTTTCCTCTAAATGGCTACACTTTCTGTGGGATAGAGCTACTGTTTTCCATTTCTCCTGAAGACAGTTTTGATTGACAGCGAACCATTGAGAAACACTTGCTAACTATTCCAGAACAAAATAAACCTTAGCTGCTTCTGCAACCACCTGAAACTTTAATTTCAGATTCTTTCCTTCTGTCTTTTATTTGCTCAGATAAATACTAGGGGAGGGTGAAAGGGGGGCCCAAATAAAATGGTACTCCCCGCAGGCGTCCCAACCTGGCAGTGAAGTGCCTGACTTCTTGCTGCTTTGGGATTGTATTTAACTGCTATGTAAACTCAGTGCCAATTGGACTGCCCATTGGCAAGGAGCTAAAATAAACAAGATTTCAGTTTTCATCATTATGACGTTAAATGATGGCTCCTAGGTGCACTCAGGACAGGGCTGGCGCACCTTGGGTGACCCAAAAGTGGTTAGTTCATTAGAATAAATCTGGGATTGCAGATTGCTGGGAAAGTATCATCTGGGGCTGGTGGTGATTTGGCTTAGTTTCTTTAGTGCTGTTTACATGTGGCATATGGGAAACATGTCTTTATTGTCATCATGTGGTAGTATTCCTTTTTAGTGTATCTTTTAGGGCTTTGGGGCTTCTGAAGTGTTAGTGTAAGAGCCTAGAAATACTTGAAGACCCAAAGCAGACTTTTACATAGGAAATCATTTTTTATTACAAAGTTGCAGAAATATCATCTTAAAAACAAACATTTAAAGCAACTAAGCAACTTTTTATAAAAGTATGGGGTATTGCTCCTATTACTTGATGGCAAAGAAAGTGAGTTGTCTTTATAAAAGGGCACCCTTGAAGAGTAACTAGTTTGCTTCTCAACCCAAGGATTCTAACCTTGACTTGGGGGGTGGGCAGTGGTGATCCTGGTCTGAAGCAGCCCCAGCAAGCTCCACCCTAATGCTTGCCAGCACTGCAGGGACCATGCACCTGCTGCTCGACGGCAGCCACCTCAAGAAGTACAATACGTGCTGTAGTTTATACTTTCGTTTGCTATCAAGATGGTTGCATGCAGTTAGCCTGGCCTATTTCTGTAATGTTTGGGCCTGTTGGCCTGCTCTGGTTCCCAAGGCTGGTGTAATTAACCAGGATGGGGGGGTTACCGTAAAAACACAACAGGAAGGCAGATTCCATTACAGTGAACTTCATAGGGTTATCCAAATGCTCTGGGATGAGAATTTGGTGTAATGGTTATTGTTAGAAATCATAGCACAGCTTAGAATCACCATCCTCTGCCTGAGTTAAAGACTGTGGTCAGAGAAATGGAAAACCAGTTCTAATAGAATCCAGGAAAGGGAATTCCTTTGCAGGAGCTAGTCTTAATCAGATCCTAAGGGTGCTTATTCTGTCTAAAAGCACAGTGTCCTGCGTCCTTGGGCCACTCAAATTGAGAAACAAACACACAGAAGCTGAGATTGCATCAAACTGCCCCGAGGGAGAGACCCAGGCAGAAATCTTGGCTCATTGGCAAGCCGCTTTCAAAATCCAGATTAAGGAGAAAAACTACCAAATCAACAACTGTCGGATTTGTTTTCTATATGATTTAAAGTTGGCTGCCAGACTGTTCTCTTTGAACATGTGGGAAGTGACAATCAGATGTTAGAGAGCTTAAAAATTTTTTTTGGCTAATATGGTAAATGATTCCTATATGGATAGGAACTGGGGACTGAAGGAAAGCAAGGCTTAGCTATGATTGACAGCAGCATTGTGCTGATGTTTCAGAAGCAGTGACACAACTGGAATTTTTTTTTTTCTTTCTGATTTTTATTCTTTGGGTCAGGGGACAGGGTAGTAAGAACCAGCCAGTAGTCTAGCAGTGACAGGTGTGTTTCTAGAGAATTCTTTGCCCAAGGAAGTTGCCTTGGCTACTTATTTGTAACATTTGATGTCTTTTTTCTTTGATGTCTCTGCCTTTCTTTCACCCCTAATCCTAGAGTTTTCTTGCTTTTGTAAGGCTAAGCATGCAAATAAAAACAGGAAAGGAGATGTAGAAAGTTTGCCCAGTGGTAAATTTGGCTCCATTTCATAGCAATTTTGTTGGTTTTAACCCCAAACAGGGCCCCTTAGGGAAATGCCTGGGCTGTACCTGCCTTTTGGGCAAGCCTTTCTCCCTGTCCACAGGAGGGTCACCATGTGGGCTTGTCAACAGGAGGATTAGTGTGTTGCAGGAGGCTTGGTGTGTACCTCTCCAGAGGGGCCTGAGCCTGCCTGTCCTGGGGGAGGCCTTTGGTGGCTCAGCTGCCCACTCTTTGAACTTTGGTATTAACACATGTACTGACTCTAAGATTTTTCCATCCTCTTCCCTCCCTAGAGTTAGGTCTAAGGCTTCCAGGGAAGGGAGAAAGGTGGGTCAAACACGGGCTACCCTGCCTACTCTTGCCCCTTGTGGCTCTTCCTGATTCAGGTCTGAAGTGATCCAATCCCCCTGGCATGGCCATTCTCTGTGAAGATGGAGAAGGGCGGGGGTCCCTCTCCCCTCCTGTCCTGCTTAATTTGGGGGAGGAAGTGAATCCCACTGTAGCCCTAAAGGCTCTCTTGCTTGTTTATCTTGAATTTAATCTGAGCTAGGTCTTTTGGGGCAACAGTTAGGAACTTGTGAAGTATCTTCAGTCATCTGCAGGGAGACTCAGGCTGGAACCGGGCAGACTGGCTCCGCTGGGCTGTGTGAAAAGACGGTGGAATTTTCATCTGCTGCTGATTTCACGCACTGTCCTGAAAGTGATTTCGGCCACAAACCTTTGATCTGGGAATGAGACCCCTGCCCCCATGCTTCTGGAGATAGGAGTTGGTGACTGCTCTTTGTACACTGGGGGCCAGCGAGGGGTGTTAAGGAGTAGGGCTGGGTACCTGAGGGATTTGGAGGGTTGACTGTACTGGGGACAGGCAGGCTGGGAGGGGGCATGTATATATATAGGCTTCCTATTGGGTAGGAAGGATTCTTCTTAAGGGCTGAACTGCTTTCCTGCAGCGAGGAAGAAGGGTTTTGCTCATTTCTTGATAGTTGCTGACCCCATCCAGGAAGGTGACTGTGGACAAATTCTGTTCAAGGTATTAGCTGGCTTAGATTTTGGACAAACTGTCCTCTGTATAAGGGTCTGTCCTAGATGTTGCATTTCAGCATTGACATTCCAGTTCGGAGGTGACCCTGTGTCTTCTCAGTTGAAACTTCTGGTCCAAGAGGACTGAGATCAGCTGAGTGTAGAAAAGACCAAGGGGCTTACTCTGGTATTTGATGTCAGCCTTGCAGCCCCCCCCCCCCCCCAAGTCCTATAAGAACCTGTTCAAATATAGAAGTCTCCCTTCAGTGTCTAAAAAGCTCTTTTTCTCAAGAGTCTGGACTGTGAGTCTATAAAAAGTATGTATGTGTAGACATGAACTTATTTGCTTCCCACACTTATGGTCTCTGAGTGGCCTATTTTGAACAACCTTTCTCTTCCTGACAACTTTGTTCAGTGGAAATACGTGGAAAAGCATGTGGGCACTTTTTTTTTTTTCCCCTTCCTCTCAGCAACTTTTTTTTTTTTTTTTTTTAAACAGTTTTTCTTAACTGCTCAAGAAACAATGCAAGTGTCTTCCACCATTCCAGGACCTGTTTCCTAAAATGCTCTTTGGCTTGGGGCCTTGGTTCTTAATGTGCATTTGGCTGGGAGGGGAGTGGTTTCTGCTCTCCTCGCAGCGGCTCCACTCTCTGTGGAATATCTGCATCCTTGTTAAAGTGTCGAGTCAACTTTTGGACACGTAAAGCGGAGGCCCCTGGATTTCAGCTTGGGTGTCAAGAGGCTGATGTCACTCCTAAAGTGAGGGCTTTTAAATACCATCTCTGTTCTGCCGGGGTCTCCAAGGGTGTCACTTTGTGTGGTCTGGAACCCTGGCCAGGCATTCACGAGGACTTTCAGTCTGTGTATCTGTCTGTATGGATGGGTGCTCCCTGGGCCTAGGTGGCTCGCTCTTTCACAGCATAGTATGGTACTCACTTTTAAAAAGTAGGTCCCAGCAAAGAATGGCCAGTTGAAAATAGTAGGGTTCCCCCGCCCCATGAGTAAATCGAAGCTCACGGGTATCTTTGGGGAAAGCAGAGAACTTTTCCACCTGTTAGGAAAGGGCTGTCAACGTATTTTGCCTTTACTGGGGAAACTAAGGATTGTCTAGACAGTGGAGAAATGGGGTGACAGAAATTCTGGTGCAAACTCCTGGATGTTTGACCAGAGGGAGGTGTGGCCTTCCTCTCTGGTTAAAGGTATGAAATCATTACAGAATAAAACAGGGCAGGCCCCAGTGCAGCATCACAGGGCCTACTTATGAATCATTGAAATGGGGGGTTCTATTCGTAGGTTCATGGGAGAAGCAGAGATGAAGCAGAAGAACCTCTTAGGAAAGCGGGTCACTCTGCTCTAAGTCTTATTGGCCAGAGGCTCAGCAGTGCTGCAGCCTAAGCTGTGTGACTTTAGGCCAGTCGCTTAACTTTTCTGAGCCTCGCCCTTTTCATACGTAAAATGGGCCTCCTGTTTGTAGTGGGAAAGCAGTGAAATAGTGGGAAAGCAGTGAAATAGGAAACGGGGCTTCACCATAAGTTACTTAGTGCATTGAGTAGCCTCTTTATTAATGTTAGTTCCCCTCTCAGGTCCTTCCCCCTTTTATTTTGTCCCTGCTCAGGGCCTCAGCTACCCGTCTTTCCCTAATACCCTGTCAGAAATAAACTAAAAGGACCAGCATTTATTCTGCTCTTCCTTCCGCTCTGGGCTGAGACTACAGCCAACTCTTTCGCATGTTCGGATGCGATGCGCCAGGGGCTGTAACAGATACAGTGTCCCCCATGCTCCCCAGCCGACACTCGTCTGCCCCCCACCACCCAGGCTGGCAGGCGGCCTTCTAAGTGAGCAGCCCACTCAATGACCCACCTAGAGAGGCCTTCCCGGGCTAGCTTGTATATGCTAATAGGCCTGACTTGTCCTGGCTTGTTTGTAGTGATTTGTGGAGGCATTTATATGCAAATACTATCAACTTGCTGAGTTAATTATCATGTGCCTCCCCCACCCCTCCTGCATGGCCGCCCAGCCTGCTGGCCTGTTCTCATCAGCCCTGCGCTCTGCAGTCCTTGCCTCCTCCTCCTCGTCTGTTGTCCTGTCCCTTTCTTGTACCTGCAGGCCCAGTCACGGCTCCTGTACCGTTCTGTTGCCTGTCCCAGGAACCTGGGCCTGGCTGTGTGGTCAGGCGTGGTGAACTGGGCAAGTCAGTGACTGCCTGACTCCAGGCCTCCGTTAGAGGTGGCCCTCACATGCAGGCAAGACTAGCTCATGTCACCCTGAGCTCTAGACCCGTTCTTACCAGCTACCTTGAAAAGCAGAGCTGCCCAGATATATCCGTCCTTGTGTGAAAGTGATGATAGTTTTAAAGTAATATTTTTCCATTTTCTCACGTCATTTAGACCACTAAATCTTATTACCAATTCTGAGCCCTGGAGAGGAACCATTTTACAGAGGGATGTCCCCTCCTGCCCTGTACCTGGAAATCTGAGTGGACCTCGGACCTAGTTTCCTGGATGTTCTGGACTGTTGACACTTGGGGGTGGTTGGTTCCTTGTTAGGGGTGTGGGCCTGTGTATTAGTGTATTACCATGGGCTCCTCCCAGCTTGATGCCAGCAGCCCCTCACCCCGGGCCCCCCCCCCCCCCACAATCAGAACTGTCTCTAGGAATTAATTGCCTGGGTGGTGCAATCCGCCCCCACCCCCCAGTTGAGAACCTCTGGGATAGAGGCTACGTTTGTTTCTTCTGGATGAAAAGATGGCAAGTTCCTAGTCCTCCTCCAAGTTAGTCATACTCACTGCAGCCTCTGAGCCTCATGCCTATGAGCTGAGCAGCCTCTGAGTTTGTGATTTGACCCCTCTGATAAGGTAGACATTACTGTTTGCTTCACACATGCTAGGCAAGTGCCCTGCTCCTGAGCTGCAGCCCCAGTCCCTCTCTTTCTCTTTAAAAGGAGTCTTGTGTTTATTCTCTGAATGGTAGGACCTTGGCTGTGCAGCTGTGGAATGGAGCTGAGGCCCAAGGAGCTGGGCCACTAATCTCTGGGGAAGCTCCCCCGCCTCTGTGGGGGAGGCCCTCTGGGCAGCACCCTGGGCCGGGCCTGGAAGGAGGGTAAATATTCTGAGGGCTCAGCATACTCTCTCACACCGCACAGACTAATGGTCTGGGTTAATTTTGTATACAAGGTCCCTTTTGTTGGACAAGGGGGTGAAAGTCCACAGCTGTGACCGGAAATAGGGGAAGGGCCTACTGGGATGACCTTGTTTTGGAAAGTCTAAATGGAATACTAATGGCCGAGATCTAAGAGGGTGATGTATGTGTGTGTTTGACTGAGCCTGCAGATAAGGTGAAGAGTATTTTAAAAGTTACTTTAGTGCAACCTCCCAGATAACCGCATGCCTGGGGCCAGTTACAATTTATGGCCAGCTGGTAGTCACTGCTGTGTGTCGGCCTCACTTTATCTATTGAGTCCAGGCTCTGTAGCTTAACTGGTGGTGCTCTGTTTGTTTATTTTATCTTCTTTTTTTTTTGGGGGGGGTGATCAGGTTTTGTTAGTGAAGCATAAAAGCATTTTATGATATAGAGAGCTGTTGTATTTCTGCTACTGAATGCCTTGGGTCATATGGCTTCTTCCTGTCCCTAATGATAATGTGCACAGGGTGTTGCATTCTAGAGTTTCCAGGGGCCTGGGGTACAGGCCCCCATCTTGTACAGTGCCACCAGCTTGCCAAGAATGCAAGCCGGGGCAGAGGTGTGGAGGAATTCATAAAGCTCCAGGCCCCAGGTTCCTTTCATCTCTTGAGGTCAGCCTTTTCCTCTTGCCTGGCGACTTACTGAAACTTTGTCGCTGGGCTGTCCAGTATGCTGAGCACACTTGCCTAGTCCACAGCATAGCTTTGGATGGCGAGTTCCCACTTTATCTGGACGACAGATAAGCAGTGGCATTTCCTGGAACCCACTGGGGTCTTTCATTCCTAGACTGAGCCCATCTAGCTCAGCTGCCTTCATTGTCACTGGGATCTAACATATTACCAAGTCACCGTGGACTTTGGTGGATGCCTTTGAACGGTGACTGGATACCTTCCTCCCCACCCCAGTATTCCTAAGGAGGAACTGAAAAACTTTGTTTTTGGAAAAAGTGGACGTTCTTGAGTTCATGTGCACTTTGCTTCTAACAATCAGATTGTGGCAATTGGGTGTTGCTCAAATCTTGCCATGTTTCTTATTTGTGCTTTAACAAGGTACAGTTTGGGGGGTCTTTTTATCTGGGGGGCAATAAGGATAAATTGAAAAGTTATTCTAATCTCTGGACTTAATCTATGGACATAACTTCTTGGTGGATAGCTTGGGAGAGGAAGTTTGTGTGTCTGTTTATTTATTTATTTATTTTAGGGCAGGAGATGTGGCTGTGGGTTCCTTCAGACCCTTCACGTCACCTATTCCCTAAGCCACAGCCATCTGCTTTTAAAAAAAAATTATTTTTTTCATTTTAAATCCTCAAAGACAAAGGGACCTGGAAGCTCAGACCTGTCCTGCCACATTCCTGAGTAATTTGGTTTTGATTAACCCAAGGAGAGAAGTTGGTTTCTCCTAGCGACGAGGACTGACTGACAGAGGGGATCAAAGCACCAGGAGGGGCAGTTCCCCTAATACACGCAGTCCCCCTCCCTCTCTCCTCACCGCCCCTCACCCCCTGCTTTTCATCCTCCTGTGCCTATCCACCCCCCCAGGCCTTTCAGCCTCCCCGTCTTTAGAAAGCCTGAGCAGGAGTTGTTTCCACTTTTTGACTCCTAGACGTGGAAGTGTCTCAGAGTTTTGGGTGGACCAACCAGGGAGAACTCTCCCCCTTCTTCCTAAACTCTTTTTCCCCCCACAAAGCTGCAGAGCACATTCCTGTGCTAATCCTGCTGCTTGGAGGAATGCAAATGGCTGTAATTGTGTGCCCCAGGATGGGCCCAATGCATCTGTGCAGCTTTTCTTCTTTGAGGAGGTGGCTAAAAAGTTCATTTACATAGAGAAATGAGACTGGCCTTGTGATCCCTCGTGGTAGAATAGGCACTTTCTAATAGGAAAGGGGCCGCATCTGTGTTGTCTGCGCCTCCCTCCCCCTTCCCTCCCCACTTCCAGGGTGTGTGCACGCGCCTGCGCACACCGGGATCCCGCTGGGCAAGCTTTAGGGGAAGGGCAGTTAAAAGGGAGCACTCTGCTCTTGATAGTAAGAAATCAAGCTGGAGTAGGAGGCAGGCCTTATCCCGGGTAATCCTCCTATGAAACCGCCACAGACAACTTGCCATTATTGTTTTGAGGCATGCATGGGGCTCAGAAGCCATTGATAACATCTTGGAGGAGCTGCACCATTCTCTTGGACTGGGCTAGCTTCAAGGCACATCTGACCCCACCATTTCTCTTCATCTAAACTGTACTTGCAATTTGGAGATGGCTTATTTGGATATGAAGATTATTCAGCCCAATTAGAAGCATCCCTTAGAAGTTGGTACATTGTACCTTAAGGCAGTGTTCAAGGTAGACAAGAAAAATCTGTCCCACTCGTAACCAGGAACACTTCTTCCCACCTGGATCTGAAGTTGAAAGGCAGGCAGGGGTTCTAGACCAGGACTGTCCAATAGAAATACAGAGTGAGCCACGTAGGTAATTTAAAGTTTTCTAGGAGCCACATTCAAAAGTCACACAGGTAGAGTTAATTTTAATGTATTTTATTTAGTCTAGGGAATTAAAATGTTATCATTTAAACATGGAATCAATATAAAGAAAACTATTAATGGGATGGCCTTATTTTGATATCAAGTCTTTGAAATCCTGTGTATTTTTTTTTTTTTTTTTTACTTTTCACTCTTAATTCACATTAGCCACATTTCATAGGCTTCGAAGCCACAAAGGGCTGGTGGCTACCTCCTGGAGACCTGCCCTGGCTCCTGAGGCATTTGGGAGATCGAGCTGAGTCACCCATCATGCCCTGCCACCAGCTGCTTCCATTTGCCAGGATTCAGGGTGCAGGTTGAGTCTGCACACGGCTCCCCTAACATCCTCTTGGGATTGTTAGGAGGCAGAGATGTGGTGCTGGTGTGGGCGGATATTTTGTAAACTTCTTCCTGACGTGCAGGTGGGTGGTGATGGAGGTATTCACCTGGCTTGGAAAACCTGTCCCCAAGGCAAAAAGCCACAGTGGCAGCAAGGGGACAGCTCTCCTTTGCATGAGTTCTTGTGTTTATCACTAAGGCTTATTGGCTGTATGCAGATGCCACAGGTGAACAGGGCTTCATGGAGCCTCTAGGAGATGACCTTCCACCCTCTCCCTGGTGGGCCCCTAGTTTGTGGCAGGGGATTGGGGCTTGAACCTAGGTGCTCCCCCTGGGAGGCTGTTCTTTCCGTACTCCACACTGTACTGATGTCACACAGGCTTTCTGGCTGGTGGCCCAGGCCCATGTGATATAGGGCTTGGAGGGGACTTCCTTCTGGAGGCTCCAGTGGTTCCCAGAGTGGGGGGGGGGGAGGAGGAGGAGCAGCAGCAGCAGCAGCAGCAGCAGCAGGAGCTGCTGCTTCTGGTGGGGAGGTGCCTAGTTCCCAGGAGCACGAACTTCTCTCCTTCCAGTGTTTGGTTTTTGGTGTAATGTCTTGATGCCATGGGGTGGAAGCCACGTTTGTTTGTCTAGGGCTGGTGGGCTTCTGGTAAGAGGAGGAGAAAGGGAGGTGGATAAGGACAAATCAGAAGCAGCCTTGCCTGTGAGGATAAGAGAGAGTCCCGCTGTGTGTGTGTGTGTGTGTGTGTGTGTGTGTATTTTTTCCCTTGGTGCCAGGGGTCAAACCCAGGGCTTGCTTATGCTAAGCAAGTGCTCCACCACTGAGCTCCACCCCAGAGGTGTTTTTATTTATTTTTTTCAATGTTTTTGTTAAGGCTGTTCATATGCTGTTATATTTCTCTCTTGTTCATCCAAGAAGGGACTTCTCAAAGCTGGGTGACGTAAGTCCTACTGACATCACCGCTCTCCTTAAGAAAATAGTGAGAACTCTCCCCGGCTTCTAGCAGGAAGAGCAACTGTGAATCGAGTCCTGCGGAGCATGCGCCCTTCAGAGCAGGCTCAGTGCTGGTGTCTCTCGCCATTGATCTTAGCATTCCTTAGTCAGTGCATGTGATAAGAGCGGTTTTCCTTAGCCGGTGCTGTTCCCAGGGCACCCAGCCAGCCTCTGCCTCTCCGAGGGCCTTCTCTGGGAGGCTGGTAGGATTTGTGCCCCTGGTAAACTGAGAAGTGGGTGTGGATTGGGGTTTTTAGGGAGGGAGGTATCTAATTCCTTTAACAGGCTGGCCTCCTGGCCAGGCAGGAAAAAAAACTGTGAAAGTGTGAGGTAGAAGAGGCCCCGGCGCCGGCCTCTGCTGGGGACAGAGCATCGCAGCTGTCTGACCCTGGGTGAAAAGTTCAAATCTGCATTTAAAAGGAGTGCCACAAATCCCCCCGCCCTTCCCCCCACCCCCAGTCAAGTTGAAACTGTTCTTGTTTTTTAGAGGATGTGACCAGGCCTTGCGCTGGGACATCAAACAGCTCCCAGTTCACTTCGGTCAAGACCCGATTGGTGCTGGGGGGCTTCGGAAGCCACGAGAGGGGAGTGGGGGATCGTCTGAGTAAACAGTTCTTGAACAACAATGGCTGTGGAGGGCTAACTCTTGGAGCCACCTAGAAGGAGGGGGAGTGTCTTCCTCAGTCAGAAACTGGACTAAATTTAACCCCTTTCCCTGCAGTTCTTGGTGCCCCCCCCCCCCCCAAGACTGGTGTGGGTTGTGCAGAGGCGCAAACAGGGCTCTCGGGGACCCAGGGTGGTGGTGGGGTGGCTGAGGTCCCCCTCTTCATGGAGATGGCAATGCTCAGGCCTGGATGGGCTGCTCCTGGTTTGTGATTTAGGATGCACTGCTGGGCCCACGTCCTCCAGCCCCCTCCTGGGCATCCTGGGCTTTTCCCAAAGCTTCCGTGACCCTGGCATATGGAGTCAAGGTGGGTCCTGTGGGGTTCAGGTTCAGGAGGACCCTGGCAAGGGGAGAGCCTGGAGCTGGGGTGGGAAAGAGCCCTGCCTCCACGTTCCATACTAAGTAACCTCCTGTCCTCTTCCCTTTTCCCCAGTTTTCTTCAGCATCCTTGCGCTGAGGGGGTCCCTCTCAGCCCTGCCCGGAAACCCCTCCCCGCTGGCTTTGATTTGTTTACTTGAGCATTAGGTGAATGTAAACAGTTCAACCTCTCCAATTTTACATCCCTAAAGGGTCTGAGTGTGAATACAAATGGGCATTAGGCCCCTGGGGTTTCAATGAGCTTCCTCCACCCCGCCTGTTGCTGAGGGCAGGTCTTTAACCTGCTGAGGAGGAAGAGCAAGTCCTTTGTAAGCTCCGGGCTCAGATCCCTCCTCTTTTCTTCCCTTTCTGTAATGCTGACCTTTAAAAAGTGGTGTTGAGAGCCCCTGTCCCCTCTGAAGGACACAAAGTTTGAGGGAGCAGATAAAGGACAGCTTCTGTTCCAGGGGAAGTCAGTTATTTTGATCACTTGTTTAGGGGAGAAAGAGAAACTTCCTGGGTTCCCAGGACTTGGTCATCGAAAGTCCACCCCTGGGGCAGAGGAACTCTGCAGTGCGGGTGGGGTGGTAGAACACACCTCTGTTTCAATCTCTCAGATCTTCTGAAAGGGCAATTAGGAACTTAGGCTTTGGAGCCATCCGAGGAGTATGCTGTCCCTTGGAAGAGTTTGGTCATCAGGAGAGGGTATCTGTTTATCCCCTTGCTGCATCCCCACTATAGTGGGACACAACCCCCTCTTTATGAGATCTTAGTAACTCACAAGGTCTCGAGGGCTGTGCCAGGCCACGCACCCCAGGGTCCTAGCACGTGCATTCTGTAGGGCTCTGGCATCCTGTCTGAACTCTCAGTGTCTTCCCTTCCCCACGCCACGCCTCCCCCTGGACTCCCAGCCCCTACCCCCAGTTCCCACAAGGGGCTCCCTTCTTTTCAGCCAGAGGGCCACTGTGACCTGCAGCAGAAGGAGCAGGCCGTCCCCAGCCCTGTACAGTTGGGCTCTGGTGCCTGCATTCAAGGCCTGGGCAGTCTATTTGCTGCAGTGGCTCTGAGTCCAGTCACGCCATCACAGGGGCATTTTAATTAGCAGTGCCTTAGTCATTAGTGAGTTATTGTTTTTGTCTGGAAACACTTAAGTACTGTTTACTCGATG
Source organism: Tamias sibiricus (assembly GCA_025594165.1). Lineage (NCBI taxonomy): Eukaryota > Metazoa > Chordata > Mammalia > Rodentia > Sciuridae > Tamias > Tamias sibiricus. The sequence goes on along the minus strand of CM046672.1, from coordinate 15,626,364 downwards.
TCTCAAGGAAATGCAAAACAGCAATTAAGGAGAAATTTGTTGTATGAGGCAGGGACCAAAATGGATCGTCAAAGCCGGTTGAGGTTCCTCCAAACCCAGGAAAACCGCTTTCTCCCTCAGCCTCTGATGACTGGAATGCTCCACATCTTCTAGTTCTTCCCTGACCTGCCCCCTAGAGTTCTGGGGTAGAAGTACTTGGGAGCGCTGGGGCTCCCTATGCCCCCTGCGTTGGCATGGGCATTTGGGTTTGGGAAAGTGTTAATGTTTAGTTTTTTCCCCCCTGACTTTTTTGTTGGTGACCTGGAATATTTCGAAACCCTTACAGACGAAGATTAATTATTTGTGAAAAGTCTCGCAATATCCTTGCATGATGATTTATAGGACTTGAGTATATTTTCTTCATGCTTCCTTAGACCCAGTGCCAGTGTTAGTTTGATAGACCCTTTCTGACCTCTTGGGAGCGTTGAGATAAATATCCCTTTGACTTAAAAAATTTCTTCGTATGGATTGGTAAAAAAAAGTACCAGAGAATTCTGGTGGAGGTAGTGTGGAGAGGCAGTCTAAAGCAAGACAGAAGAACTGGGCTGGGATGTGTTCAGTAGTAGAGCACTTGCCCAGTGTGTGCAAGGCCCTGGGTTAGATCCCCAGCACCACAAGGGCATTCATGTGACTTGTGTGCAACTTTAGACAGCTGTCACTGAACCTAAAGGAAGGAATTGCTTTAAAAGACAGAAACAAAACCCAAGCCGGGCATGGTAGCACACATCTGTAATCCTGGCACTTGGGTGGCTGAGACAGGAGGATCACGAGTTCAAAGCCAGCCTCAGCAATGGTGAGGCACTTAGCAACTCAGTGAGACCCTGTCTCTAATAAAAAAAAAAAAAAAAAAAAAAAGAAAAGGACTGGGAATGTGGCCCAGTGGTGGAGTGGCCCTGAGTTCAATCCCCAGTACCCAAAACAAAAACAAAACACAAACAGCTTGCTTTGGTAGGGCTCCCTACCTCCACCAAATACAAGGTTTATGAGAAATGGAATCATGTGAGAAGGCTGAGGCTCTGTGTGGTGGGGACAGTTTAGCTCTCCGTGTAGCATGTTGACCTCCTACACTGGAGACACTGCATAAAACTCTTTGTACCAAGTTCGTCATTGGGGACCCCAGTTTTCCACTGCTGTGGCTCTTGCTTCATGCTTCCTGTTTCTTCCCCCCCCCCTTTCCCTTCAAACAATATCTTCTGACTTCCAGATTTCTGATAAATTGATAAGAGGCATTGCGTGAGTCAATAGAGCTGTAGACACTTTGCCAATATAACCCCGGCTCTATTGATCTGCCAGTAAATTAAAGTCTTACTTAGAGGCTGCCAATATTTCTAATCTCCTGCCTCACCAATTACATCCTCCCAGCTACCTGGAAGGAGGACTTGAGCCTTTGAACCTTTGTGTTGGTGTTGTGAGGGGGCTATTCCCCTTCTATGGGATTGGGGGCACTTGCCTTGCCAAACTGGTAGGATAAGGGGGAGCGTGGCAGAAATGGAGCCGGCTCACATCCTTGTGTGGGATCTGTTTCATGCTGCAAGGTTCATTAGGCAAAATTGCTGGAAAACAAATTCCATCATGGTGGTCACGTACATTTTATACTGAGTTTGCAGGCTACTCTTGCCTTTGGATGGACTCCAAGTTTGGAGAAAGATGGAGAAAGTTGAGAGTGGCTGGTAGATGGGGGGTTATCCTGGGCATACTATAGCTGTCTTCCACTCTGAAAACTAAAGTTGTGGACAGCCTTTCTCTTGCACTGGGAGAGAATGGGGGTTTGGATTAAAAACTGAGTTACTAATACTTGTCATCCAAAACAAGAGTTTGTGGAGGAGGACAGAAGAGGTATGTATGGATTAGGGTAGATTGGAAGTGAGCATCTGTTCACACTGCTGCTTTCTTTCTTCTTCTTGGTGGTGGTTTTGCATTATCATCATCTGAGCAGAAGAATGAGAGAATTAATTTCTGTGCCCATTTTGACTTTTGCCCATGGTCTTCCCTCTGCCAGATCCTCTTTCCGGACTTTCCTTCACTTGTTTGAAGTGGAGTAATAACAGTTGCCTAAAGATGTCCATGCAGGAAAAGTAGGGCTCATGGAGTTCCCTAACGGGATCCCCACTTCCGGCAATGGTGGTGTGAGCAAATTCTTCGTCTGATAAGCTTTTTTCAAGTCCCGTTTATGTGGTTGGCTTTGGAAGAAATCTCCAGATAAATGCTGTGTTCTCTCTGATACTCCAGAGCAAAAAATCAATGGGAGGGATAATTCCTTCCCTTGTCCAACACACACCTCTCATGTGTTTCTACCTCTGGTGTCACTCAAAAACGAATTTTTTTTTTTTATTGCAAACCCTATGCCTGGAGTTCTGTCTCCTCTCTAGCACTTAGAGGAAGGGAGTGTCAGGAGGTGCCTGTGTTCCTTTTATAAGAAAGAGCAAGTGGGCCCTGTGCCCTGGGGTCCAAGAGGAAGGTTTTAGTCTTTCTCTCTACCTTCTTCCTCTGTTTACCTCTCTAGTGGGAGAAGTTGAAGGTGAGCTCAGGTTAGGTAACTCGGGTCCCTTGCCAGAGGGGTTTATCAGCTGGCTGAGCTTGGGGGGCATGAGGTGCTCTAAGGCTTCCCCTTGTCTAGTTGAGGCCTGGCAAAAGTGCCATGGGGCGGCCAAGATGGCGGTGTGGCTGAGGCAGGAGGGAGCCTGCTTCAGGGTTGCTGAGGTCTCTCCCACTGCCACTGGGCTGAAGACAACCTCTCCTCGCATTCCCTGGCTCCCTTGGGCTGAGTGAGTGAAGAAGATGTTAGACAGGAGAAGCCCCAGGAGGTTGGGATCGACTTTCCCCTTTGTTTGGGCTGCATTGTATTGGAGGAGGTGTTTAAATCTTGTTCACACCTGTCGAGGCTGCAGCCTGGCTTTGAGAGCGGTTTGTAACAAGACTTCTGTTGTTGTTGCCGAAAAGGTTTCTAGCTTGCAACAGAGGAACTTTATTGTAGCAACTTGTTAATGTTCAATTAGGCAAATTCTGGGTGCCCCGGGGCAGTGGAAGGGCGTGCTGGCTTTCTCTAGGCGGCCTACTGCCCCTGTTCCCAGGGACCGGGTGGGACAGGTAAAGCCTTGTGCCCTGGCTCCTGGGGGGGTGGGGGTGGGGGGCAACAGCTGGCGTCCTAGCTGTGCCTGAGTGGTTGGTCAAGGCCCATGAGCCTGAGGGGAGCCGCCACTCTGAGGCTAGCACTGCATCTTGAGTGGTAGTAATCGCCCCCTGTCTGTTGGCACTTGCTCGTGCTCCCCACCCTTGGGTGTGGCAGAGGCTGTGCCTAATGCACGCCATCCTATGGGTTGGAAGGAGCAAGAGACTGACACCAAACCTGGTGTGTGGCAGCCTTAGCATCATGCTTCCCCCGGGCTGTGGAACCCTGTTATCTTGAGGAATCTGAGCCTGGCTGGCCACACCTGGGTATGTTCTCTGGCTTTCTTCCTGGCATGATTCTTCTCGAATGACTGTCCAGCACTTTGATGGGTAGTGTTTCTCTCCTCCCTGTCGGACTGAGGTCTTGAGACCCAGGGAAGGCAAAAACAGGAAGCTCATTGCTCCCAGCCGTTCTGACTTGGAGATGCGTCCACATTCCCACCTGGATGTGGTTGGCTGAGATTTCTGTTTTCATGGTAATAAAAGTAAAGACATTCACAAATGAATAAATAAAAAAGAAGGGGAAACTTGGGACTGGAGCTCTGCTTAAAAAAAAAAAAAAAAAAAAAAGACACTAGAGGGACTCAGAGGGTCCGTGTCCCATCCTGTCTTCCCCAGGCCCACTCTCATCCTGGCCGCCCAGAGGCAGGCAGGGGGGTTGGTGGCTGTTCCCGCCCTCTGTCTCTGGGGAGGCAGAGGTGCTGGCAAGGCCTGGCTGTAAAATATTGCCCTAGTGGCAGCCTCGCTCCGCAGTGTTGAGCGATGAGGAGGGCGAGGCACCCGGCAGTGTATTAAACACTAGTTGAGCGCAGGAGAGGCAGTATGTCACAGGAGAGAGATAAGCAAAGTTCTCTGATAGTGGATCAATAAAGGTTAGTGACATCATATCTCACAGTGAGGGAACCTGCTTTCTGCACAGCCATTTATCAGATCTCAGCTTGGAAGGGCATTAACCCCTTTCTGGCCAGATTTCTTACTGAGCACAGACCCAAATTCCTTCTTGGTGGGAGGCGGGGGTAAGGAGGGAGAAGGTCACCCCCCTCACCCTTGACCCACTGTCTTCAAGGACTCCTCACGCGCTCGATTTGGAAATGCCTTTTGAAGTTAACATATTAAACCAGCGGTGGCTGGGGCATGCATGCATTGTGTGTTTATGGAAAGTTTCTTTACTTTGAAATTTGTGCAGAAATTCCCATAAAAAGTCAGTGTTCCTGCTCAAGTCTGAATACTGTGTACGTGTTGTGGGCAAATAGCTGGTTAGTAGTCACATACCTGGGGCCTGGCTCTTACGTTTGGTGTTCGAAAATCCAGTCATTTAGATTGGACCAGTAAGTTAAAATTGGATAAGCCTGAGAATGCTTATGGTTGACCTTTCTTGGTCTGAGATGTTCTAGGTGTTTAGAAGTTTCTCAGTGGTCTGGAATTGGCAAACTACAAAGCCTGTATACACTAGATCCAGCCCAACGCCTATTTTTGGTGGCCTAGGAGCCAAGAATTGTTTTTATATTTTAAATGGTGGTGGTGGTGGTGGGATTCAAAAGAATTATATTTCATGACTCATGAAAATATGCAAAATTCATATTTACATCCGCACATATTTATATCCATACAAACAAGTGTGGCTGTTTCCTTATGGCTGTTTTCATGCTGTGGTGTGGTGGAGTCATTGCAATGAGAAGATATGGCCCACAAAACCTAGAATAGGTTCTCAGGCTCTTTACAGAAAAAACTTGATGACCCCTCATCTGGCTCAAATTGTAAATCTGTTGCCAACTGTTAGCTGTGTGACTTTGGATGAGTCCCCTAACTTCTCTTTTACCTTGGTTCCTGTAATCAAATTTTATCCCCTGCCTGTTTCAGGGTGTTCTGAAAAGTCAAGTGAAAATGATTAAGAAATGGTTTTGAAAATAGTTTTTGCATTTGTCATGTGTCCCGTGTTAAATTAGCCAACTCTCTGCTACATAAACCCATCTGAGACGGCGTAGCTCCTGGTACGAAAGTGTGAGCTTTGCAGAGGTTGGGTAACTATGTCAAGTTGGGCGAAGTTTGAGTTTCTTTGTCTCCCTGAAAACTTGAAGACAAGTACTCCCGCCTCCCCAGTGAACATCTTTTGCTTTGCAGGGGAACATCAATTTTTCTCTGCGACTGCTAAGATTTTTATCCTTAAAGAGTTGAATCACTTTTCTTTCCTTCCCACTGGTGATTTATAGATGGGAAGAGCAGGCCTTTTCCTGTAGGTCTCTGACTGTTTATCTTTCTGGTTGGGCCCTGACAATCCACTGCCTGGGATGTTCCCATTGGCCGGGGCGTTTGGGGGCCAGATGCCAGTTCCATGGCTGGGGGCGGGGGAGGTGGGGCGAGGCCAGAGATTCCAGCCTAAAGCTAATGGGCTGATGGCCAAGTGGAAAGTGTATTTTCATTGAGGAAGTGTAGGTATTAGAGGAGCCTGGATTACTGTGTGATTGTGCTGTCAATACTGCCGTATTGAGTCCGTGAGAGCCTGCACAATACGGGGAAACACTTAACTCACTACCGCTGCTTATTGAGAAGCCAATAGCAATTTACTTGCTGACACTTGACATCAAATCCATTCCCAGAGGTGGAGCTCCTGCAAACCACCATGATGCTCCCTCCCCTGCCCAGACCCCTCTCCTACTTTGGGGGATCTGTTTGTGTGTGTGTCCTGCATGGGCTGGTGGCTCCGGCCCCAGTTGGGGAGGACACGGGGTGGGGCGGCCCTGGGGGATGTTCCCGTTTAATTTTCAGAGCTGACAAGACGTTTTCTTGTCCTCCTAATCGCTTTCGGGCTTGCCTTCTTTCAACAAGTGCTAACTGACCCTCTCTGGGTTCCTCCCCAGGGTGTGTTTTCTACATGTGGGAACTTTCTCCTTTCCCATTTAAAAAAAAAAAAAAAAGTTCCTTTAAATGGATACATGAGGAAATCACATGTGGGAGAGACTGAAGAGTCTCCTCTCCAGGAAATGGGTGGATGCTGTGTTGGGGAGCAGAGATTCCCAAGGTGGCCTCTTTTAAGACACAGGGCCTGCCCGTGCCCACCTTCAGAGGGAGGTGACCCCAGAACTGCTGGGATCAGGCACAGCGGAGCTCTCTGGTCCTCCTGTAGCTGCTCACATGGAGACCGACTGCTTGATGTATATATAATATTGTTTATATGGTCAGGTGGCTTTGATACTTTCAGACCCTGCATTCTTCAACTAATCAGCTCACAAATAAGAACTTGTTTCTGGGAGCTGGAATCTGATTAACACACAGTGGTTTAGGGGTGACCAGCCCAAGGCTACCATTGGCTCTTCTGGTCAGTTTAGCTCTATGTCTGCATTCCCGTGCCCTGAGACCCAGACCTCCGATACTCCTCTACCCTGCCACCTCATCTACCCACCCCAGGTACTGGGGGTTGAACCCAGGGCCTCACATTTGGTTGGCACATGCTCTACCACTGAGCTACACCCCCTAGCCCTTTTTATCTTATTTTGAGGCAGGGTCTAGCAAAGTTACAGAGGCTGGCCTCAAACTTGCACTCCTCCTACCTCAGCCTCCTGAGTAGCAGGAATTATAGGCATGCACCACTACACCGGCTTAGACTCCCAGTTCTTTTGGTGCGTCTCACATAGGCTGGTTTGCATCTATCACTTAGAGATCTGCTGAAGGAAGACTTAGGTTTAAGTTAGTTGTCAAATTTGGATGGCCTCAAGCCTAGCCACTATGGATGGTACCTGTTGCTCTTGTGGAGAGAATATTTGCTCACAGGATATAATGAGGTTCTTCAGAGACATCTATCAGCAGAGTGGAGTCTGCACCTCCAACCTGGAAGTTTCTTCTTGGATGGGAGTTGGGCCAGCATCTTTGCTTCCTTCCCCCTGCCCCCATCTCTCTGCTCCCCTACCTCTTGTTTTCCCCATCAAAAGGCCTTGCTTATTTCTTTTCTATCAAGGAGAGCAAAGCAGTTTAGGAGTGAAATTAGGGATCTCTGCAGATTTTGTGTTTTCTCCAGTGACCTTGATTGGATCCAGAGAATAGAGCAAACCTATTTGTTTAGCACTGTGCTGGGGTCAGTGTACCCTAACATGGCACATTATTTAATTATGATAATGAACACACTTCATTCACAGGTTATCTTGCTTTGGGAAGAACACTCAAAGGAAGTCATTCTGCCCAGTTTACAGATGGGGCACTAGAAGCAAGACATGCCAGACATGGAAGTGTGACTCAGAGCTTCCTGGCATTTCATCATGGTCTGATGTAGGTGGGGTCACATTGCCTTTGACTGACAGCATGGTGTGTGTTGTTGTAGTTCCCTTTTTCTTGGTTACTCTTGGATCAGATACTTGTGTGGTTGATGGCAAGATGACATGAAGACCACCTGGCTGGTTGGGGACCTGAGTTCTGATTCCAGCAGACTTCATGATGCTCACTTAAACCTTTCCCTAAGCCCTGGTTTTCTATAAAACAAAGGAACCAGGTTGAAGGATGCTTGAAGCTCCCAGGTCAGTGATCTGCGCTTCTCTTGCCTTCTAGGCCATCGTGGGAGGGGTCCCAGGAGGCCTTTGGACATGCTATTTGAGGCTGCCTCCATTCCTGGGGGAGGCTGATAATGGTCTGAGCTGTTGCTAGACTGGTGGTCTGAGTGCATTGGATGTGTGGCGGGGCAGGGAAGGTTCATCCTGGTGTCCAGGCTGTTCCTGACCACGTAGAGATGTGGGGGTCTTGGCTTTGTCCAGGATGGACTTTAGGTCTAGGATCTCATAGGCATAGGTTCATATGCCTTCCAGAATTGAGCATGGGGCTTCCTGCATCATATTTTGCTCCTAAAAAGACTCTCCAGAGCCTGTGGCTGTCACTTTGGCCCCATGGCTTACAGGGTGGGTGTTGGCAGAACGTGGGGATGGCTGTCCTGGTGCGCTCGTCTTCTCTCGCCTTGCTTTGGTTTCATCCTCACTCTCACAGGACTGCTGCGGACTCCGGGCCCCTTGCGTCCGAGTTACAGCGATAGGCCCTGGGAAGGTAACAGGAAAGGAAGTAGGCCCTGTTGACCTAAAAAGTACATGTCCCTTTTGAGAGAGCTAGCCACTCTCCTGTTGTAGCCAGTTTTTGCCCGAAAGACCCCAAATGGCCAATCCCTGATGATTTTCAAGAGATTTCAAACCAAATTTTGATATGAAAGAAGCCAATCTTGAAACTACAGCATGTACTAGGGCTGGGGGTATTGCTCAGTGGAAGAGTGCTTGCCTGGCATGCACGAGGCCCTGAGTTCAATCTCCAGCACTGAGAAAAATAATAATAATAAATATAGTACATACTGCACAAAAACCATTCACAGGCTATGACTTCGCAGTCTCTGGCACAAAGGCTCTCAGGAGGTGGAAAGAGACAGTAGTGGAACATGAACTTAGCATGAGTGAGGCCCTAGATTAAAAAAAAAAAAAAAAAAAAAAGGAATCATCCAGCTAAAATGTCAGCTGTGTCAAAACGCCCAGTTTTGTCTTCTTCCTCATTTCCTTGCTGGGGACCTGGTCAGGGCTCCCCTGTACCTGATACCCGTGGCCTGCCTGACTTGAGGGCTTGCCTTTCGGAGGCTTGACAGAAGCTCCAAGGGTCTGTGCCTGCATCGCGCTGACTTTTCTGCTCTTGACCTTTGGTTTGAGAGCCTGTCATATGGCAGGCACTGTTCTAGGTGTTGGTGGAACTGCAATAGGGACAAAAAGGTGAAAAGGTCTCCTCTTCATGAAGCGCCTTCTGTCTCACATCCCTCGATGTGCATGGTTAGGGAAATGCAGCTGGTGCAGAAGGAGCCGGGTGAGGGGAAGGTGGTCTGCAGGGTAAGTGGGGCAGAGGCAGCACTGAGGAAAGGCCCTCCAAGAAGGTGGCATTTAAGAAGGACTGGTGGGAGTAAGTGATGGAGAAGGAGAGGTCTGGACAGGGCCAGGGCTGTTTCAGAGGGCCCACGGCAGAGCGTGCCTGGCGAGGCAGAGCTTACTTGCTGTGGCTCGAGGGGATGTGCACAGGGGAGGGGGCAAGAGTGGGTGCACCTCAAAGGCCACATGAGATCTCTCCTCTGCTCTGACTGGGGTGGAGGCTGTGGGGGGCGTCTGTCTGCACGACTGACTGACTCGGGTTCCACGGGCTCCTCTGGCAGCTGTGCTGGGGTGAGAGGTAGAAATAAGGAGACCCAGGGAGAAGACTGCAGTTAGCCGGGAGAGAGGGGGCTAAGGTGGGCGCAGTGCCGTGCAGGGCTGAGAAGCGGTACTCCCGGCTTCCTGTGATTGCTGTGACACGGTATCACAGTGGAGTGGCTTCGCACGACAGGAACCTGTTCACACACACGACCATTCTGGCGGTTCGGAGTGTGAGATCGAGGCCTTGGCAGGCTGTTCGCCCTCTGTAGGTTCTGGGCGAAAGCCCTCGCCTGCCCCTTCCTAGCTCATGGTGGCTGCTGGTAACCTTGGCGTTCCTTGGCTTGGAGCTGGGTCACTCTGGTCTCTTCCTCCACCTTCAGAAAAGCTTCTTCTTTGGGTATAGATCTGTATCCTCTCCTCTGAGAGCATCAGTCATTGATTTAGGGACCACCCTAATCCATATCCAATCCATCATAACTTAATCATACCTACAAAGATTTTATTTCCACATAAAGTCACATTTTGAGGCCCTGGGGGGACATGAGTTTTGGGAGTACACTGTTCAGCCTGCTGCAGGTGCTGACCTCTGGATATCTTTTGTTGAAGGGGAGTGTGGGGATGGGAGGGAAAGAAGCACCAAGGGTGATAACTGCAGGTGTGTTGGATTGAGTGACTGGGAGGACAGGATTCCTGTGGCTTGGGTGGGCTGGCCCCTTGTCTTTGAACGGCAAGCCCCATTTCCTTGATCGTGTCATGTGTCTCTTCTCACTGTGCAAAGCCCCATCTATCTTTCCTTCTACTGAGCTACTACATGTCTACTTGATGTCGCTACCCAGCCTCTGAGTTAGCTGCTCAAATATTGAACTGTTTAATTCTGAGTAGCAGGGGAGGGGTCAAGTCCACCTGAGGCAAACGGGAAAATAATTTAAGAGGCTTTATTTTTCAAAACTCTTGAGCCTGTGCCCTTTCTACTAATCCTTGCAGTTGCTCTGTAGGATATGCAGGATGGGGACACATCTCATTTTCTAGATGAGAAAAACTCAGAGGCTAAGTGTCTTAGGGGGATCATGTAGCAGTTGGATCAAATCTGAATTTGAACCTGAATGGGCAGACAGGGCACTATGATAGAAAGGTGTTGTTTTAGTCAGTTTTCTCGCCACTGTGACCAAAAATCCTGACAGGAACAATTTTAGGAGGAGAAGTTTATTTGGGGCTCATGGTTTCAGGGGTCTCAATCCATAGGTGGCCAACTCCATTGCTTTGGGCCTGAGATGAGGCAGAATGTCAGGGCAGAGGGTGCGGAGGAGGAAAGCAGCTCAGGGCACGGCACCAAGGAAGGAGTGGAGAGAGAAAGAATTCATACCTATAATGCTCACAGGGACAAAATATATACCCTAAAGGCATGCCCCCAGGGACCTACCTCCTCTAGCCACGCCCTACTTGCCTACAGTTTTCATGCAGTTAATCCATTCAAGTGAATTAATGCTCTGATTAGGTTTATGCTCTCATAACCCAATCATTTCACTTCTAAATGTTCTTGCATTGTCACACATATGAAAAATTTGGGGGATACCTCATATCTAAGCTTTAGCCGGTGTTGAGGCATGGGATGGGGTGGATTATAGGGAAAAGTTTTACTGAGTAACATTTCCTCCAGTTTGCTAGATGTGGATAGATAAGCCATAAAAGGACGATGACCATGCCTTTAACTCCCTGACTCTACCCTTAAACCAATAAACATTAGAATGGGAAATGCCAGGGAAAATATGGGGCATTGAAGAATGGTCCGTAGGTCTCACCCTGGAGGGCTGAGCAGATCAGTCTCACCCAGTTTCAGTTTTGATAACCTTATTGCTGAGTCCTGGTCAGTGAACTCTGCCAAAGTCAATATGATGGGTCTGGCTGGGGCAGTGGGTGGCACAGTGGTTTGCACCAGGGGTCCTGCATTTCTCATTTGTGTGTATTTAAGAAGCTGTCCCATAGGGTTAGGCTGTTCTTGGCCCTTACACTCTGTGTGAGGAATGTTTTTCCTTTGGGAATTTAAGATAGAGTTCTTGTAAGAAATTGGACCTGTGTCTTTATTCTTGCATAGAATGGTAGCCAAGTTAGTCCTCCTCCAGTTCTTTATTTGATTCAGTCTACATTTTGGTCTTGGTCACTAAGGGGTGTTCTGCCAACGTAGTTTTTATATGTGGTTCCTGACATTTATTAAACAGAAAATGTAAGTCAGGTGTCACGGTGCCACTATAGAGTGATGTGTGGACATCAGTGCCTTTCATTCTGGTGTTGGTGGCCTTCTTGCATTCCTGGTGTTTCTCTTAGGTGCACAGCTCTTGCACCAAGAATGGGAAGGATCTGTGTGAGAAGTTGCAGGGTAAAGTGGATTTTGTCTTTCAGCAATGATAAGGAATGGTGACAGTCAATTCCCACAGAATGTCCATGAAGCCCTTTCAAAAGGTTAAAGGGCTCCGTATAGGACCTAGGCAGAGTTGGAACACACTTTTTTTTTTTTTTTTTTTTAAGTGTTTATGCCCTGCCAGGAATGTCAGACAGCTCTCTCTCTCTCTCATTTTTCTTACCACTGGGCTAAACAAAATAAACTGTCCCAGTTGTGGGCAGATGGAAGAAGAGATCTTGAAAAGGCTGTAGAAAAAGGGGGCGGGTGCGCGTAAGCCCCGGGTGCATTACATGAGAGACCAGGGAAATCTCCCTAGAATCTGGCTCAAGTTTTGGATCCAGAAGTTGCTTCCTGCACGTAACAGTGGTTCACAGACTCCAGCCTTGTACCCTGTGGAACAGGAGGGTCTGTGGAAGGAAGGGTGCTCTTTTGAGGGTGCAGATGTGGTGTGGAGTCAGCCAGTAGTCAGCAGGTTGGGACAGGCAGCGTGATGTTCCCTTTAGCAGCAGGGCCGTGAGGTCCAGGCAGGGTCTCCAGTGGGTGCTCTATTTTCCTCACCAGAGGTAAGGGAGGCTGTGTTTGTTCAGAAGAGGCGGGAGGGTTGTAATTGTCCACGTGCACACAGGCACAGACACAGACCAACGTGCTGATGCTGTTGGAAGATGCGGAGGCTCCTGTGGGGCTTAATGTGGTGCCCGAGGGCCATTTTCCTGAGTGTGAAGAGAGAGTGAGGCAGATGTGCACTGCTGTTGGCAGCTTTGGCAGCATTAGGCCACTTTCTGATAGGCACTGGCCATCTTGTCCCTGCCTCCTAGGGATGGCTTTGTAGATTCACAAGTGGCTTTAATCCCAGCTCTGACTTGAGGCAGGGTAAAAAAAAAAAAAAAAAAAAAAAAAAAAAAAAAAGCCAGATGTTTTGCTTTTTTATTCTAGCATCCAAAGACCGCCTTAAGGACTTTTGGAAGGATGAAGCTAAGGAAATGCAGGGATGAGAGTGTTACAGGCATATGTCCTTAGAGAGCAAGGTCAAGGTCAAGGTCTTGGTGGAGCTGGAAACCTCAGCACCAGTACTAGGGTGCAAGCAGAGCTGGTAGTGAGTTCGGTCTGGGTTGGTTAAGGAGGAGGATAACCTTTGAGTGAGAACTGTGGCTTTCAGAATAAAATCATGATGGATGAGCCTGGGGAGAGATTGTGGACATCATATTTCAGCATCTGGAAATGATGGAGCCTGGCTTTAGGTTTTTTTTTTTTTTTTTTTTTTTTTTGTACTAGGTATTGAACTCGGGGGTGCTCTACCACTGAGCTACATCCCCTTTTTATTTTAATTTTTTTCCAGACAGGGTCTCACTAAATGGCCTGGGCTGGCCTCAGACTTGCCATCCTCCTGCCTCAATGTCCTGAGTCACAGGTGTGCCCAACTGACCTCAGTCTTTAGAGATAGTTCAGCTTCTCAAGGCAAAGAGAATATGATAACACACAACAGAGCCTAACATAAATAAAGAATCTCCCAAAAATGTCAATAAAGAAAATTCTAGCCATTCATTGTCTAGAGTTAATTTCTTTTATACAATTAAAACACGAGAACATGGTTTTCATCCTCCACTACAAACAAACAAAAAAAAATCCGAAATTTTCAGCTAAAATGGGAAGACCCTTCTCAGTCAAGAGGAGAGTCAGAGTGGAGCTGGGGGAGGAGCTAGAGAAAGAACTAGGGATGGGGACAGGCAGGGCAGAGGATGCCAGAGCTTGCCGGGATGTAAGCATGCAGCCTGTTTGGTTTACAGCAGGACAGACCCTAGCACTCTGTAGCTACTCAGACATTCAAACGTGTAGATGGACAGTGGGCTCCATAGGCTCTGACTGCAGGGTGCTGAGCTAGAAAAGCTCTTTGTGGGGTGCAGTGCTGTCTAGCTTGCTGGAGTTGGAGAAGTCAGCTGATAGGTCATGTTAAGGACCACAAAGGTACAGGCTGGAGGGTTAAGAGAAAGTGTTATTTAGCTGCAGAGGCAGCCAAGTCCTTGGAGCCAGGGAAGTGTAGTGGAGAACCATGTTGGCAAGGCTTTGATGAGTTGGCTGGGGGCACCATTAGGATGGGGTACAGGAAAGAATCTTGGAGTACTTTCAGACACTCCTTTCAAGTATTTCTCTTCCTCTGCCTGTGGAAGATTTGCTGGGACATCTTCCCTTATCCACCTCCCTGAACCAAAACAAAAGCAAGACTCCATCCCTCTTAATGCAAGTGTATAAGAAAACCCAAATCATGGTTTGGGATCACATGCTAGTTGCTGGCCCAGCCTTTAGAGTCCCTATTATTATTATTTTAATAACTTTATGTAGTGCTGAGGATGGAACCCAGTACCTCATACATGCTAGGCAAGCACTCTACCACTGAGCCACAACCACAGCCCAGTATCCCTATTTTTTTTTTTTTTTTAAGGTATATGCAAGCAAAAGGAGTAGCCAGCTAACTCTCTAGGGCTATATACCTGAACTTGGGTGGGGTCTCATGAGCACTTATACTCTAGTGGGGAGATTCTGCCCGAGAGTCATCCTGCTCTCACCAGGGCATGGTTCTACAACTGTGGGAGCCACAGAGAACAGTCTTGGTTCACACAGAGGTTACAGAGTGGCTGTTGATGGCCATTCGAATAGAGGAGGAGGAAATTATTGGAGTCAGCCTTGCTGCAAGGGCTTTAAAAGAAGGCCATAAATTAGTCATATGGTGAGATCTAAAGAAGATGGGATTCTATTTCTGGGACTGGTTTATTTGGGGGGCATCGGGAGAAGCAAGAGGTCTTCTGGTCAAGTAGCATAAAGACTTTGAATTAGGGAAACTAGATGCCAAGCTTCCCAGAATTATCTTTCTCCTGGACTTTCAGCATTCCCAGTCATATCTTTCACACCCTGAAGGATGAATGAGAACCCTCTGTGGAAAGCAGTTAATATTTCTTTTAGGGGCTGAGGTTGTGGCTCAGCGGCAGAGCACTTGCCTCGCACGTGCGCGGCCCAGGTTCGATCCTCAGCACCACGTAAACATAAAATGCATTGTATTGTGTACAACTAAAGTAAATAAATAAATATTAAAAAATATATTTCAGCTGGGCGCGGTGGTGCACGCCTGTAATCCCAGCACTTTGGGAGGCTGAGGCAGGAGGATCGCGAGTTCAAAGCCAGCCTTGGCAATGGCAAGGCACTTAGCAACTCAGTGAGACCCTGTCTCTAATAAAAAAAAAAAAAATATACAAAAAAAAAAAAAAAAAAAGGGCTGGGGATGTGACCCAGTGGTCAAGTGCCCCTGAGTTCAATCCCCGGTACCACAAAAAAAAAAAAAAAAAAAAAAAAAAAAAAAAAAAAAAATATATATATATATATATATATATATATATATATATATATATATATATATTTCTTTTAAACTGCTTCATCTTACCTAAAGGAGCATCTTGTATAAGTACACTAAAATTGAATGTTTAAATCCTATTGAGTAATCCTGGTTACCCCAGTCCTCAAAACCATAATGCAATACTTCGTTAATTATTAACCTCATAGTTTTTGTTAATTGTTAACGTAAAAACTGGGAAAGTATCAACAACTGGTAGAACTGGAGAAGGTCATATGTGGGTATGGAGGGTGCAGGGGGTAGATGACCTAACGTGGAATTGAAAGAGAGCTGGGAATGGGATCTTGGTGGCATCCTCCTTTGCATAGTGAGTGTGCCTAGTCTGTGCATGGAGGCAGTTAATAAATGGCTCTCTAGTAGGACATTTTCGGTCTGTCTGGTCTTTGTATGGGCTGTTCTTCAAGGTGCCATGCCTCGATTTGGTCAACAGTAGTATCTGTGTGGTGTGGGGGGAAAAAAATAAATCCAGTCCTGGAAAGCTGGCTGCTCTGGAGGTGTTGGGCAATTGGAGCCGGCTGGCAGCCAGCTTCTGATGTGGTTGACTGCCTGGCTCACACTTCTCAGGTGCTGGGGAGAGGGTGAGATCCAATGGCCTCGGGCTACCACTGAGGTGGGCAGGGTGCCATCACCTTCCAGAGCTGCCTCTTTCTCTTTGTCTTCAGGAGCCCAATGGGCACGGGCCCTGGCTTTCCAGTTCTTCAGGCTGGCTGCCTGGCATCACGGTGCGGAGAGGCTTCAGTCCAGCCCACCTGTGGGATGTGTTGGGCAAGCTTGGCTTGGCCTGGTTTCTGCCCATTTGATAAAAGGAACTCAGAATCCCAAGATTCTTCCTAGTAGACTTTTGAGCTCCGTATCTCCTATGGGATACAATCAAAACGGAGCACATGTCTGTCTTCTTTATTTACCTTAGTTTGTTTGGGGGTATTTATGAATTTCAAATGCAATAGATTGGTGTGAGAGTTTTTCCTATCTGATGCTAAAATCCCCCCACTGAGCACTATGCTGGGCCCTTGCTTTTGGCATCGAGGCCTTTGGTTCTAATTTTTGGTGATGGGAAAGAGAGGATTCGGCTGGCTCACAGGGGCTGGCCAGGGAGGTTATGTAGGCTCTCATGAAGTTGAGTCCTCCTGAAATTCAGGAATATCCTGCTTGTGTGTTCATTGTCTCCTACCCCTTTTTCTGGGAAGCCTGTATTAGTTTTCTGTTGATGCTGTAACAAATGGCCACAAACTTTATGGCTTAAAACAGCACTAATCATCTCACAGCTGGAGCCCAGACATCCAAGGTGAGCTTCACTGGGCTGATGTCAAGGTGTTGGCAGGTCAGGATCATTCAGGAGGCCTTGAAGAGGAGCCGGTGTCTCCGTCTATTGTCACATCTCCTGTCCGACTCTAGCTTCTCCTTTGTCCTTGTTTTAAGGACTCCTGTGATGACCTCAGGCCCACCCAGATAATTCAGGATAATCTCCCCATCTTAAGATCCTTAACTTGATCCCATCTGCAAGGTCCCTTTAGCCATATAAGGTAATACTTTTGTAGGTTCTAGGTACCAGGATGCGGCATGGTGGAGAGCTATTACTCGGCCTACCACAGGGGTCCTGTTGAGAAAATGAGTGCAGTTGGCAGAAAAGGAAAACCCCCACATATACCTGGAATTAGGTGGCTCAGGAGGGTGAAGCGGAACCCAGTGTCATAGTAAAAGTTTGTGTAGTTCTGCGTGTCCCCGCAGAGTATTTCCTTGCAACTGGAGGAGGAGGAGGTGGCTTTGAGATGAACTTCGGAAACCTACCCCGTCCCCAAATGATGTGATATTATTTTGTGAAATTGTGTTTTTTGTGAAGCCCTAAAAGTCGTGCTTGAGAAAAGATTCCCACGAGCATCACCATAGAAGAAGAGACCAGGCATTGTGGGAGTAAGGAAGGGTTCAGCAGAGGTCACCTGAAGGGCACAGACAGGTAACTGTGACATGGGCAGGATGGTATCTTCCTCGCTGCCCTCCTTTGACAGCCTCTTGGCCTAGGTGCTGTCCCTGCATGTGAATGACAGATCCATGGCACACTGTCAGACGAGGTGCCCAGGTGGTGGGTCTGCTTGCAGGACTGTGGCCTTTTGACAACCTCTGGGGGTGGGGGCAAGGAATCCTGAGGGAAGTGGGCATAAAATGAAGATGCGTTTCTAGAAGCATTGTGATGCATTTTCTTCTAGAAGCAGTTCTGCAAATGGTAGTTCACTTCCTTGGCCAGCCTCTAATAGTATTATATTAGTTGGAACTAAATGGAATTGCTATTTTGGGATTATATTAGAGTTATTAAATAACACTATGGAGGAATGCATTAAGTTCTAGGTAAGGATATATATATATTTTTTCAGATTTTTTTTTATATTGATAATTGAACCCAGGACTCATACATGCTAAGCACACACTCTACCACTAAGCTACACACCCCTGCCCCAGTCATTTATCTAAGGATCTTAAAGGCACACTTTTGAAACAAGTATAGGTAATTGGGTATCTCCACTATACCATCTGTGCCAAGATCTCCAAACTTGAGATGATAAATTATTTCTATCAGATTCTTCATTTTCATATGCAATAACCAAGCTTAAGAAGTAAATGGCTTCAGCCAAGTTTAAGGAGGACTTGGGATGAAGGCCTGTTGTTGCCTTAGCATGTGGCCACCATTGGGCATTAGCCCCAGGCTCAGAGGTTGACCCGGGATGGCAGAGCAGACTCATCATGGAGTCGATGGGAGTTTGAGCTCTCCTCCTACCCTTAGGTGTCCCTACTCATGCTCTGGTGTTGGAACACTGAAAGCAGGCTCCCAGTCAGCAGTGGCTTCAAAGCATTGTGGAGAAGATGCCTCTGGTTTTAAGTGGCTCTGACATTTAACTGTAATATTGAGCACAGATGTGCTTTGTGCTTAATGATGGAATAGCATGCCCGTCTCCAAAGATAGTATTTCAGCAGTAGTGGAAGACGCTTCCCTGTTGGGCCTACGGAACAACAGTCAGCTTCTAGCTCTTGATAGAAACTTACCTGGTGCTCCAGAATTTGTGTGAACTGCTCAAGTAATCCTGAAAAAGTGTACCCCACTGAATGGAGGTTAGGAAGGGCACCTCAATTCCATGTGCCCTCGTGATTGATCCTAGAATTATTTTTCTTTTGTGTTGGGGAATGGTTAGCTTACATCTTCAAAGTCTATTTGGGGAGTTGTGATATTAACACACTCAGTGTCAGCCAGAGTGTGTCAGCCACTTGGAGTGGCTCCATATTTCTAGCAGAGCCCATGCGCCCTGCAGCCTGGCCATGTGGGGTGTGGCTTCCTAAGACACAGGCTACTGGGCAGAATGGAGACTTCTGGCTGCAGCTCAGTCCTTTTATGAGGTGTCTAGAGTCAGCTCCCAGGAGAGGAGGAGGCTGAGATGAGGTCACCTGGTCCTGCAGGTCAGCAGGGGAGGTTCTGCCCTGAGGCTCTGTGCTGAGGCTCTGATAATGCAGCAATTTCACTTTAATGCATCTGAAATGTGGATTATGCTATTAATTACTGCTGGACAAAAAGGGATTAGAGCAGCTGGTCCACTCTCCCCTCTGCCCTTTTACACTTCCCCTTTGCTAGGGAACGGCCAGAAGGGCAGTTGGTTTTCCTGTCATCCGTCTTTTGTTTTAGCCTTGGTGGCTGCTAAACCTCCTGTGCTTATGAGGCTGAGGACATGAATAGGTCTTGAACTTCATTTGGCACGTGAGTGATGAAGCTGGGGCAGTTTCCCGGAGTTGGTCATTCTTTGCCAGTCTCTCAGGGTGTCTGCTGGGTAGATTGTCCCCAGCTGGGAGAGTTATGGTCCCCAGTGGTCTCTGATTTGTCAAAGGGCCCCACTGTGTGGTGGGAACTGAGTGCTTCCTTTGCATGGGGCCTGACTTTCTGGGTGTGTTCTGCTAGGACTGGAAGCCCCCAGGTGTTGGGTTCTTTTAAGTTTCTTACATGGTCAAGTAAAGTAACAAAAGGAAGGGCCTGACTGTGGCCTTCTGTCTCCTCCAGCACAGGGAGAGGGTGGAGACTTTGGCAGCCAGCAATGACCTAACACCCCTGTATTTTGAGATGTTCTGATGAATCCCTAAGCTTTGGTACTACTACCTTATCTTTGCATAAAATGTTATAGATTTTAAGTAATAATATGATCACATTTTCTATTTTTCCCATATTCATGCTAGTGTACTCATTTTTCATCCATATGGAATGAATTTTTTTAAATAGATGAGGCATTAAATAACCACATCTCACTAATAATGCTCCCAAGAGTACATAACTTGGTAGTGTTTGCAATTACGTACAATGTAATCTGTTGTGTGTGCAGGCGTGTGGATTTCTGTTTACTGGCATCCTTCATTATAGGGTAACATAATATACAGAATTTCCCAGTTGCAGAAATTAGAAAGTAGGAAACAGATTTCTTCAACATAAATTGGAAAACTGATTTATGGAGTTCGTTTTTTTTTTTTCCTTTTTTTTTTTTTTAACTTCGCAAAGTTTGTGGGAAGGGAGCTGGTGTGCTATAACACTTATAATCACAGATAATTCAATTGATTTGGGATTGAAATTCATTTTAAGTAATAATGGAGAAGTCTGCAGCAACCAAGATGCACAGCATAGCATTTGTAAACTGGGAAGGGCTGAGCGAGGAGGCAGAGGAAGCTGGGAATCACACCATCTTCCCAGCGCTACTCTAGGGTCAGAAATTTCATGGTTCAGAATAGCATCCTGGTGGACACTGACTAAACTTGAAAAAAAAAAAAAAAATTCTCCCTCTTCCTTAAAGCTCCTAATTCTTTAGAATTTGGTGATTATAGAACTAGAGCTCATTCCCCCGACACTCCTTCTTGAGCCACAGATGTAATCATTTTGGGGCCAAGTCTTGCTCAATGCAACTGATCTTGCAATTTCATCAAAGAAAGTATAGAAATGTACTTGTTTATAAACATAGATAGCATATCTGGGATGGTTTTATTCCATTCATTGAGCTCTGCTTTTATAATTAATTTTCAAAGAGGCAGTTTGTGCCCATGATAAAATTTTCAGAAGGTACACAAGGAACTTGCCTTTTCTTCTCTCCCTGTGTTGATTTCTCAATCTCTCATTTCCCCCAGAACACCCTTCCTCATACCACTTGTATAAGGGGTATGGACATCACAGCAGTCAGTGAGTAGTTGCTTGTTTATTGTTTGTCTTACTATGTAAACATTAACTAGTGTTTTCTATTTGAGTGTTTTCCTCCCTTTGTCAGGGTTTCTTTATCTTCTTTCAGATATGTTTTAAATTTTCATAGAATACTTAATTTTATACATACTAGTGAAACATACAGTTACTTGAAAATCAAAAAGAAATTCTCTGGAATCACATTTAGATCAGAGAGGAAATGAAATTACTGTTACGGATTCATTAGGAAGTATTGAAAACTCTATAACTAAACATTGCCAAAGTTATATTTAGGGGCACATTCATAGCTTTAGATCCTTTCATTATTACATATGAAAAAATGAAAATCAATGAATCAAGTGTTCAATTCAGAATGAGAAAGAGTAAAACAAGCCTAAAGGTAGTTGGAGAAAAGATTTAGAAGACACAAGTGATATTAATGAATTAAAAAAAAAAAAAAACAGAACTGAAAAATGTAAGAACAGTTTATTTGGGGGGAAAAAATTCAAGGAAATATACCAAAACACTAACATGTTTAGTTAAGAGAAAACCCAAATACCCAAAACTACAAATAAGCTGATATGATGGAAAAACGAATGAATTCTGTTATATTTGAAATAATTATTTTGTAATTTAAAATACAGTACCTTAAAATACAGCAATTTTGAAAATGCCAGTGACATGACTGTTTTAGGGAAATGATTCAGACGTCTGAAACTTTAAATCAGGAAGTAGGGAAGAAGCTCAGCATTTATAAAAGCAATACTTCCTGCACAAGACCTGAGTTCAACCCCCAGAACCATAAAAAAAGAAAGGAAAAAAAAAAAAGTGCTTCCAAAAGAGGCCCAGGATGCCATATGTTTAATGAGTGAGTTCTTTTAAACATTGGGGGACAAAATAATTGCCTGCTAAATAGACTTTTCTAGAGCTTAACAAAAGGGACAAAGCATCCCTGTTGGTTTTAGAAAGCTAGCACAGCTCTGGGGACCAATGCTTTTACAAAGATAATTTTTAAAAAAAATGCTGAAGATTGAGCTCAGGCATGAGTACAGATGCAAAAATACCAGATGAAATAGTCAGAGATTAAATTCAGCCACGTTTCAAAAGAATCTTAACCACAAGGGTTTATCCCAGAAAAGTTTGAAGGGCTTAATATTAAAATATCTTCTTTTGAAATAATCATCTCAGTAGAACAGAGGAAAACAAAATATGTGTTAATAAAGGCATTTAGTATTTTCTATCTATATTCCTAGTTTGCTTAGAATTTTAGAAAACTAAGCTATAAAGAGGTTGCATTCACTTGGTGAAGAAACCAGCAGCCAATAGCTTCAGACTTAATAGTCAATCTTGAGGGGCAGTATTATGAAATTGGGAACAAAACACAGACTGCCCAGGACACTCATTTCTTTTTCCTGTCTTATTGAATTGGCCAGAATATACAAACCAAAGTCAAATAATGGTTGAAAAGAAACAATGAAAATTATTTGCAGATGTTATTGTCTTCCTAGAACACCCAACATACATTTAAATTTAATTAAGTAAGGAGTTGAGTTACAAAGTAAAGTATTTTTTAAAAAAATCAGCTTCTGCATCAACTGCGAGAAACTGGTTAGAAAATATAGCAACCCCTTAAGGGAATAGAATCAAATAGAAATGGGTCCGGTGAAGGCAGCCTCTCAAGTGAGCACCAGGAATTAATAGCTGTCATTGTTCAGTACTTCTACACACCAAGCATTATGCTAAACACTTTTATGTGCCCATATCTCATTTAATCATCATAAGACTTGTACAAAGTAGACACTTCTAATAGTTCATTTACAGATGAAGAAACTGAAGTTCAAGAGAGTTTAACTTGCTTAGTCACTCATACTTGAAAAATGATTTAATTGACATAAAAGCCAATGGTCTCAGCCAGGTGTGGTGGTGCATGCCTGTAATTCCAGCTACTTGGGAAGCTGAGGCAAGAGGATCACAAGTTCCAGGCCATCCTGGGCAACTCAGCAAGAACCCTGTCTCAAAATAAAAATAAAAGAATTGGGAATCGGGCTGGGGTTGTAGCTCAGTGGTTGAACACTTGCCTAGCATGTGTGAAGCACTGGGTTTGATTCTTAGCACCACATATATAAATTAAATAAAGGTTCACTGACAACTAAAAAAATATATAATTTTTTTTTTTTTTTTTAAGTTGGGAATATAGCTTAGTGGTAGAGTGCCTTTGGGTTCAATCCTTAGTATTGCAAAAAAACAAAACAAAACAAAACAAAAGCCAATGGTCTCCTTCATTGTATTTTATTGCCTCTAGTATTTTGCAGTATTGTATATAATGTAAGTGTGCAACAAATGGCCATAGGATAGTTTTAGATAAATAAATGGAAAATTAAGTTAGAGTCATTCCTCATAGTAAAATTATCATAAATTTCAGATGAGTTGGCAAGATGAAAGCAAAATAAATCACAAAACAGCAAGAAGAAAATATAAATTAATAATCTGAATATGTGACAGGGAGGGATATTAGGCCTAACACTTCTAATGAAGACACCACGACCAAAAAGATTGATTTACTGTATTTTTAAAAATAGTTCTGTAGGCTGGGCATTAATAGCAAAATTTAAAGGTGTCTGGCTAGTCGGAAAAAAGTGTTTAATGCATGTGTAATTGACAATTTGTCACAAATATCCTCAATATGTAAAGAGCTCTTAAAATCAAAGATGGTAAAGAGAGTAGAAAATGGGCCAAGAGCATGAATTGTCAACTCATAGGAAGAGTAAATTCCAGTTGCTCATTTGAACAACCAAATGATTAATTTCTCACTTTTATTTAATTATTAGGCTAAAGTTATTTTTTTTTATGGTTTTGAAGCAAAAAAAAAAAAAAAAAAAAAAAAGAAGAAAAAAATTCATAAAGCAAATACCCTGTTCTGGTGAATGGGTAGAAAAATTGGTATACCCTTACTGCATAGTAGTTTGACAATGTGTGTCAAGAAGCTTTCAAGTAAAGTTTATTTAAATTTGTAGCTTTCTCCACCATGAATTCCTGACTCCCCTTGTTCCATTCAATCTTTTCTTACTTGAGGCTACCAAGTGTCACCCTGGAAATGACTGTATACTTTTAAAATGTATTCTCCTCATTGTCCACCTGCTAGAATGTAAACTTCACAAGGGCAGCAAGCTTTGTGCTCTTTTTCACTAATTTATTGTTAATATTGGAGTAGGGATGGTGACCCCAAAACTCCGTCTGTGATAGGGAAGTCATTAGAATTGCACAAAAGAAGTTTATAAATAAAGATTTCATTACAGACATCACTGTGAAAAATGGAAACAATCTAAAAATCTCACAGGGAATTGATTCAAACTGTGGTGCATCCATATGGGAGATTCTTATGTGGCTATTTAAAACTGTCTCATGGTTATGAATGTGGGAAAACAGTGATGTGAATTAAATGAAAGGAGGCTGCGTGTACTGTAGGACATCAGTTTAATTAAAGAAATATGCATGAAAGAGTAGCTAAAGAACCCAGTATTTATAACAGTGTTTACTGAGTGATTATTTCCAGGTGGTAAACATTCAAGCTACTTTTCATAGTTTGAGATCTGAATGGTGAATATTTATTATTATTATAATAAGAAAAATGTTGAAAAGTTAGGGAGAACGTGGAATCACCTGAATAGTGCTGGTTTGTGGCAGCGTCTGGAAGCCTCTTGGAGATCATTCAGTCTTGGGAATTAGTGAGGACCTAATTTTTCTAAAAATCAGCAAGAATACTTCACACACTATCCATTGGCTACTTAACCTTAATTTTTTATTTTTATTTTTTGGTACCAGGGATTGAACTCAGGGGCACTCGACCACTGGGCCACATCCCCAGCCCCTTTTTTTTTTTTTTGTATTTTATTAGAAACAGGGTCTCACTGAGTTGCTAAGTGCCTCACCATTGCTGAGGCTGGCTTTGAACTTGCGATTCTCCTGCCTCAGCCTCCCAAGGGCTGGGATTACAGGTGTGTGCCACCGCGCCCGGCTTAACCTTAATTATCGATGACACTTACTGTAAGCATCTGTGGTGTGTGTTTGTAAAACTAATGGCAATCTCAGTGAGGTACAGACTTGTGGAATCTTCCGGGAGACTCTGAAACACCTCTGTGCCCTTTTGCGCTCTTGCGGGGAAGGCTGGTGCTGTCCTGTTGTCTCATGGAATTTCAGAGTCAACTTAGAATGTCTAAGTGCCAGCTGGATGGGGGCATGTGCTGTTGTGTGAAGGAGGGTCCCCCTCTCCTGATTTTGCTGGTGACTGATGTGTGGATGAACTTGGGAAAGGTGGAGAAGCTGCCACGTTGCAGGGGGTCATGCCCAGATGGAGAGCCAGCTGCCACAGAAGGCGAACTTAGCTTCGCCAGAGGGAAGAGAAGGGTTTCTGACGGCAGTTTCCCGGGCCAACAGATTGAAGTATGTTTAGCACGTCCAGGCTGAAGCTTCACAGATCCCGAAAGGGGCACGTGCCTTAACGGCTGGGGTTCAAGTTCTTCTCTGCTGTTTTGTGACTGTGGGTCTCACTTTCTTTATGTGGGACAGGAGAAGGTTAGTCTATTTTTTCTTCACTCTTCTTTCAGCCCCAGTGTTCTGAAGGAATCTGGTGTTTTTATTTTAAGGCATGAGTTCTAGGTTTCTTTGTGTCATCTAGGAGGAGGGAGAGGCCCAGTAAGTTTTGTTACTTGGTAGCTCCACAGACCACAGTGTGAGGGGGAAGCAGCCGCCCAGGACCAGTTGGGTCTAAGTGAGAATGCTCGTTCTGCCACGTAGGGGCCCGACTTTTATCTTTATTTGTAAAATGGAGGGGTGTTTCAGTCTTCCATTGCTGCATTAACAAATGAGTCCCCTTCTTAGTGGCTTAAGCGGTTATTATCGTACAGTTTCCGTGGCTCAGGAATCAGGCTGCGACTTCACCAGGTCCTCCGCGTGGAGCCTCTGTGAGGAGGCAGTCAGGGTGCTGGCTGGGGCTGTGGTCTCCTCTGAAGGCTTGACTGGGGAAGGACCTGATTCTGAGCTCGCTCACGTGGTGGTGGTCAGGATTCGGTTCCTCAGGGGCTTTCAGATGGAGGGCCTGTCCCTAGTTCAGGGCTTCCCTGAGTTCTTAGCCACGTGAACCTCTCCACAGAGCAGCTCATGACGTGGCAACGTGAGGGAAGGTCCAGAAGATGGGAAGTAGGGTCTCTCTGTACCCTCACCTCAGAGTTGACGTCCTGATCACTTTCGCCCTATTCCGCATGTATACTTTGGTTAGAAGCAAGTCACTGTACACAAAGCTCATGCCCAAGAGGAGGGGATGATACCCACGTGCCTACCAGGAGCGAGGGTCTGGGGGGCTGCCGCAGAGGCTGCCCACCAGGCGCCGTAAGCACTGAGTGAGGCCATCTTGTGTTAAATTGTCAGGAATGTCTCGGATGCCCAGCGTTGGCTCCTGCTCCCATTTTCACTCCCAGATTAAAAAATTATCTTCACCAGAGGAGTTTGTGGGATTTAGTGGAATGGATTAGGACGTGAATGAGGGTGTTATCGCAGGATCTGACATCTGTCCACTGTCCTTTTCCAGTTAGGCCTTGAAGCCTCTGCTGGCTGGTCTATCAGACCCGCGACTCCTCGCCCTACGTCCGTTGGGTGTGGCATGTCTGGCGTAATTTGAGAGGGAAATGGGTGTTTGGCCCATGAAAATGTCCAGTGTGTGTTTTTGTGGGCTAGGCAGTTATTCAGGGAAACACCCAGGAGCGCTCTGGGAGACACGGTTGAAACAGAGAAGCTTCCTGCCGTTGCCCCTTCTTGTGCCTGAATGCCGGCACTTACCAAGTCAAGGAGGAGGCCGCCTGGCACGTCCCCTGGTTAAGGGATACTCCGTGGGTTGAGCTGGGTGCCAGACATTGCCACAACCCTAGGAAATGAGTAAGAAAAAAAAAAAATGGAAAGCAGAGTCCTCTCCCTAGAACAAGCTGAGCTTTGTGCAGAACAGGCTCCAAATATGAAAAGACCATTGTTCCCAGATGGCTGTTTAATTAATGCTCACCACTCACACCATCAGCTCGCCAAGAAGAGCCGCCTCCTTCCTTCCTCTCTCTGCGTCCTCTTCTTCCTTCACTCCTCTCCCCAGGGCCTTGGGGACAGGTCGAGGGGCCCTGGAGAATGGGAGGTACCAAGGACAGGGTGGACAGACGGTGACTTCCCTATTTGCTCCTGCCTAGGGTGCTCAGCTGGGTGAGCCCTCCACCTGTCGGAGAGCAGCCCTTTGCATCTCCAGGTTTGGGAGCCAGCCCTGTCCCCTGTGGGGCTCTGGGAACAAAGCCCAGCCTCAGCCCATTCCAGTCCTGCCCTCCAGATCTCTGTGTGGACCTTCTCTCGCCTGCAGCCAGAACAGAGAGCCAGAAATGAACTGCTTTCTGGACGTTTCCATTTCCCCCTGGTTGCCCTGAATCTGGACTGGCAAGCTTTGGCCTTGCCAGCGTTGCTTTCTAGATCAGATCCTGTGCTCCTCCAGACAGGGTCAGTGCAGAGGCAGGGAAGAGAGGAGCACAGGCTTCCAGCGTGAAGGAGACGGGCTGATTCCAGAGTTGCTGCTACTGTGTGGCGTCTGGTCTCCTCTGCTCCTGTGTACCTGTCCCCCGCCCTGGGGCTGGCTGCAGGGCTATTGCATAGCTGACCTGCCTGGTGCTCCCTAACTCGGGGTTCTCTCTTGCACTCAGGTCATTCCTGAGCCAGTCCTGCTCAGACCTGGACTGAGCCTGCAAAGTTTCATTGTTAACAGTTGCTGTGTGAGCATGCCTCAAAATTTTGTCTCCCATTGGAAATTTTTCTCCTGCATACAGTAACTCCCAAGCCTGTGAATTTGCCCTGCATCCGTTTGTACCTTAAGATTCTTCATGCACAACCTCAGCTGATCATTCCTGGGTATTTCATAAATTTCATGTATATAGTGTCTGCTGTGTGCGACTAGGGCAGAAATAATCCAGTAAGTTTTGAGTTTTGAGTGAGATCACAAGGAGAGCGTCTCTCATAGCCAGTCACACACCAACGTGGAGATGGTGGTGTGGCCAGCATAGGGTTAACTCCGTGTCGTCATGAAGATGGCGAATTTTCAAGTTGTGGGATTATGAGGATTTTAAATCCTGAAACCCCAGGGGTCTAGTTTAATGGTGGACAAGCCCTGCAGAGAAGATCTACCGGACTAGATAAGTTGTACACAATTCCTTGAAAATCTGTCAACTTCAGGCCCAGTCGGCTTAACTTCTTGACACGTCACCCAAATATAATTGTAAATGCCGTGGGAAAAAAAAAATCCAGAGTCACAGTGAGTTCTGTAGAGTCTGCGAGTGAACACTGCGAGTATGAAGTACTGTAGGGAGGCCAGATGAGACGAGGCTCTCGTCTTCAGGGGAGGCCACTGCCTTCGGTCACAGTGTGGTAGCTCCAAGCCTCTTGGGGCTGCAGAGCGCTCGGGTGTGGCTAGTCTACATGATGATGTGCTGTGAATGTAAGACACATGCTGGGTTTCCCAGGCTTTGACAAAAACAAAGGGGGAATACGTCTTAGTAAGATCAGGATTGATTCATCTGAAACATGTTGGGCATATTGGGTTAAATAAGACATATTACCATTAATTTCGCTTGTATCCTTTTCTTCTTTTTATATGTGCTGCTCACAGATAAGTTTAAAATTACATGGGTGGTTCCCATTTTAGGGAGGGCCAAAGATGCCTTAGCCGTGGTTGCTGGTCGTTGTACATTATGGAAGGTCTGGCTTTGCTTCAGTGGAGGGTGCTGGGGATGATGCCACAGGAGGTGATCTGCATTTCGTGTCCCTTTTGGTTGTGATCTGACCGTGAAGTGATGAACTAGACGCCACGGCCGGGAGAATAAGTTGCCTCCCCCCCCCCAACTTGGGAGGCAGAAGTGCCATTAGGTGGGCAGAGGCTGTGGGGCGGTCCCCCCGGGAGCCCTTGAGGGAAAGAAGGGGGATTGCTCAAGAGTTGGAGTGCTGCTGCTGCGGGGTAAAGGACGTAGTTGCTCAACTTGTGAGACTTTTAAGGGAAGACAGCGATTGCTCAAACAGGTCTCTGGAACCTCTGAATCCAATCATGCAGGTTACCCAGGCCCAAGACAGCATTGTTAAATTCCTCCATGATTTGAAGACCGCCAGAGTATGGTACTTAGCATGCATGAGGCCCTGAGTTCTATCCCCAGCACCAGCAGAACAAAACAAAACAAAAACTTGAAAATAAGACTGCTAAGATGTATAATGGAGATCTCACCCCGCAGTCGTCAGTGGGGTGACAGTGTGGTTTCACATGAAGCTGCCTGTGAAGGTCAAGAACGCTAGTGAGCGGTGCCTTAACGTAAAGCAGAGTTAGATTTCTGTTTGTGATTTCCTTTCTCAGTGGTGGCTTGGGAGAGTCTCTCTCTGAGCAAGACCCAAAGGTTCTCTTGATTCAAGAGCACCAGACCTTGCCCACTGCCCAGAGTAGACGGCTTTCGTGGCCACAGTGAGCCTCTAGCCTCTCTATGGGCTTTTACCACAGAGTAGAGGGTTCACCACACCAATTGTCAGTGGCAAGGCTAAAGATGGACCTCAGGTGTCTTTTAAGTTTGTCTTTGTGATGATCCTGTGTCCAGAGGACCCGTCAGACCAGTTTGTATCTGGCCGATTGTTATCAATAAAGTAAACTTAACTATGGCCAGAAACAGTCTCTAGCATCTGGCAGCTTGGATTTACCAGGTAAAACTGCCACAGTGATGGTAGGTGCCTCTCACTGGGAATGCGTATCAGAATCTGGGGCTATTTCTGTTCAGAGAGGGGACCTACACCCCCACCTTGTAGAGCCACAGCTAGTTACCAATCTCACCTGGCTGTGAGGCTCTCCTAGTCTCCTAGAGAGTTACAGGTAGTTGTTGGCAGATTTGTACTTGAGCGATGTCTGAATGGCCTCCTGGGCTGTGGGTTCCAGCCCTCTAATGGAGGACCTGTCGGTGCTGTGGCTTGCACAAGATGAAAGGCCACAGACCCTACCCTGAAGGAAACCAGGTCTAGTCAGACTAATAGTTATCCACATAAGCAACTATCTACATTTAGGGGTTTAGGAGAAGTAGAAGTTATGAATAGATACTCACAGTTAAGAGGAAAGCTAGGAGAGGACAGGGTCCTCCCAGCAGAGCATTGAGAAATTCTGGAGCTCGAAGGCCCGGGCAGCTGGAATGATCCCAACGTTTCTTTGCTTTTGCAGTTTGCACTGTCCTCAGAGTCTCATTTGACCCTCTTAACAATCTTGGAGATCTGCTCAGCTCGACCAGACTTTCCCTATATCATGGTGAGGTGCTGAGGCCCCGTGAAGTTATGTGATCTACCGGCGGTGGTCTTGCATCTAGGGAATAGCAGGACCCCTGTGGGGCGGTGGGCTGATTCCTGTGTTCTTGTTGCACACGACTCTGTAGTCCTGGCTAATGGTCTCTGCAGAAGTTTGCAGAGCTCTAAGGACTGATTGACAGCCTTTGTGTTTCATGTTAGAGGAATGTGGGGGCTGGCCTTGGGGAAAGGAATATGACAGCTGTAGTTGTGGATGTGATTGGAGGGACAAAGAAGGTGTCCATCAGAGAGGTCTGTGCCAGCAGTTTAATTTCCTTTATTTCAGGACTGGAAGTTATTTAAATTACTTTATAGACTTCCTGTTTCCTTACAAGAGCTCATTAAGTCCAGGCTGAACTGCAGCATTGCCATAATGGAGCTCCTGGAACTGCAGTTCCCATTCCGTCCTCCAGGGTACCCAGATGGGGGAGGAACGTGCTGGGTGTCCAGGAGAGAGCTTGGCCGGTTCATTCAGGATGACCCTTTTAGTCAGTGTTGGATTTTGACTTGACATTCATGGTCTTCCTCAAGGAGGAAGAATCACCCAGTACTCTGGAATCCGAGACTGTTTCTTGGAGCTTGTTTCACTCCCATGTTCTAGAGAAGTGGCAGGCACATCTTCTTGGCTTAAAGAGTAGGAACCCTTTCTGTGTTTTTGGTGACTCAAGCACAGTCTCGGACCAACGGGAGCATTAGCAGAAGATATGTGGACAAGGAGGGCTGAGGATCCCTCCGGTGATAAGGGTGATGTGCAGGTGTGAACTGGGTTAGTTAGCCTTCGGTTCTACTTGATGGGAAGCCTTTTGAGCCCCACTCAAAGGCAGCTCTTGAAGAGTTGTATCTCTGACTAGATGATTTGCCTTTTAAGCCTGCCAAGAAAATAATTTTTAGATGACCAGGAAACATCCCCCTCCCTCTGCGCATCCTTAATTGTTCCATCAGGGGGAAACCTGCCCCAGAGCTCAGGGCTGAGTCTGTTGCAGAGTGCTAATTAGAACTAATAGCTACAACAAACAGGTGTTCCGAGGGAACAGAGATGGTGTCAACATAGCAAAGCCACAGCTTGCTCCCTGCAAATGTTGTGGGACAGCTGCTTACCTAGTGTCTACCTGGGAAAGGGGGGATAGCAGAAGTCACATAGGCTGCTGCATTCCCACCTTCCTTGACTCGATGCCTTTTTTTTTTTTTTTTTTTTTTTGTACTGGGGATTGAAATTGGGCATTGGACCACTGAGCCACATCCCAGCCCTATTTTGTATTTTACTTAGAGACAGGATCACACTGAGTTGCTTAGCGCCTCACCCTTCCTGAGGCTGGCTTTGAACTTGCAATCCTCCTGCCTCCGCCTCCCAAGCTGCTGGGATTACAGACGTGCACCACCACACCCGGCAACTTGGTGACTTTTATTCCGTGGTTCCAGGTTCTGTTAATGCACTGTTATGTCCCAGTGGTGCTTGGGACATACTCAGTTTCACCTGATCCAGAAAGTCCTGGGGGGAATTCCAGGAACTACCCTACCTGGGGGTTAAGGAGAGGGAGTCATTTTGTCCTGGTAGGCAGACAGGAATCTTTCTAAAGGTGAAGTAATACAGTGACTTAAATATAACCCGAGTCAGACTTGCATGTCTAAGTGAATGCGGAGTCTTAAATATTCATTTACAATGTTAAAGTCTGTAATTTCTTCATAAAGAATTCTAAAATAATAAAGATGACCTGGTAGGCAAAATTCCCTTGTATTTTCTAAAAGCTTTTGATAAGGTCCCTCATAAAAGATTAAGAGAGAACAAAACCACAGTGTGGCGCAGAGTCCTTGTTGTGGATTAAAAAATGATTAAGTGATAGGGAACAGAAGAATGCTGGTGGAGACCCACTGCTTGTAGCGGGGAGAGGTTAATCGAGGGGCGTCTGAGGACTCTGTCGTGGGGGCCGGAGTTATTAAGTATATTAATTGTTTGGAGAGGGAAATGGAGGGTGAATTAGTGCAATCGGCAGTTGCTACCCTGGATTTTGTAACTGGATTCAACCCAGAAATGCCTTGAATACATTGGGAGACCGGGCGGTGTGGCTGGGGAGGGAGTGAAGTTTGAAGTGTGTGGAGTCGTTCAGATGGGCACGTGTCGGGTCCACCTGGGAGAGCGTCTGTGCCCCTTGGACCTGCCACCTTGTCTGAAGAGCTCTTCCAGAGTGATCTTGGGTAGCCGCAGTGTCGAGACCTGGCTTTTCAAATAGAAAGCAGGCAGAGGAGTGGGAGGTGGGCTTGAAAAATAAAGAGTTTGATGGGAAGGATGCCCCAGCTGCTGCTGAGCTGGTGGGTGTCTCATGCTGTCCTGCTGGGGTGAGGGGGTTTGTTTGTAGACGGCTCACAGTGAGGGACGTCTACTGTAGTTGGAAATGTTTGCCTCCGTTTCTCAGTGGGGACTTTGCACGCCATCCTAGACCTTGTCCCACATACCTGGAGGTGGCCTGTGGAGGTGGCCTGTTGGAAGGGTCTGGTGGAATTACCACATCACAGCAGATGGTGCTGCAGATGCCTTAGGGTTGACCCCACGGTCTGGAGTCTGGCACCTTCTAGGGTGAACAGTAGGCCATACACATTCTTTGGGGAAGGGAGTGTTTTTGTGTTGAGTGGGGCTGGACTTAGGGATGGCTGGGATAAGCAGAGCAGGAGCACTGTCTGTGGGTGTCCTGCCTGCCCTTGTGCATTTCTTTCTGGTGCCTCTCCAGGGGTACTTGGTGTGTCCCCTCTGTGGCTGAGATGAAAGTTTCTCAGGCATGGCCATCAACCTGGAGAGTTCATACTTTCCTGAATGGGCGCTTCCAGGCAAGCCCTAGACTTCTTCCTTAGCCACTTTCTTTTATTTACTAATTTCCTTTTGTAGCTTTGACTCCTTACCCGAGCCCCACTTTAATTAAAACCTGGAATGGTGCTGGCCTCCCTTCGAAATGTTGCTGAGTCCTTCCTTTTGGCCGAGAGCAGATGCCTCAGTGTGGGTTGGGGTCCCCAGTAGGGGCCTCTGGGGGGAATTTGTGCAGTCTTGGTTCAGCATCGTTAGAAGCTGCAATTACTACTCGGTCGCTAATTACCCCGCCTAGCATTAGATCAGTGTACAGAGGGGGCGCAGAGCTTGTCAGCAGAGGTCAGCCAGAGGTCCCCTCACTCAGCAGCCCTCTTGTGATAGCTGCACACAGAGAAAGGCATTAATGGGGGAGGGCTGGGGGCCCGCTCGGCTACGGGGTGCTCGCTGGGGGATGGGAGAGGCAGAGCACTATTGATGACTGAAGAGGTCATGGCGGCTGATAACCCTTCGCGTGACCCTTCTCAGGAAGCCTGCAGGAAGGCAGAGAAGCCCTTGTGTGGGAGGTGGTGCTTAGCAAGGGTGAGGTGGATGCAGGGAAGATACCAGGATGTGCCTTTGGTGATTTCAGGGTTGAGTGTTGGGAAGATCAGCCCTGCCTCGGCTTCTCAGCCAGGAGGAGAGCCCCTGCATCGTGGGCATCTGTTTTGTTATATCTCTAAACCACCTGTACTGTATTATTTGCTTTATATTTCTCTCTTAGTGGGCTCCCCTGTTTAAACCATCAATACCTGCTTTTACATCATCCCAAAGCAGCGATATCTGAGGAATCACAGATATGTGTTGGTTCTATTGACTCAAATAAACATTGAATAGATAATGATTAGAATTATAACATTCACCCGCATATCACCAAGAATCATCTGGCCTAGTGTGGTGTGCGTGGCAGACTGGAAAATAATGATGGAAAAGACACTGGACTGAAGTCTGAAAGAGCGGTCCCTCCTATCTGTGGTTTTGCCTTTCCATAGTTTTAATTATCCCAGGTCAGTCATGGTCTGAAAATATTAAATGGAAGATTCCAGAAATAAACAGTACATAAGTTTTAAATAAATTTTATGACAGCATATAGCATTGTGCTATTTTACTATTAGTTCTTTTACTTATTATTGTTAATTTCGTATGGCATTTGATTTATAAATTAAGCTTTATCATAGCTATAAACACATAAGAAGATAGTATTTTTAGGGGTCAGTAGCTGGATGATTTCAGGCTTCCAAGGAACATCTTGGAACGCATTCCTTGCAGATAAGGAGGGACTACTCCACTTTTTGCAGGTCCAGAATTGCTGTCTCCTGAGGTATGTAATTGCTGGCGAATTTCTCTGCTTCTCGGAGCCTTAAAAAACGAGGATAGGTTTTTTTTGTTGGATTGTTAAGCAAAGGAAATGAGAACATGTTCTTTTTCTGTGTGTGTATGTATAAATATTAATAGCTAACACTTATTCAGCATCTACAGTGCTAAATACTTCACAGTCTCAGTAATCCTAACAACTAGATGGGGCAAATATGATACCTACACCCATTACATGTCTGATGGCTCAAAGTAGGTTAAGAACTTGCAGCTTTAGAAAATGGCCTCTTGAGCCCAGCGTGGTGGTTCACGCCTGTAATCCCAGTACTTGGGAGGCTGAGGCAGGAGGATTGCGAGTTCAAAGCCAGCCTCAGGTGGCGAGGCACTTAGCAACTCATTGAGACCCTGTCTCTAATAAAATACACACACACAAAAAAAGTGCTGGGGATGTGGCCCAGTGGTCGAGTGCCCCTGAGTTCAATTCCCAGTTCCAAAAAAAAAAAAAAAAGACCTCTCTGCTGGAATGCCATCCCAGAGCACACTTCTAAGTCACTGTTACAGCACTGCTATATATACTAATACTATACTCTACTCTACTCTACTCTACTATACTAATACTATATCATACTATATGCTATACCAGTACTATACTGATACTGTGCAGGCTATGCTATGTATAGGATTTCCTTATTATTGACCCACTTCAAGGTACTATTTTAGTGCCACTCCCATATCTGCCTATTGGGTGCATTATTAGGAAAAAAAAAGTTTAAATGCGAGGGGCTGGGAAGAACAAGTATGCAGCTCTTCTGGGCGACTATCTTCTGAGATCCCTAAGCAGCATGGCCGAGTCCTAAGTGCTCATCTGTTTGGCCCTGTGCTGGTTGGGACAGGCCTGGACTTCCCCATAGCTCTCCCTCTTCAAATCAGAGCAAGATCAGTACCCGGTTGCTGGGGGCCTCGGAGGCGGATGATGCGTCGTATTGATAAGGTTCTTGCAGTCTGAGCCACGGGCCTGGGAACAGTTTCAGAACTCCGAGTTCGATCTCCTCACAGGTACAACACGTTTCCTTGGCTTTGGAGGCCAGGGCCTGGCAGAACATGGTGCCATCCCAAACCTCAGATGTTGCCGAGGGTCAGCACTGGAGAGTGTTCATGTTCTCCCCTTGTTCATGTTAGGGGAGCTGCTCCTCCCTGCCCTTTGGCTGAATCTGAGCTGGGTCAGGATGGAGCACAGGTTGCTCTGTGTAATAGATGTACGA
The DNA here is from genome assembly GCA_025594165.1 of Tamias sibiricus. NCBI lineage: Eukaryota > Metazoa > Chordata > Mammalia > Rodentia > Sciuridae > Tamias > Tamias sibiricus. Next base: position 15,591,250 of record CM046672.1, on the reverse strand, counting down.
AAGGCGAGGAGCCTGTGTCCTAGGGTAGCAAGGTTCAGCTATGAGAGGCTGTGGTACCCTGAGAGGAGAAGATATGGAAAGAGATCCTGGGCCCCGACTCCAAATTCCTCTTCTTTTCCTGAGCCAGAGGGCCCTCAGGCCCGTGCATGAAACATGCTTTACAAAGCTAAAGTTTTACTGAACTTCCACCCCCTGGGTGCTGACTAACACCACTTCCCCTCATATAACTTAGCATTCGCGTAATTAACATATAATTTGATACCTGGAAATTCATGTCGGGTGGAGCTGGCACGGATTACTCAGCTTGTAGCAATGCAGACTCCTGGGTCACAGAACTCGGTGCTGCCTCCTGGTTCTCCAGCCAGCTAACTTGTTTCACTCATACTTTTTTTTTTTTTTCCTTTTTTCTTTTTTTTTTTTTCATATTTATTTATTTGCTTTAGTTGTACAGAATGTGTTTTTTATATTTACGTGGTGCTGAGAATCGAACCCGGGCCGCGCATGTGCCAGGCGAGCGCTCTACTGCTAAGCCACAACCCCAGCCCCTCACTCATACTTTTGCTGCTTATTTCTTCCTTGCAATCCCGTAAAGATGAGTGAAATGATCACGGAGTGTGTTTTTATCGTTTAAACAAACATGGGATTGTTGGTCTCCACACTTCGACTGCCTGCATTTATACCATACACTTGTACCTCTGTTTCCCCCAACCCCTATCAGTTGGTGGAAGTTGATGGTGCCATACTTGGTTGTACTTCCTGCTTCTTTGTCAGGGCGGTATCATCAGCATTTAAAAATGCAGTAGATAATTATCAGTGGAGAATAAAGATGAAAAATGACAACGATTTTGCAATTTAAATTTATAGTGTGTGCTGATGGTTTTAAGTTTTTGTTGGAGAAAATATTTAGTGTGTTGACTCACGTATTAATGTGGGGGGATCATGGTTCTCAGTGTGTATCATACCTGCCCACTTGAAGATACAATGGCTGGGTGGATGCTGACTGGTTGCTGAGAACCAGCACCGTTAAAAGCCAATCAGGATATCTTGCAAATGACTCCCAATTCATTTGAAAGCACACATTTAGATCAGTGTAGATGGGAAAGGTACATGGTGTGAATGTGCAGAGAAGCATAGGACCACTCCCTTAAATAGCAGTGGCAAATGGGTTCCAACTCGCATGCTGTCTCTTGATGATCACAGCTTCCTGATCCAGTGGCTTGAGAGGAGCGTGAGTCCACTGCCCAGCTGCACAGACCCTCGTCAGCCTGCAGCAGGGAAGGTTGGGAGTAGGGAATAGCTCCAGGCCTGCCATTTGTTCCCTGCCCTGCATGTGCTTGTGAACCTTTCAGGGTTTGAGAACTTGACTTTGGAAAGCTTCTAAATTTGTTCCTAGGCAGGTTGATTTATTTTGTTGAGGTCAAATTAGAGCTAATGGCCCTAATGGTTTACAATGCTCCTAAATGGTTCTTAGCACTTAGGCAGGCTCTGCTGGCCATTGCGGGCGGGTTTCCAAGTGTGGACCATATCATTCTTAGGGTATATTTTTTTGTTGAAGTTATTGTTGAAAGTACAACTAATATGTGCAAGTAAGGTTAAAAGGTAACGGCGGAATTAGTCCTACTTAATGTTAAACTTTCTTTTGGTATTACATCCGTGGAGGTACTTGTTATTAACAAGGACTCCAGGAATGTATGTGAATGAGTGGGGTGTCCAGCCTGAGCTTTGTAGATGGTGATTATTTGTCCTTTTCTCCTTTCCTGGGAGAGTGTTGTTCATGAAATGCAATAGTAGAGAAGCCTCAGATTTCCTCTGGCCATTCCTGGTTGCCAAATAGTTCCCGCAAGAGCCAGGTAACCAGGTTAGACTAATCCCTGGTGCATCCCTTCCAGCCATCCTGTGGTATCTGTGAGTTCATGGCAAGGTCTTTGGCAAAAGGATTACGCTTTACATAAAACTGGCTCCAGTTTTCTGATTTCTGTGTGATTGGGAGTAGGTAGGGCAGAGCCAGGTGTCTACAAAGGAGCTGCATGTCTCTACTAGTCCATGCAATTAAACCATGTGTGTGTACGCACAGGCATGCTCTCTGGGCAGTGACCTCCCGGGACCGCTGGGTTCAGCTGGAGAGGGAGAGACCCGGAAGGGTGCAGCCCCCCTTGCCTAAGCCCAGGGGCCAGTAGCCAAGCAGACATGCTGGTGAAGAGTTTCCCTGTGCTTTGATTAGGGAAAGAAAGAAAGGAGGGAGGGCTGCTTCCAAATCTTACTTTGACCCGCCTGCTCTGAGAGTAGTTGCCCCTAAATCACAAATGTGGCTTTGAAGGCCAAGTCCACTCATTCTCTCTGGGTAAAATCCTCTTGGCTGATGTAGGCTGAACCACCATTATTGAGGGTAAGTGAGGGGTGGGGCTTGTCATGAAGCTGCTGAGGAGGCCTACAGGGCTCTGCTGGACACCTGGGCCCCTTTTCATTCTCTCCCATACTCTTGAGATACACTGTTAGTATGTTTGCTGAACTTTGCGGGACCTCGGCCACCTCATCTCAGGACTAAGTGGTTTTCCCTTGAGCAGTTCGAAGAACGTCCTGTTCCCTGTGAGATGTCCACTGGAGAAAAATCTCCTCATTCCAGTTCATCTCAAACAGCCTCACAACGCCGGTGACGTGCTGTCTGCACTAAGGCAAATGGCTGCATTTGTGACCAAGAAGTAGTTAATTTCCACTGTTGATAAAACCAAACTAGTGCATTGGGCATGATAGAACTCGGGATCTGAGCCTGTTCAGCAGTTGGAGGCATCACTGAGTCGTGTTGATGGAACCGCATTTTAGAATCTGTGTTTGACTGGGTTCAGTCAGTTCCATGGCCACCAAGTCCTCTAGAGAAGTTTTAATTACCAACCAAGGTAGTGTGGTTTCTTCAATGTGTTGTAACAAATGGATGTCAGCCCCTCCGCCATCAATAAAGCCCCGTAATTATCACATGGCGGGCTCCGAGGAGGAACCCTGACGTCCTGAGTGTCTGACGGCTCTGCTTCCGTCCTCTCGCCTGGAGTTGGGGGCGGGTGAGGGGATAGGAAGCCAGTCTTCTTCAGGGTTCTGAGCTGGAGGCGCCACCCAGGACAGGCCATGTGTGGTCGCAGCTTTTTGGTGGAGGGCTAGGGGGGTGGGAGTTTGGGAGAGAGGGATGGTTTAGAATGAAAGACCTTGAAATGGCAAATCTTTATTAGTTTTGTAAACAGCTTTAGGAAGCGCTAGGAGCATCTTGCAGGGACCCTGCAATTATCATAATAAACAGTTTTATCATCTGCTTGGCAATCAATATTGTGGCTTATGCTGCTTTAGTATCTCAGTGTTATTGATTACCTTAACAACTGTGCTGCGGTCAGCTTCCATTAACCCCTGCTCTGCTGGCAGGGCCTGTGCCATCCACGGCTGGATGGAAGACTGCTCTGGTCACAGCCCAAGCAAGTGCCGGAATTTGACAGCTGGCCAGTGAGGCAAACAGCTTTTATCTCAAAGCGCCCAGGAGAAGGAAGGGTTTTTAAACAGCAGATCTGGAAGCTAATGTAACTCCTTAAAGTCATCTTTTTGTGTATGTGCGGAGAGTGTATAAAACAATTATAGCAGTGGGGTTTCAACTGTGACTCAGGAATTTGAATGTGAAGAGTGAAAATTCCATGTGGTCCCTTGCCCTGGGCCTGACCATTATTCCTCTAGACTCCACTTTTGCCCTCCCTGGGGGACAGGTTGGTGTGTGCGTGAATCAGTCAAGGCTGGCAGCTCTTCAGCCCTGTGCGAGGGGTGTTCCTGGGGCCCGTTTTGTGATCTGTGCTCTACTTGTAGAGAGAGAAACCACTTATTCAGGGACATCGAGTTCTAGGATTCAGGTTCCCATGGACCAGTAAGTGTCCCAAGTTAAATAGTTGATCATTGGGTGACAGAATGCTGGGGAGATTTTGGTGCCGCCTGAGATCATATCACTCGTTGCTGTCTCTGGTCTGGTTAATGTTTACATTCCCCTTTACTCCTGTGAAATGAAGCTAATAGGGACAGTTCTCTCTAGAACAACTGGAGTCCACTCCCCAGACCAGGCCAGTAGGCAGGGACTATCTAGGGGTTCAGTAGTATTAAGTGAAATTCATTTGGGAAGTTTTGGGATAAGGTCTTGCCTGTGTGTGTGTGTGTGTGTGTGTGTGTGTGTGTGTGTTGGTTTTCTGTAGTGTTGTTCCTTTCTCAGTTGTGCTATTAGGTTTTGTTTTAAATAAGAGAATTACATGTTTATGTCTATGTATGTAATGTGCATTTATTTATATACATACATACATACATACATACATATGTACATATATATATATACATGCATATACATCTGTAAATAAACCTATAAACATAGAGTATATATATATTTTTTCCATTGAGCCCTGGGGGTGAGCCTGCATACCACAGTGAGGCTTAACTCCTTTGGCCCAACCCTACTACAGGCTGTCGTACAGGTCCTCAGCATTTGCAGACCCAACAACATGGGTAGCGCTCAACCCAAATGATACTGACCTCTGTCAAGAAGCCATCTACCACATCTCAGGAGTGAATTTTTAAAGTTCATGAATGTATGGGCTGGGGTTGCAGCTCTGTTGAGTAGAGTGCTTACCTAGCACACGCGAGGCACTAGGTTCAATCCTCAGCACCACCATAAAAATATAATAATACAATGAAATAAAGGTATTGTGTCCATCTACAACTAAATGTAAAATTAAAAAAAAAAAGTTTGTGAACATAAGTTTTGTGGGGTCCCAGGGGACTGGGGAAGAGGGAGGTGGAGGCAAGTGCTGGGTCAGGAGGCAGGTGAGTTGGCTGGCAGACTCCACCTTCCTGCCCTTCCTGGCAGGCTGTAGTGTGTGGGTTTCTTATCCTTGTGCCTGCCCAGGAGGAACCAGATGTAAAACTTGACCAGAGGGGAGGGAAGCCAGCAGCTGTGTGACATTGGTGAGGGCTAAGGACTGAGCTTGGAGAAGTGCAGACAGGTACTGGCAAGGGGGTCATAGGCGTATGGATTTTTGCTCTGGGGTTCAAGCCCCAAACCAGCCAAGGGTCTGTGCCAGAGAGGGTGAGGAAGCCAAGCCATACAGACTGGGCAGCAAGATACAAGTCTTGAGGCTGTCACTGGCATGACCAGGGTAGTGATGATAAGATTCCGCCTTTGTTGGTATCAGGCCACAGGCGCGATGAGCAAGGCTCTTCTCTTCCCCCTGGTAGGGGCCATGCCCACACTCTGGCAGGAGGAGGTGGACCCATGCAGGGGAGCCAAGGGCCCATCTGTCTGGGGTTGGGAAGGCACTGTGGCTAAGCAGCCCTCCCCCTCTAGATCTACCCTGCGAGGTCACCCTCCCTCCAATGGGGACATCAAGGAATCCCGGTCACAGTGTTGTGTTCTGGACCCCCTCGCTTCTGCCCCTTACCCTTCCCCTGCCTTGGCTCCATAAGTTGGGAAGTTTTTATTTGGGAGCTCATTTAGGCTCAAAAGGGTGATCACTGGCTGCCAACGTGACACTGAGTCTCCTTCTCCATCCATCATAATAGCTCAAAGGGCTACAGAAACTGCTCATGTCTATAGAATAGGTGACATGTGACATTTATGATGGCCAGGGATTCCATTTCCCTGTTTGGTGGATATGTGCACTTGGACTAGGTCATGATACAGTTATACTGCCCCAAGCCACCTTCTATGTTACCCCATTGGTCTCGCACTCTGCATGGACAGTAGCTCTTGACAGTTCAGTCCCATTCAGGAGTAGCTCCTAGCAGCTGGCTGCTCATGACTTTGTTTTAGGTATAGGTTTTGAGCTGAGTGGTGGGACTGTTTGAAGCAGCAGTGTTGCCTGCTCACTTGAGGATGTTTGGGAAGGAGTTGCATTCAACCCACTCATGTCTTAGGCTTTGTGTGTATGTGGGTGGGGGGTGGGTTTTGGCACTTTCCTGAATTTGTTTTCCAGGCCCTTCAACCCCCCCCCCCCATCTATTTAAAACTCTGTGACTTAGCATTTTCCCCTCAGTGTTCTTGCCTGTGTGGACTAGCTCCATATTTGCTATTACAGGTTGAGTATCCTGTATCAGAAATGCTGGGGAGCAAAAGTGTTTAGGATTTCAGATTTTTTTTTTTTAACATTTGCACAGATATGATGAGATATCTCAGGGATGGGGCCCAAGTCGGAAGACAAAATTCATTTATTTTTCACATACCACTTAGATACATAGCCTAAAGTTAATTTTATACAATATTTTTAATAATATTGTTTCATGGTATATGGCATTTTCCAGTTGTGACATCATGTCAGTGCTCAAAAAAACATTTCAGATTTTGGTCTTTAGGAGTAGGGAGGCTCAACCTGTCTTTGTAACTCTGCTTTTTAGGTGTGGTCCGTGGGGGAAAAAATTTTTTTTTGGTGGGGTCTTTGGTGCACTTATTTTTTTTCCCCCTCTTATTTAGACGAAAAGTGTTTTTGAAGGATTTGGAAGCTTGGGGTTTTCTGTACGCAGCAAGTAGATCTGTCTTTATCCTTCCTGTTTCTCGGAGAGTTGGTGACTTTCTTGGAGGAAACACTGTCTTTATACAGAGAACACTAGAGTAGGAACCTGGAGACAGACCTGATCCTTGCTCTGCTCCTCACCAGCTGTGTGACCTGTGTGACTCTTCCTAGTCACAATAAAGTTTAACATTTTTTTTTAAGCCTGTAAAATCTGCAGTCTGATTCCCATTCTGTCTATTGAAAAGATTGTTGGAGGTCAAATGAGAAGTGAATATGAGTGTTTGAACATGTATAAAGTGTCATACACATCGAAGGAGCACCGTGATTTGTTCCTGGGGAGCTTGGTGCTGGGTGCAACTGTACTTCTGGTCAGATCTTGATGCGAGTGTGAACAAGTCAGTCGCAGAGTGTTTCTCAGGAGCCCACAGCATGTTGGTGAGTGCGCTCAAGTTGGAGGAGGGAGCTGCTGAATGACGGTGTGCGGGGGGCCACTTACAGCAAGAAGCACACTTGACATTGGGCCATTTACCTACAGAGCAACAGGACAGAACCAGCCCAATGGGAAGGAAGCAGCTCTGTGCAACCTTTACAAAGCAATTAAGGTGACTCATAAAGCATTTATGCCGAGATGAAAGACAGTGAGCTCCAAAACAGTGCTTGATGAATATCTCCTTATTTGTAAATTCACTGAAAGTATTATTATTTTTTTTGTTGTTGTTGTTACTGCGAATTGAACCTAGGGGCAGTTTCCCACTGAGCTACATCCCAGATCTTTATGGTTTTTTATTTTGAGACAGGGTCTTGCTAAATTGCTGAAGGTCTTGCTAACCAGCCCAGGATAGCCTTGAACTTGCGATCCTCCTGTCTTACCTTCCTGAGAGTCACTGAGATGACAGGTGTGTGCCATTTTACCTGGCTTAAAAATATTTTTTAATCCCTTAAATCAACAGGTGTTAGCTTTTAACTCATCAATGGATGCTTTTTCTTCTTCTTAGTCAGACTTGGTCTCTGAGCTCCTTATCAAGTAGATCATATTAGTAAGCAAACTCATTTTTACTCAGCAAGGGTAGTGAAAGTTACCACTTACAAATGTGTCAGGCACAGTGCTTGTATCCTTCTAGTATTAGCAACATGACAATGCTAAGGGTGGAGGTGGCAGATGGCAAATTTTGAAAGCAAGCTGTAGAGGTAGCTGAGTTTGGAGGGATTCTCATGATGGACGTTCTAACCTCTTTTGAAGAAAGGAGAACTCATATTTCTTTGCAGAAATGCTTAAGTTATCTTGATCTTGTGAGCTCAAGACTAAGAAACTTGGTTCTGGTCAGTGCTGTTATTTCATAAGCTGTCCCTGATAACTGAGCGTAACTTTTAAGGGAAGAAGAAGAAAACGTTGTGTGGAAGTAGAAATATCATGAACCTTTCCACAACTCCACTTAGACTTAACAGTTCACCCTTTCCTAGATTTGTTTAATCCTTTAATTCTTTGCTGAACTGTTTTAAGGCCTTAAGATATCAGGATGCCTCATCATTTTCTTATATGAAAAGATACTATCATTATTTCCCTAATAAAATCGACAAGTTCTTTAATATCATCCAATCCCAGACTGTGAATTCCTTACTGTTTGTCTCTGACATGGCTTTTTTCATATAGTTGACCAGTTAGGATTTGTATCCACGTGAAGTCTACCCAGTGCCTCTAGTTGTTTGGTCCTTAGGCCTCTGTTCATGTGGAGCAGTCCTTCCCTCCCCACCCCCATCCTGCCCATGGAGTTTTGAGGATAATGGAGAGTAGCTGTGTGTGGGAGCAGGAGCCCTGCCCGTGTGGCGTGAGATACCCAGGCCCTCGGCCCTGCTCTGCCACTGACCAGCTGTCTGACCTTCGGCAAACCGCCAACACTCTCTGGAGTCATTATTCTTGTCTGTCAGAGGAGGTCGTGAGACTGGATGGTCTCACACTTGCCCATTCTCATTATTACCTCCCCAAAGAGATCAGAGAGAGGGGCTGCGGGCGCTGCTCCCTCCCGGTCTTGTCCCACTTTTGGCCATTGAGAAATGACGGGAGCGAAGGAATTCTGACCATCGGCTTGTCTTTTTTTTCCTCTTGGACATTGTGAATAGTGTCCCTAAAATGACACTAGTGTGCTTTTCTTTTTGACTTTTAAGTATCTTAGAGCCAAATTTATGGCTTGAGTATGTTATTACATGTATGCACTTGAACCTTCATATTTAGCTCAAATTTTCTTTTTTTTTGTTCTTTCTTCCTTTGCCCTGACCTCAGTTTGTTATAATGATGTGTTGTACATTCCTGTAAGCAGTACCAACAAATGACTGTGTGCTGGGTATTTTTGTTTTTAAATTTTTTAGTTGTAGTTGGGCATAATACGTTTATTTTATTTATTTTTATGTGGTGCCGAAGATCGAACCCAGGGCCTCGCACGTGCTAGGTGAGCACTCTACCACTGAGCTACAACCCCAGCACGGTGCTGGGTATTCTTATTCTCAACCTGGTTTGCATAAGCTCACTGGGACCCCAGTCCATGTATTTTTTATTTTATTTTGTTTTACTTTCTTTTATTCTTTGCTACAGGGGATTGAACCTAGGGGTGCTATATTACTGAGCTACATCACCAGCCCTTTTTATTTTTTAGTTTGAGACAGGGTCTTGCTAAATTGCTAAAGCTGGCCTCAATCTTGTGATCCTCCTGCCTCAGCCTCCCAAGTTGCTGGAATGACAGGTGTGTGTCTCTGTGCCCAGCTCCATGTCTTTTATATTGTGCTTTCTTGGGCCACTGATTAGGTGCTCAATAGAAGCTTACTAGTAATTTTTGGCCCAGTACATGGTCATCCCTAGTGCATTTAAAAATTTCCATTTTTGTGGTGAGGGGTTGTTTGGAGAAGTATTAATTTTCTGACTGTGGCTTGCTTCTATTTTCTGCCTTTTATGTGGAAAAATGGCCAGCAGTGGTCTGGTGAGCCACCTAGCTGGTGGTGCTTTTTGTAGACTCTGTCTTTTCGAGTGGCTCCTTGCTGTTTTTTTCCGTAGGCCTTTGGTGAGTGAGGCAATATTTGCTGGGCAAACAGTTGGAGGGGATCTTAACTGCTAAAACAGTAGCCATTCTACGCACTCTGAAGAGGAGGTCACGTGTGGTTCCAGCCCCGCACACAGTGGGTGCTGTTCTTGAGTGTGGAGGGCGATGGAGGTGGATGATTCAGAGAATGTCATCTCAGGAAGACCCAGACTAGTTCGTCAGAGCTTCGTCTTCTCTTAAGACTCTAGCATGAGCTCTCTTGTTCATCCTCAGCCTTACTTAGCTCTTGGTGGGCCTTGGTGTTGTCCCTCAGTAAGGCATTGATATCAGCTGTCTGTCTCCCTCCCCTTCCTGGCCCTCGGCCTCCTGATCTGTCTGGGAGAGAGAAGAGAGAAGAACACTCATCCTAGAAGGCTAGGTGATGCCCGGAGTGCATACAGGCAGAGCACTTAGCGGAGCACCTAGCATACAGTAGGCACTCCGTAAATGGCAGATGCCTCCAGAGTCACCTCTGTTGGGGAGCATATTTATAGCTGGTGCTTCCTCTTTTCTTTTTGCTGACCCTTGGAAAGGAATCCTTTAAGCCCAGGTTGCACTGGGCTCTGGGGATTGGTTATAAGGACTCCTGTTCTGGGTCTCTGGGACACTTCTCTCTAGGCCACCGAGAAGAGCTCAGTGCCTCTGCTGGTGCACTCTCTCACTCAGACTCTGCCAAGCCAGCAGCAGCGTGGCACTTGTCCTTCTGTTGCCATTTTGAGGAAAGCACACCCAGCCTGCCACTCCGGGTGGACTTAGTCCAGAGGAAGGCCAGACCTCTGGGGGGCCCTGGGTGTGGCTAGGAAGTTGAGGCTCATGGCTTGTGAGTTTTCTTCTAATGGAATTTCCCATCACTTACTGCCCTGCTGATTTCTGATCAATGAAAATGAAATTGCATCACCTCCTCAGAGGCTCCACGTATGCCTGCTGCTTCCCGCTGTGTCAGTTCCGGTAAAATAATCTCATCAGGCGTGCGAGAGGGTAATAGGAAATAAAAATAAAAACCCACAATTAGCAAGAGGCCTTGCCGCTGAGTAACACTTTCCATCCCAGCGGCTGAAGGGCCGGGAGTTAATGCTTAAGAGACTTCCTTAAAAAAGAAAATTTTCCTGATTCTTTTTCTTCTCCCTTCTGTTTTTTTTCCTTCTTTCTCCCCTTCTTCTGAATCCCCGCTTCTCCCTGTGCTGTTAGTTTGGAATCATTCACAGAGGGTTTTTTTTTGCTCTCCTTCTGGGGCCAGTAGAATTTCTGTGGGACCCGCACGTGCCAGTGTGGCTTTAAATCTTTCTTTGTGTCACCTGCAAATGGACACCAGATGAATCCTTGAAATCCCAGCTTCTCCTGTTCATGTATGTGGAGAGGGATTTTTCCTTGTCACTGACCTGTGACAGGGAACCAGTTGGGGTTGGGGAGGGGACAGGACAATGTGGAGCTGAGCTGAGGGTGCCGAGTAGACTTCTCCAAGGTGGTTCATTTTCATTCCCAGACTTTTGAATTCCAATTATGAGTCCATTAAGGACAACTGTCCCCTCCCTCTGTGGTGTTCACCTTAACTCCTAGTATGTCATGAGAATGAGGCTCTATGAAAGGACAGTGTTGGGTCACATGAAAGCGGGGCTGAGCCACCTCCCGGTAGAGTACAGTGAACAGTCCACACAGCAACCTTGATGGCTCTTGATAAGACTTGGGAACGTGGTCCACGGCCCCCGGAACTTTCTGCTGCTTATGCCTATGGAGTCCGTAAAGTCAAAAGGCCCAGCCGAAAGAGGAACCACGGCCAGGGAAATCACAACCAGAATACAAAGGGCATGTGAGCGTGTGGGAAACCTGTTGGGTCACCTAAGAGGAGCCAGTCGAAATTAAATCATATCCTGTCTTGTCAACTTGACAACATCAAAGAACAGAAGAAAGGCTTGTGTATAGGCTAGTTTGGTGGTTCTGGCAGTTTCTCATTGGTATTTGCAGGACAGTGTGTTCTTCATCCCAGAGCGGGGAAAAGAATCTGTCAAGCAATGGCCAGTTTTAAAGATCCCTAAAGTTCCTTTACTTGATGGATCTTGTGTGGGTTGAGATGAGACCTTCGAGCGACTGGGAGAGTTGAACCAGAGTCTTGGTCTCGGTATTCCCCAGCACCACAGGGTCTCAGAGCAGCTGCTCACCCTGCTAAGCCCCGTTTGCAACAGTAGAGCCACACTTTTAAACACAGTGGGATGGGATCGCTCTGACCATACCTGCTGAACAGAAAGACAGGTTCTGACATTGGAGCAGAAGGGCTCAGGGTGGTGGGGATGTGATAACCTAGATTAGTGTGATGTAGACTGAGTCCCAGTGGCCGTGGGAGGTGCTGGGCCACTTCTACCAACAGTGAGAGCGAGCTAGTTGGAGTTGGTATCCATAGGAGGGATGCTCTGTATACCATAGGCACTCAGTAAATGTTTGTGGTGTGAACGAATGCAAATCATTAGAGCAGCCAGTTTTGGAATCTGCATTACTTACAGGAGCTTAAAAATAAAGATCAGTAGGCCAGAACCTCAGTAGCCTTTGTATTATTGAGGCCAAAGAAGTTGGTTCCGTTAACCAACCAGATTTGATTTCCCCCAATCTCACCATGGCCTGATGTGGGAATTTGAAACTACAGGAGCAGTTTCTGAAGTTTTTCTCTTGTTCTGGCTCCTTCCAAGGTGAGAATTACTGGCTGAATGTTTTGGTGGGATGAGCAGGGAGGTCAGAGGGTGGGTGCAGCTTCAGGAAGGAAGCGGAAGTTCTTTGTAACATGCGTTTTTTTTCCGTGTATTTACGTGTTTGCATAAATAATGTTTCTCCTCTCTCATCCTAGACACTTAGCACGGGGTCTTGATCTACATTGATCACATTTATGACTCCGACTGGCAATTTCACCCCCGGGACAAGACCTAACCAGGGTGTTCAGGAAGCCATTAAGGAAAAATATGTAACCACACTCATTCCCAAACTCAATTGTTTGGTCTTAGCAGAGCTCAGATGAGAGACTTTCAAGCATAATTAATCCAAGCACTATTTAACGTGGCCTTGGCGATTCTTCCTAGCTGTGTTGGCCCCACAGAATCATTTGGAGCAGCAAGAGAAGAAAGACCATCTGTGCTACCTTTGCTGGGCTTGTGAGGGTGTAATTATCATCTGCAGTTGCTTGATTCTTAGGGTGGCTTCCCAGTAGGTTAAGAAGTGTGAACACTCAGTTCCTTACACTTTTAAGAAGAAATGTTCCTTTGTTGTTTTGCCTAATTGCCAAGGCCACTCTTTGAAGCGGTCAATGGTAAATATGTCTCAACATGTTCTTCTTGATTAAAAGTAACTGTCAATAATGAGCTTCAGAATCTGCATGTGGAGTGGGGAAGGCGTAGAGAAGACAGGACAGGTATTTAAGTTTCATTGCCTACCCCTCCTCTCCCTGCCAGGTGGGTTTAAGCTCTGGTTGGAAGTCTCACAGACAGGCTCAGAGGACCAGCAGTGCTCCCTCCAGTCTGTCTCGACACCCTCAGGTCCTGGTGGTGGCTTTTGGCTGCTCTTCTGCATGTCCATAAGAAAGAGAATTGAAATTGGAGGTCGCTCGCTAGGCCTCCAGGATTTGATGGCTTCCCAGTATGAAATAAGCTTCTCAAATCTTCCCTTTAGTAAAATGAGTCATTTAGGAGGGAATTTCTTTGATGGGATCACTGTCTACATCATGCCCTCTGAGTCGGAAGGTCAGGGGAGGCTTACCACACACCCGAGGACAGCTCTGAGGGTGCCAGCCAAGGCAACGCCCTACCCTACCCGGCTGCAGGCAGGACCTCCTGTGTGCGGCTCTGCGCCTGCAGTGGCCGCCTGTCTCCATGCCCTTGCTAATGGCTCCACCTTCCAGCCTCCATTCCTGCTTTATCAGGGATCCCCTGCTCTCCTCCACTTGAAAAGCTACTTATGCTAATGACCAGGGGAGGAACTCGCTGAGCCTATGCTGGTGAGTGTGTAAGTGCATGCGAGCCAGCTAGCGAGCGCACACGTGCACGTGAGTTTGTGTGTGTGTCTTGCCCCATTAACAAGTCTGTAAAGGGCGGACCTTGTTTGTTTTGTCATGTGGCAGTTCCAGAGCCTCGTGCCAGAGTGAGCTGTGAGTGTGAGCCCACCGCCTGGCACTCTTCTTACTTCTAGGAAAACACTCTTCAGTGAGTCTTTTGGAGGTGCCTGCTGGGTCCCCTTCCCTAGCAGGGCTCTTCTCACTTCGTCCTTCCTGGCTTCCCCATCACCCTTGAATCAGCCGGCCGGTTGGAACAGTTCCTGGAGAGGGCACATTTCCTCCATCCTGCAGAGTGGCTTGGGGTTTCCCAGTGCTGTGGGGAGCTGCCACAGGAGCAGAGCCGTGGTAATGTGTTCATTGTTAGCACTCAGGTAGACAGAGCTGTATCAAAGAAAACCCAAGGCCCGGGCCTGCTTTCCACTGTGTTCCTGAGCTGCAGGTGCAAATAAATCATCTGCCCAAGTTCAGTGTTCCTGGGTCTGTGCAGCCTTGAACTATAGCAGTTACTTCTCATATTTAGATTAATGTTCTGCTGATTTAAGAACTACCCAATATAAGTTTGGGAACCCTAGCAGCCTCACCTTTCTGTTGTGTTGTGAGCGTGGCTTTGATGACCCTTCCCAAGAGGCAGAAGCCCAGTTTACTTTCATAATCTACATCTGATCTGATGCCATCCCCCGTAGGCTCGTATTTAGGAATTTGCTTGACTTTTTGGAGTTTTGCTGCATTGACCTGTGGCTGGATAGAGGGCTGCCTCTATAGATATCATACCTTGAAGAAATTTGGAATGAGGAATGATATACCTAGTACCATAAACCGTAAAATACTGAAATAATCAGGTAATGTATTCAGAATTTGGATTACTGGGTCTTTTGTGATTACATTTATAATGTTAAGATGACTCCTAGAAAGAGAAGATGGACTATTAACCAGACTCTGTGCTGAGTACTGTGCTAGGACTAAACAGAAACGTAGGTTAAGTTTTGCCCTCAGGCAGCTTACAGTCAAGTTGTAGAGCTAAAAGCAACCAGCATGAAACAGGAGATTCTGTTTCAGCGGCGTGGTCTGACTGTGACGACAGGAATACAGAGAGGAGACAGATGTTTGTGGACTTCATTGACAGTAGAGAATTTTATTGCCTAAGTGAAACTTGAGCTTGTGCTTCTTAAAGGATAAATGTGGAGGAAGAGAGAGACGTTCAAGGGGCCTGGGACTGCAGGAGCAGAGAAGAACAGGGAGGCGATGGAAAGGAGACCCTCTTAGTTGCAGGGAAGCAAGACAGATGATTGAATAGCACATGAGTCCCATTCCCCCTTTTAGCCGTGGTTTTACTTTGTGGTTTCAGTTACCCAAGATCAATGGTGATCTGAAAACATTAAATAGAAAATTCCAGAAATAAACAATCCGTAAGTTTTAAATCGTGAGCCGTTCTGAATAGTGGGATGAAATGTCATGCCATCCGTCTGGTCTGGGTCGTGAATCATCCCTTTGTCTAGCATATCCATACTGTACTTGGTATCCACCTGTCCTTCATTTAGTAGCCTTCTCATTTATCTGTTATTGTAGTATTGCAGTGCTTGTAACCCTTATTTTACTTAAAAAAGAATAAGAGTAGTGATGTTGACAAATCAGATATGCCAAAAGAGAGCCATAAAATGCTTCCTTTAAAGGAAAAGGTGAAAGTTTTCTACTTACGAAAAAGAATCTGTATGCTGAGGTTGCCAAGATCTGTGGTGAGAACCAATTTTCCACCCATGAAATTGTGAAGAAGGAAAAAGAAATTCACACCAGCTTTGCTGTCACACCTCAAACTGCAAAAGTTACGGCCACAGTGTGTGATAAGTGCTTCATTAACATGGAAAAGGCATTAAATTAGAGGGTTTGGAAGTATCTTCAGTTTCAGGTGTCCACTGGGGGTGGAAGAGTGAGTCTCAGATCCCCCAGCGATAAAGGGACACAGCTGTATCACGGGGGGGGGGGGGTTAGAACTCAAGTTTGACTATTTTGGCAACTGGTTTTGGGGTAGGGCAGCCACCTGCAGAGTGTGACTCTGTGAAGTCTAAGCAAGTCTCTCCCTTCTGTGTTCTCCAATCCCAAGATCTTTCCAGGGACATGAGAGCAGTTACTGAGGGGCAGTTCCCTTTGGAAATGATGAGCTGGGCCGAGCTGTGCGTGATGGAAAGCTGGCCACTTACAGACATCCTGTGGTCTGCTGAAAGTAGGAGATGCATATTCAGGCGATAAGTCCGGAATGGAAATTTTTGTTTGGGGAGTCAACTCATAATTTCAGTAATTGAAACCACAGATGTAGTTAAGGTAGTTGGTGTCGAGAGGTGAGAGCAGAGAGCCACGGGAGGGAGGGGTGCTGATGCGCAGTGGTATGGGAGACTGAGGCCAGGGGTTCTGTGGGCTGCAGGGAAGTGACTTTTATGGAGTAAATGGAAAAACATATCTTGGAGAGCTGGAGGAACAGGAAGAGAGCAGGCAGGGTGGAGGTCAGAGAAGTAGGAGGTGAGCCAGAGAAGGATGCCAGAGAAGCGAAGGGCGAGGGGAGATTTTAAGGCACCACGAAGATGGAGGTAGAAGTGGGGAAGCCATTGACCCAGAGTAGGAGGACATGGGTGACCTTGGAGAGAGGGCCAACTCTTGGGAGAGGTAGGGTGTCCTAGTCTACTTGAAGCAGATGCCTGGTCCTCGCCTCTGATCCTTTAGGGGGGTGTGTGGCCTGACCTCTGTGTGTCCTTTCATTAAGCCCACAGTTGGTTCCACTGCAGAATACTGACACACTGTAGCCCTGTGTCATCATGTAAGTGAGGAGGAACTGGCCAGCCATCTGAAAGACTGTAGTTGAGGAAGTGAGGCACCAGGCAGAGTCCACTGTTCGAAACAGTCAAGATCTGAAGACAGACAGAGAATGTTGTCTAAACCATGAAGTGAGTAGGTGGGACTCTGGTTTGGGAGCTCAAGGGACAGTGGACTGTGGCAGGGAATCCGTGGGAGGGACTGCCAGCAGAATGCTATAAAGCCTTCCAATTAATCACTAAGAAAAAGGACCCCTGCCTCCCCATAGAAACACAGCCAGTTTAGATAACTGCAGATGGGTTCTGTCTTACTAGCAAACAATGTAAGCTGAAATGAGATGCCTTTTCTTACCGGCCAGATCGACACTTTTTTTTTTTAAAAGGAAGTAATGCCCACGGTACACGAAGATGCAAGAAAATTGATGCCCACGTATGGCTGCAAGTGGGAGCTGGAAGGGCTTTCCTGGAGGACAGGTTGGCACATGCCAGTATCTTAAATGTTCCTAGCTTTTGAGCCAACATTTCTACTTCCAGAAACGTGTCCTAAGGAAACAGAAGCAGAATACCGAGCCTAAGCAGCTAAGGTTCTGAGTATTTAGGGAGGGCTTACCTGGCTTCAGAGGCCAACTGAACTAGTGTACAGCTTGTACTTAACTCTCTAAGCCTCAGTATCTCCATCTGTAAAATGGGCCATTGAAGGACCAAATGAAATAATCACCTTTAAAAGGTTCTCAGATCTATGCTTAGTCCTACTAGGTGGACAGCAATGGAGATGCTACTTATTTTTATTATTTTGTTGTTCTCTGTCTACAAAGAGTTGTGGCCATTTAATGTAGAATTAACAGCAAAATATTGAGAAATGTTTAAATGTCTACTAGTAGCACTTGGCAAACTTATGCTGTGTCCGTAGGATTCAGTGTTACACAGCTGTCTGTTCCAACTTAACAGAGAATGTTCAATGTCATATTTAAAATTGCATGCTGAATTCAGTTAGAAGAGCAGCTCACGTAAGGAGCAGTGCGATCCAAGGTGGATGAAGAAAATCTGTCACTGAGGACATGCTGAGCACTAGAGCCTGAGAGACCAACTACGTACCTGTCGGTTCTCCAGCTCTCTGGTTGGTAGAATTACAAGTGATTTTTACTTTAGCTTTTGAGTACTTTTGGACATATCTAAAATTTTTAAAAAATAACAAACTCATACTACTTTAATCAGGATAAGTTATCTGAGATAAATTCAACCTCGTGAGATGCCAGACTGAAACCGAAATGGGCCAGGTGGTAGTTTTACATCACCTCCTGGTTTGCACTCCACAGCCCAGTAGTAGCAAGGGTGGAGAGATCAGAGAGGGGATCTTTGGAGAGGGACTTTGAAGAAGTTGGGAGGAGATGAAAGAGTTTTGGGTACTAGCAAAGGACATTTAAATATTGGTTACAATTAGTGGAGGGTGGTGTCTGGTTTAGTCGGGAAGGCGCAAGGGGATGGGTGAAGATTGGGGTGTGTGAGCTACACACCTGCCAGGGAGGAGGGGCAGCTGACGGAGTGGAGAGTTGGAGCTGCTGTGGTTGGGGAAATGAGGACTTGTTTCAGATCTGTGATGATTAAATCCAGGTCAGAAGCACCGTTCAGGCCAGTGGTGGGCAGAGGATGCTGAAAACCTCCACACGACTGACTTAGGTGCACGTTTCAAGTGAGCAGCTAAGCGTTGGGTAGCACAGAGTAGCCGGCTCAGTCGCCCCAAATCTGTTATTTAGCACAAGGCAAGAGTACCAGTAATAGCGGATCTGTCTGGCTTTTTAATCTACGTACATAGTAAAAAAACTTTTTAAATTCCCTTAACTACCAGCTCTTCTCTTGCTGCACATGCAGGATGGATGGGTTCCCAGCACTGGCTCTGCTTCTGATCTCGTGGCTACCAGTCCCCTCCCCGCCAGTCCCCGGCTGGAACCAGAATATCGCGGTGGTTGCGGGTTCCTTACAGAATGGACTGAGCTAGCAGTTTTCACTTCCAGGCTGATTTATGTTCATGCTGGAAATAGCACAGATGCACTTATTAGCAAACATGAAGCCCGGGGCCTGGACGGTTCTCTGGCCCTTCCAGGCAGTGGACCTCCTACAGCACGAGGGACCTGTTCAAGCACGTGTGTTCTCTGACCTGGCCACAGTTACGGAATCCTTCTTAAGGCTGCTGGGAAATTGTTACCAAGCAGATGGAATCTCACCTATTTATGGTTTAACGCTTATTGACTTATATGCAGCGGTAGTAGACAAATGCTGTTATTGTATAAAGCACAGAATGGAATTGGATATGGTCCTTCTGTGGATTCCAAGTTAAACAGATTCGGGTAGTATTTCGCTGCCCCTTGAATGAGGTTTCTACTTATCTTAGGCTGCCTTTGGGGTTTTCTTCTGAGGAGGTGGAGTCAGCAAGGGGATCGTATATTCATTGCTGTGTGTTTTCCGTCTGGGCTTGGCAATGCGCGTGCAGTAGGAGGGCTCTTCTGGTGGTTGCTCATGCTCTTGTTTACAATGGCTTTTCACTGAGTTAGGGACGTCTACCCAAGTTCAAGGCCAGCGGTGTTTTGAGTAAATGGTTCAGTGTTGTATTACTTGAAATCCTGCCCCAGTTAGAATGGCCATTTATCTGTCCTCTCCAACCAGGGGAGCTCTACCTGGAAGCCTCCAAGCTACAGGAATGGAAGAACAGTTTCCTATTCTGGTCTCCCTGTCCAGCCTCTCAGCCTCCCTTCCTTCATGACACTGCGCCAGGAGTGAGTTTCCCATAAAGATAAGGAATGCCTTGACTGTTCACGTGTATTTTTGGAGACTTACTATGTAGAGTTTCTTCTTCTTTTATATGATTTCAGGGGTACAGGAAAGTTGTAAGGTTAGAGATTTCTCCTCCCCTTTTCCAGACTCCTCTATGCTAGGGTTACCTCATATCTCACCCCCCCCCCGTACAGACGTGCATGTGTGTATCTGTTTATGTGCACACACGTGCATATTCTCACGTCCTTCCCCGAGCTGTTTGAAAAGTGAGGCCTCCTGCCCCTTCACCTCTGAACATGCCAGAGTGTCTTATGTAACCACGGCACACTTATCAAAATTAGGAAATTGACATTCACATTTATTGCTAGCCCACCTACAGACCTTATTCAGATTTTGCCAGCTGTCCCAGTTACATCCTTTATAGGAAAAGAAGATCCCAGATGTGGTGTGATGTTTGTTTGTCACACCTCTCCAGTCGCCTTGAATCTGAAACCGGGTTTCGGTCTTTCTGGTTCATGACGCTGACGTTTCTGAAGAGCGTAGACATGTTGTAGACGTTCCTCAATTTGGGTCTGTCTGATGTTCCCTCTTGATTAGGCTCAGGTTTTGCATTTCTGGCAGGGGTGCCAGGGAAGGGATGGGGAGCTCTTCTCGGTGCATCCTGTCGGGAGGCACGTGACGTCTGTTTGTCTCATTGCTGCCGATGTGAACTTTGATCACTTGATTAAGGTGATGCCTGCCAGATTTCTCCACTGTAAAGTTATTGTTTTTCCTTCTGTAATTAGTCAGTGTCTGTGGGGAGATTCTCCGAGGCTGTGAACACTCACGTCCCTAAGGTTCAGTATCTACCCATTCTTGCCTGAATGGATCGTCATCACCATCATGGTTACTAAAGTTTGGTTTTCTGACTCCACAATTTTTTCTGCATTTTTTCATTGGCTTTCCACCCTAAGGAAGAACTTTCTCTCCTCCCACATTTATTATTATTTCTATAAAAGTACAGAATTATGAATTCTTATGCATTGGTTGTAGCCCTTTACCCTCTTTTAGTTTTCTTGCTCACATTGTCCTGGGCGTGGCTGTTGCGAGCCCTGCAGACTGCTCGGTATCCTTTGGGCACAAGGTACTCTAAGCTCACTGCCTGCACCTCCCTGCTCCAACCCAAGAACTGGTCATTTCACCAAGGATCTCTGGTTCTACTGAGTCAAGAATGGTTACACCAGGCATTTCTTCTTCTCCTTCTCTTTCTCCTTCTCCTTCTTCTCTTCCTCTTCCTCCTCCTTCTTCTCCCCCCCTCCCTCCTCCTCCTCCTCCTCCCCCTTCCCCTCCTCCTCCTCCTTCTTTTCTTTTTAATAAAGTGAATCCAGGGTCTTACACATGCTAGGTAAGTGCTGTACCAGTGACCACTGAGCTCTACTCCCAGCACAAACACCAGGCATTTCTCAAACTATGACGGAGAGGGGAAGAGGAGAGAGAGAGAAACCCACCAAGAATGTGCTCAGGGATCATCATTTTTCTTCTTCAAGCATTGTCAATTCTCCCATGACCTTAGTTTCCCCCATCCTTTTCTTAAGCATCTATTATATCCTGGATGTAGAGGATGCCGAGATGAATGGTACACACAGCCTGGTCTCGTGCTGTTTACAGGTACAGGAGCGGATGACCAAGCACAGAAGAGTGATGGCCCCAGAATCACAGTCTGCCACCGTGTGCAAAACACAGAGGAGGTTAAAGCTGGCAGAGTAACTCTATTGCTTCCCCCCCAGGAATGAAAAGAATCTCCACCTTTCAAAGGCTGCCTAATGGGACCTCCTGGCCACAGCAAAATCCCCTTCTCCATTTTCAAAACCAGGGAGTGTAGTGTTTTTGCAGTGGAAACATTCCATTTGAACTCTTTGATAATTTTGAGAAAGATTTTCATTTATTTTGAACTCAACTCTTAATTCCTTAGGAATTCCTCTCGTTCCTTAGCTCCACTCTGAAGCTAGGTAGACGACACCGTATCCTCTGTGTATGTGACAGGCAGGGAGGGTCTCCTGTAATTGAGTTGTCTTACCTTTGTCTCTGCTGTGCTCTTGGGCTGTTCGTGGTCAGCCATCCTGAGATGTTGTAGGTTTCCCTGCTGCAGGATTACCCAGAGTGGATCACAACATTCTTCACGCAGACACAGAAAATGATAGTGCTGTGAACCTGTGGATGTCCAACAGGTACAGAGCACACCTTTTGCCAGAGGTTATGTTTCTTCTTTGGCCACCACGTTCACTTTGGGCTTCTGTAGAATTTGTAGTCAAGTAAAAGCCCTAGGTGGTGGTTGTTTTGTTTGTGTTTTGTTTTGTTTTGTTTTGTTTTGCATGAACTGCTATCAGTTCGAATCTCCCATCCTTTGTTGTTTTAGCTGACTGCCTGAACTTAAATAGAGGGCTTCATATTTATTTATTTTTAATTTCCTCTTAGCCGGGTGCGGTGGCGCACACCTGTAATCCTAGCACTTGGGGGACTGAGGCAGGAGGATCGCGAGTTCAAAGCCAGCCTCAGCAATGGCGAATCACTTGGCAACTCAGTGAGACCCTGTCTCTAATAAAATACAAAAAAAGGCCTGGAGATGTGGCCCAGTGGTCAAGTGCCCCTGAATTCAACCCCCCCGTACCAAAAATAAATAAATAAATAAAATTTCCTCTTGTTAGTTTGGGCCTGCTCTTTCAGCTGACTGAGGTCTCCCCGCCCCCACCCCCAGTCTTGGCTTCACCAATTAGCACATTAGTTTTTCCTGTTATGTGCTCTGTACATTGATGTGCACACTTGGTCTCATTCCTCAAGTTGCTCATTTAAATGAACAGAACAGACAAAAGACAGTGTCCTGTGGCATGTTACTGAACTTGCAAACCTCTGGGTTGACACTTTAGGTGATGCCATCAGCCACCTATAAAATCCCAACTTTATTATCTGAGGATTTTTTTTTTCCATCCTGGATATAAAGAGATGACAAATTTTGAGATACCCTATTAAAATAAAAACAAATACCTTTTTTGCTGTTGTTTCTTTGGTACCAGGTGTGCCTAACCACTGATCCTGTCATATCTCTGACCCTTTTTTTATTTTTCACTTTGAGACAGGTCTCGCTAAGTTGCTTAGGGCCTTGCTAAGTTGCTGAGGCTGGCTTTGAACTTGTGATTCTCCTACCTCAGCCTCCTGAACTGAGATTATAGGTGTGCGCCACTGCTCCTGGTGGTGGTGTTGTTTTTTAAACTGCATTTCTCAGGTCAGTGAGTCTAAGCAAGGCTGTGTTCTGTTTCTTTTATGTGAGTTTTCTGAGTTTCCCAGTTCTTAGCTACGGCTGCCCTCCCCTACTTTGTCCCCTTTTGCCTGTCTGAAGGTGTCCATGTAAAGAAGTCACCTGAGTCCTCCAGCATCATCCTTAGACAAGGAAAGGGCATTTGGGGCTGGGACATGGCTGTGTTCTTTAACATTAGCAGTCCTGGTAGCCCCTGATCTTAGTCCCAGGTACTAAAGATCTTGTGAATGTGAACACTGGATATAGCACATCTGTTCTTGGGAAGTAGACATTTAAAGAAAAATAGAGCAGCCAGGCTCTCTGGCTTTGTCCTTTAGGACATACAACCTCGGGCAACCTCAGTTTTTCTATCTTTAAAATGGGAATAAAAATAGCCCCCATGTCATAGAGCGGTTATAATGATCAAGGTGGGGTTGAACCCACAGGCCTTCCTGCAGTGTCTGACTCAGGAAAGCCATGGTTGCAGTGACGAGGCTCTAACTTTAAGAAGCTTTGGGAAATAAAGGCACAGAAGAGGAAATGAAGTCATTCACAACCTCCTGTCCTAGAAATTGCCATCGTAAAAATTTTGATAGAAATACCTCATGTTTTTATATGCATACCTATATGTGCTTCGTTCATTTAGCATCTGATCATTTTCCCATGCCCGTAAACAATTTCTTTGAAGAAATCATTTTTATAACAACACATGGAGCTCTGTGCACTCTTACTTAGTCTCTGTTTTTGCCTGATTATTTCCATCTTTTTTTTTTTTTCTGTTATGAATAATCTTATATCTCCAAATAAGGTTGTTTCCTTAGGATAAATTCCTAGAATGGAGAAATCCCTGAGTCAAAGGGCTTGTGCACCTTTGAGGTTCATGCTGTCCTGCTGGGGTGCCTGGAGGAAGGCAGTGTGTGCTCCGTCTCCCTGGGACAGGCCCAGAGCACCCAGAGTTTCCGGACCAGCGTCTCTGGGGATGCCGTGTGGGTTTTTCACGGAGGCAACAGTTTCTCGCTGTCTCTATTCTCTTTGTTTTTCTTTCCTTCCCTTTGTTTCCCTTCTTGGTTTTCTGCCAAAGAGCCCCTTGTGAAAGGACCGCCTAATTAACCCTGTGCTAATTAACAATTTAAAATTACACAGTGCGACTGTTCATGTTTAATTCTCTGGGAGCCGGAGCAACAGCAGGGGCCCCCTCCCCTTCCTCAGAACTGCAGCCCCTCCCCAGGCTCTGAGAACTGTTGCTTTCTACCCTTTTCTAGTTTTCTCTATAACTGTCGCCTTCTGGAAATGCCACAGAACTGTCGCAGCACATCTTTTTAGCTTAGAAAGGGAGAGGGATGCCTTGATTAACGGGGGCCCACAGGGCACGTGGTAGAGTTTTATCCTTCTAAGCAGTCTTTGAAAAGTAGAAGTGAATGCCTGCAAAGTTGCGGTGGGCTTTACAGAGGGAACTGTATAAATTGGGAGATGAATAAGGGGTGGGGTGTTCTTGATGAAGGTGTCAGAACTTTTCTTCTGAAGTTTCCAGTGGCAGATTTAGATGCTGAGAAGGTGGGGGGGGGGGACAAGCATGCCCCTGTGTGCATACGTGCAGATACCACCAAGAGCCTCCTGTGTCTTCTCTTGAGCTCTGTCATTGGAGAGAGATGTTTTATTAAAATCCAACTGAATTCTTAAACAGTTGTACTGAGTATATTACTGGGGGTTGTGAGAGCCCACCTGGACATTTTAAAGGGAAGGTGGGGTGTGTTCAGTGGATGGAGAAATAGGCTTCAGGCAGGGTTGAGGACTTGTATGGGGATGGGGACAAGGCACACAGCCTGGGGGGCCTGAGGAGAGAGAGGCACGCGAACTCTTGCTGGCGGGGCTGCCTGTGAAAGCGCGGGGACCCTCTTGGTTCCCAGGCTGCCCTCTGTAACTGAAGATCATTGATTTTACGGGAAACCGTGTTTACAGACAGAGTGCTGATCGACCTGCCGAGTTGACTTCTGCCTCCTTAAGTAAGAACTACCTTTTTCTTATTGACTGGCTGATAAACAGAGCAAGCTCCACGGCCGGCTGGGTGGGAGAGTGGTGGATGCCCCGAGGTCCTTGAGCTGCAGGACCGGGCAGGATGAAGAGATTTCTTCATGTCAGAGCTCCTGTCCGCCTCGTCCATTCCCATCCCTGCACCTCCCAGGGACTGGGTGGTAGAGCTAAGACTGCCCTTCACTGGTTACCTGGCAGTACAGGTACCAAGCACAGATGAGACGGCCATCTGGTGACGGTGTTGTGAGGCAGAGTCTCCGAGATGAATTCACATTTCCTGAGAATGATGTAAAAAAATTCAGGTTCTAATGGTGGGGGTTGCTGTGGGCTGAGAGTCTGCATTTCCCAAGCTCCCTGCTGAGGACAGGGCTACTAGTCCATGAACCACACTTGACTCTTTAGCAAGGTTGCCAAGGGTTCTGCTCCTCATGGCCTCTGTGCATGGAAAGGAAGCCCAGAGCAAGCAGCATGGATCCAGACATGAAATCCTCCTTTCTACCTGTATCTCAATGGGCCATTACCCCTGTGAATGAGCAGCCCTAGTGTCACCGCCACAGGGTCATGTCATTCAGAAGTTGTCATAATGTCATCAGGTCTTGACACCTTCTGCTTTGTAGTAGAAAACAAACTAAGGGCATTTTTTTTTTTTTAAGTCTCAGCTCCTTAGCTGGATAGTTTTATGGAAGAGGAGGAGGAAGAAGAGAGCAGAGCAAGAAAAACCCACCAATTAATTGGTAAACGCTTGCAGGTTTCTCTGGCCCAGCCCAGGCTGGAGAGGAGATTGGCTTTGCTGTCGATAAACAAGTCCCTGGTGCAGCATCAAAGCCGTTCTCCTTTATCAATCGTGGCCTCCCCTTCCCGCATGTTCCTGTAACTTACCAAGCATTTATGACATTGATTTTACAATTGGACTGTTAACCCTCCCGCCCCTTCAGGCCTGCCAACCTTTTTGGCTTGAGCTGTCAATCAGATGTTGTCCAGCCAATCAGGAGCATCCTTAAGAAGAGCCTCTCTGGATTCTCACCTGTATCCCAGCTAAGCCTTGAGAGAAGTCCCGTTGCATTTGCCGTTGGATTTGGTTTAGTGTAGTCACCTCTGTTTCAAATGAACATGTCTTTCCCAAGGCACGCAAAACTTTGTTGACATGGAGTTTGGCATTAAAAATTGAAAAATGAGTGTTTGTGCATGTGTGTTTTAAACAAATCATGGCACATTCTTCCAAAAAGTCATTTCTCCTGAGACTTCTGGTAAACATGCCTTCTCCATCTTTTCCCGAGGGGGAGCTGTTGGCTCACTGTGCAGTCAAGAATCATCAAGAATGAAATAATGGGGATTGCAGAGGGTAGAGGGAGACTAAACAGTTAACAGCCTTCATCTGCCTCTGAAGATGAGATGAGCTGAATGAGATGGTGGGTAGAGAAGTGGCCAAGTGTCCTCTAAGGACAAGGAGCAGGGGAAGATGGCCTGGGATCTGTGGGTCAAAGATCAGACTGTGCAAGGTGCTGAGTTGCTTGTAGCAGTATCTCAACAGAAGTGCCCCAGCAATGATGTTGCCACAGGAACCTGGTGGCTGGTGATCTGGTGCTGCCTTCCCCAGGGACACAAGGCCTCAGAGGGCAAGTTCAGATCAGTGGCACTTTGGAGTCGGAAGTGGAAAAGCCCTAGGGCTGCAAGACAGCTGCTTGGGTAGCAACTAATATCCTAAAAGGCAGGTGTGGAACTGGGGCTTGCTGAGCCCAGTTGCTCTTTGGACTTGGGCTAAGATCACGATAGCAAAAGCCACCAAGCACCCTGTGAGTGGGCTTCTGCAGACAGAATGAGGTGGAGCTTTTGGAGAGGGAGTTGCCAGATCAAGAGTCTGGTTGGTTCTCATTGGAAATATCAGACTCATGCTTTGCATCTACATAGTCTTAGTCTGAAACCAACTAAGTCCAGGGAGCTCTCGTGTTTGGGGTGGAGGAGATGGGAATTTGGGGACCTGTCTTCTGCTTGGTGGTCAGAATTGGCACTGGGCCTGTTTTGAGATTTAGCCCTTCTGTTTTACTGGTTAGGGAATGGGACTGATGCTTACGAGAGTCCTGGAGAGGAGGGATGCAGCCACCAGTCTTCCTAGTGACGTTGTGGGGTGTGTCCAGACCTGCAGACTGGCTCTCTGAACCTTATAATTTTCGGAGATCTTCTTTGAACTTGCCAAAGT
This sequence comes from Tamias sibiricus, assembly GCA_025594165.1. Classification (NCBI taxonomy): domain Eukaryota; kingdom Metazoa; phylum Chordata; class Mammalia; order Rodentia; family Sciuridae; genus Tamias; species Tamias sibiricus. The sequence goes on along the minus strand of CM046672.1, from coordinate 15,564,568 downwards.
AGATACATGGTCAGTAAAAGCAGCACCAAGGACTTTTCTAAACCAGCCAACATGTCCTAATTGTCCATCTTTTTTTTTTTTGAGGATGCTAAGCATTCTTCTACTTTGTCCCTACCTGGTGTCCCCCTGTCCCACCCACAGTGCAGTCAGCCCTGGGTGACTGTGTGGGGGGTCATCTGTATGTGGGAGGGCCTGGATTCTGTGACCTCCTGCAGGGCTGGAGAAGTAACAGCCCTCCTGCACTGTGGCTCATTGCCTATCCTGACTTGAAGCTGTGCTGCCAAACAGTGGAAATTTGAACTGGTCTCCAGGGGTAGAGCAGAGGGCCACCTGAAGTCACAGATGCGTGCTCCTGACCCCTTTTCTCTATGCCCCTTCCCTTGCTTGGACCCGGCGGTGATGCCCACAGGTGCTGCGCGCCTCTGTGTGCTGGCCTGTGTGGGGTGAGGTCCCCAGGCCCACCTTCTGCCCGGCGGGCCCTGGGCTCTGTGTTGTGGGTGTGGACAGAAGCTTCTTAGAGCGCCCCGTGTGCGCGGGACCTTAGCCTCGGCCCTCCTAACCTCTTTCCTTTCTCTCTCTCTTTCCCTTCTCTCCCTCCTCCCCCCTTGCCTCCGCCCTTCAGGTCCGATCCGTACTGGGTGCAATGAAAGCTCCACGCAGGCCTTACCATGGAAGGCTGTGACTCGCCCGTCGTCTCGGGGAAGGACAATGGGTGCGGTATCCCTCAGCACCGGCAATGGACTGAACTCAACAGCACCCACCTCCCCGACACACCCAGTAGCATGGAGCAGCCCACAGGCGAGAGCCACGGGCCCCTGGACGGCCTGAGGGCCCCCTTCAATGAGCGCCTCGCGGAGAGCAGCGCCTCGGCCGGGGCCCCCGCCGAGCCCGCCAGCAAGGAGGTGAGCTGCAACGAGTGCGCCGCCTCCTTCGCCAGCCTGCAGACCTACATGGAGCACCCCTGCCCCGGCGCGCGCGCGCGCCGCCGCCCCTGCGGGAGGAGAGCGCCAGCGACACCAGCGAGGAGGGCGACGAGGAGAGCGACGTGGAGAACCTGGCCGGGGAGATCGTGTACCAGCCCGACGGCTCCGCGTACATCGTGGAGAGCCTGAGCCAGCTGACCCAGGGCGGGGGCGCGTGCGGCAGCGGCCCCGGGCCTGTCCCCTCGCTCTTCCTGAACTCTCTCCCCGGGGCGGGGGGCAAACAAGGGGACCCTTCGTGTGCTGCACCCGTGTACCCGCAGATCATCAACACTTTCCACATAGCCTCATCCTTCGGGAAGTGGTTTGAGGGCTCAGACCAGGCTTTCCCGAATACCTCAGCCCTGGCGGGGCTCAGCCCCGTCCTGCACAGCTTCCGCGTTTTTGACGTGCGACACAAAAGCAACAAGGATTACCTGAACAGCGACGGTTCTGCCAAAAGCTCCTGCGTATCCAAAGATGTTCCCAACAATGTGGACCTGTCCAAATTCGATGGCTTTGTGCTCTACGGCAAGAGGAAGCCCATCCTGATGTGTTTCTTGTGCAAACTCTCCTTCGGGTACGTCCGTTCGTTTGTGACCCACGCGGTGCACGACCATCGAATGACCCTGAGTGAAGACGAGCGGAAAATTCTTAGCAATAAGAACATCTCCGCTATCATCCAAGGGATCGGCAAAGACAAGGAACCCCTTGTAAGTTTTCTGGAACCAAAAAACAAAAACTTTCAACACCCTTTAGTTTCCACAGCTAACCTCATAGGTCCCGGACATAGTTTTTTATGGTAAATTTAGTGGCATTCGAATGGAAGGGGAGGAGGCTCTCCCAGCCGGCTCTGCCACTGGCCCTGAGCAGCCCCAGGCTGGTCTCTTGACCCCCAGCACCCTCTTGAACCTTGGCGGGCTCACCAGCTCGGTCCTGAAGACCCCCATTACCTCAGTCCCCCTGGGGCCTCTGGCTTCCAGTCCTACCAAATCCTCAGAGGGCAAGGACTCTGGGGCAGCTGAAGGAGAGAAGCAAGAAGTGGGCGAGCCGGATTGCTTCTCCGAGAAAGCAGAGCAAGCCGAGGAGGAGGAGGCGGAGGAGGAAGAGGAAGAAGAGGAGGCGGAGGAGGAGGAGGAAGAGGAGGAGGAGGAAGAGGAGGAGGAGGAAGACGAGGGTTGCAAAGGACTCTTTCCAAGTGAGTTGGACGATGAGCTGGAGGACAGGCCCCCCGAGGAGCCCGGGGCCACGGCAGGTGGTAGCAGCAAAAAGGACCTTGCTCTCTCAAACCAAAGCATTTCTAACTCCCCCTTAATGCCTAATGTGCTCCAGACCCTGTCCAGGGGCACAGCTTCTACTAGTTCTAATTCCGCTTCTTCCTTTGTTGTCTTTGATGGTGCGAACAGAGGAATCGTTTAAGCTTTAACAGTGAGGGCGTCAGGGCCAATGTGGCAGAGGGCGGCAGGAGGCTGGACTTCGCTGACGAAAGTGCCAATAAAGACAATGCCACAGCACCAGAACCAAATGAAAGCACAGAGGGCGACGATGGGGGCTTTGTCCCCCATCACCAGCACGCTGGCTCCCTCTGCGAGCTGGGGGTTGGGGAGTGCCCCTCGGGGAGTGGTGTGGAGTGCCCCAAATGCGACACAGTCCTGGGCTCCTCCCGCTCGCTGGGCGGCCACATGACCATGATGCATTCTCGTAACTCGTGTAAGACACTCAAGTGCCCCAAGTGCAACTGGCACTATAAGTACCAGCAGACGCTGGAGGCACACATGAAGGAGAAGCACCCGGAGCCGGGGGGCTCTTGCGTCTACTGCAAAAGCGGGCAGCCCCACCCCCGGTTGGCGCGAGGCGAGAGCTACACGTGTGGTTACAAGCCTTTCCGCTGCGAGGTGTGTAACTACTCCACAACGACCAAAGGCAACCTCAGTATTCACATGCAGTCCGACAAGCATCTCAACAACATGCAGAACCTGCAGAACGGAGGCGGGGAGCAGGTCTTCAGCCACACCGCTGGGGCGGCAGCAGCGGCAGCCGCGGCGGCCGCGGCAGCGGCCAACATCAGCAGCTCCTGCGGGGCCCCCTCGCCCACCAAACCAAAAACCAAACCCACGTGGCGGTGCGAGGTGTGCGATTACGAGACCAACGTGGCTAGGAACCTCCGCATTCACATGACCAGCGAGAAGCACATGCACAACATGATGCTGCTGCAGCAGAACATGACCCAGATCCAGCACAACCGCCACCTGGGCCTGGGCAGCCTGCCCTCGCCGGCAGAGGCCGAGCTGTACCAGTACTACCTGGCCCAGAACATGAACCTGCCCAACCTGAAGATGGACAGTGCTGCCTCTGATGCCCAGTTCATGATGAGTGGATTCCAGCTGGATCCCACCGGGCCCATGGCCGCCATGACGCCTGCTCTAGGTGAGGCTGACCATGTGTTTGTTTGTTTTAACGATAGGCGTTGCATTGGGGAAAGTGGAGATAGGCTGAGGTAGTCCGGTTGATTTTTATCTCCTTGAGTTGCCTTGTGTAAAGTGGAGTGTCTTCCAATCAAGTCTTTTTTCCCTCAAGAATCCCCTGAACTCTGTGTACATATGGAAGATCTTATGCACTCAACAGAGCTATGATTGTACTCTGGCTACATAGGGCCAGGATTAAAATTTAAGTGTTTCCTCTAGTTTTTGGCTTATGGTCAACCTTCCTTTCTATTCCCATTCTGTCCTTTCTCTCTTTCTCAGTTTGAAAAATCGCCATAATCACTCAAAACTTTTGGGTTCCATTAAATATTTATTAAAACTTACAGGAAACTGTAGCTGGGACAATCCTCTCAATAAGAGGAATAGGGACAATTATCTCAATAATTTAAATCGGGACAATCATCTCAATAAGAGAAATTTGAAACCATAGCATACCTTATTCAAATAACCAAAGGCTGGTTTTCTGCTGAACTGAGAGCCACCCAGAGATTTCTCAAAGTTCTCCTTGTGTTTATGAGGATCTTGATGAAAGAGATGTGTTCTTCTTTATTATTTTGGATGATGGTGATTAGTGTAGTTGGGAATTAATTGGGAATTAAATTGCCCTGGGGACATCCTAATGAGTGGTGTGATAGATGAAAAATGAGTGAATTGTAAAGTTGTCTGTCAAAGAAAGCTAAGTTTTAATAGCAGTTGGGAGCTGGTTAATGGAGCCTTGTGCTTCCATGAGAGGTAGCTGTGCTTTAGCGGAGTTGGCCATGTCCAGGCACTAGTGTGTTAGTTGGCTGTTACTGTAACAAATACCAGAGATAGTCAGCTTATAAAGTTAAAAGGTTTATTTTGGCTCACAGCTTTGAAAGCATTAGTCCACAGTCAGTTGGCCTCATGGCTTTTGGGCCCGTGGTGAGGCAGTACATTATGGTAAAGGAAGCTGCTTATCTCATGGTGACCAGGAAGTGAGAGGAAGAAAAAGGCCAGGGTCTTCACATCCTTTTCATGGGTACATGCCCATTTGGCCTGAAGATTTCTAACTAGGCCCCACTTCTTAAAGATTCCAGCACTTAAAGGCTCCACCACCTAGTAGTGCCACAGACTGGGGGAGAAAGTCTTTTAACATGTGGGCCTTTGAGGGACATTTATCCAAACCATAGTATCAAGTCTTAACAGTTGGCTTAATATATCTAAAATAAGGCCAAGGGAATATAGGATTTGGATGCTGAAAACTGGGTCTTTAGGTAGAAAGAGTCACAACCACTTTTGTAAGGATCACTTTAGCAAGAAAGTTTACAGATTGGTTTGTGAAGGCCAGCATGGTGGTTGAGCCACTCTTGCCCCCACCTCTTATGCTTCAATTGGGGGTCCTGCCTGATTTCCATTCCCTGACTGTTGACTAACCCTATAGGGATCCGTGGCAATGGCCTGAATTAAGAGGTATTCCATTACTGACATGGGAATGAGTTGTTCTTGGCAACAAAGTGTGAGCAAGTGCCTTCATTCGGAGATGGTTTAGGTGAACGCCAGAGGGCCAGACTTCACTGGCCTGCAGGTCTCTATTTGTCCGGTGTTTTAATGATAATATTTTTTGCTGATGAATTATATTTCAAAGCATTCTATTTGCTTTTCCTGTTTTGTATTTAGTTCACTTTGAATTTGTGATATTTTAATCTGGTGTTCCATTTTGAAACATTAACCCGTTGATCCTTTATGATCCTTTATTGCCAAATGTCCCGAAGACGTCTTACCAACTGGTTAGTCATAAAGACAGAGGGATCCGCCATCTTATTTGTCTCCCTGTACACTAGAGGATTGGCTTCAGTGCTCTTAAGGTGTTTTTTTAAAGCCACTTGGAATTGGAGTGTCTGGTGATTTAAAATCTTGGGAGGCAGATATTTTTTCTTTTTCTTTTGGTACGGGGGATTGAACTCAGGGGCACTCGACCACTGGGCCTCATCCCCAGCCCTTTTTTGTATTTTTATTTAGAGACAGGGTCTCACTGAGTTGCTGAGTGCCTCTCCAGTGCTGAGGCTGGCTTTGAACTCGCAATCCTCCTGCCTCAGCCTCCCAAGCGTTGGGATTACAGGCATGTGCCACCGCGCCCAGCTGGGAGGCAGATCTTTGGAGGAAACCAGACATCATGTGGGTGGAACGAAAACAGAAAATGCAGGGGTTCATATTGGGTCAAACTGAGGTCTATTTCGTTACCTTTAAAATGGGTAATGAAGGCTTGAATTGAGAAGGAGAGAAATGATTTTGCTTTTCTACCAAGTACCCATGACTCCGCAGTCCACCATACACTATCCTGGGTATTTTGGGTAGGTACAAAAGAAACAGAGGAACAAATCCTGGTGTTCTAGACATACACAGGAGAGCTACACGTAATTTCCTAAAGAGAATAGAGCTCTTTCCTCTAGGGACTTTATCCAGTTCAGTTAAGAAGGGCCCTTGAGTTTCCAGTGTCACCACTTGTCAGATGAGGTGAGTCTTTGGAGATAGCCTGTGCCTTCCTTGGGCCACGAGGTCTGTTGAGAAGATGACAGTCACAAATGCTTTGTGCTGGAAGCTTGAGTGGATGTGGGGGTGACAGGAAGTGTCAGAAGGGCTCATAATTGAGGTTGGATCACCTCAACAGGAGAAACCAACATACGCAAATGAAAAAAAGTGTAACTTCCAGTTCTATCTGCAGCTCTACTGATTTTTTTTTTCTTTAGGCCATTTATAAAATAGCCATAGGTATTATTAGAGATCACTGGGTTTTGCAGAGGGTGTAAAGAGGGGTTTTGTGAAATATCCTCCTGCTTACAGTTATTGTCCTCATGGTTCCTTACTTTCCGGAGGACTTTAAGGTTAGCACCCGTTGGTCTGGTCTGGTTTGGCTGCTCTTTGTAGACAGGATGTTAGACTTGAGACCATGTGAATGTCTTCCCAAACTTCCCTTTAGCTGAACTTAGCACAGCATATCCCACCGAAGAAGGGGTCGCTTATGGGGCCCCTGGGTGTTTCCTGAGTAGCCAGGCAGCCACAGAACACCTGCAGGAGGCTCCTGCTTCAGCTGGTCATCCCAGGATGTGTCATGTAATCCACATGCTCCTCTCAGGATGTGGTTCTGGGCGGGCTCACATGCCAGGGTGCAGATCCCCAGTGCTAAGGTTGGGTGTGTGGAAGGAGGTGGGGGCCTGCTTCTTTCCAAGACTATTCCAGCCGGGCTTGAGAGTGAAGACCTGCTAAGCTCCTGCTCAGGAAGGGCTCTCCTCCCACCTGGGTAAGGTTCCTCCACCTCACAGGGTCTGAATAAGTTCCTTCTAGCCTCATGAATTTGTGGGATCCTAAAGCCCTGGTGTTCCTCTGTGGTCTCTGTGAGTTTGGGCTTGCCTGTCCCTGGCTCCTCTCGCCACTCCTGTGCTCTGTGATTTGCATTTCGTCTTCAGAGGCTGGAATGGGAACAGGGACTTCTTTTCTCTGCGTGTTCTGAGGACTTCCAGTTTTCACTCAGGCATCCAGCAAGTGACAGCTGAATTTCTCTTCAGAGCAATATTGATGCACTGAGGTTAAATTTAAAAAGTGGGAAAGATTTGCTGCTTCAGGTGGTTGGCATCAGAAACAAATATATGTTTGCTCCTTGTCTTACCCTCTGGGCAGTTTCTGCTTTAACTAAACACCGTGCATGTTATGTGAATGTTGCCTGGCCTTCGTACCCATTAAGGGATGGAGTAGGCTTTTTTTTTTTTTTTTTTTTCCTTTTTTCTCTCTTGTCCTAAAAAGAATGTCATAGTTATGGCTCCTCTCATCAGGGGAGATGGCAAAAGAGACAGCAAGCAGAAGGCTTCCTAAGCCTTCTGGAATGCATGTGTGAAGATTTCTGTGGCTGGCTAGACTGTTCACAGACTTCAAGTGCTGCTGGTCTTGCTTAGTAAAGCCTGTGGTGATCTTTTCATTGAGGTACCCTGAGTCACTGTAAATAAGAAAATCACTTTAAAAAAAAAAAAAAAACAACAACAACCTTTTCTTCGATAAACCACTAGCTTGGATTCTAATCAGTCATTTAAAAAATAAATAAATAACTTCAGCCCAACCACATGTAAAAGGTCAAGTTTAAATATCAGTTGGGGGTTGGGGTCAGACCTCATAGCTCAAGTGTGCTTGGGTTTAGGGGCAGAGGCAGAAAATAACAGCCAATGCTCAACTCTCTGGGTGACTGTGTGCTTCTAAGCAGTGGAGGGAAGGCAGCTCTGTCCAGGTCTTTCTCTGATGTAAATAAGAGCTTCCTGTATTCATTTACCACCAGTAAAGGTGAGCTGCCCCCAGTTTATGTGGGGCAGTGATGGACTGAGAAGGAACCTTGGATGGTGGGAGAGGGAGGAAGGGGCCTTTCTCAGACCCCTTTCAGGGACTGGGAGCTGGCCTTGGAGTTTCACTGCCCATTTCAACCTGCTTCTTGAACATGAATCATTTTGGCTCTTTTTGAGCCTTATCTGGCACAGCAAATATTTGAGCATTGGTATAGTAGGCTAGGCGCTGGGTAGAGGGTCAGTGCGGATAAGGCTGGGCCCTTGCCCTGGAAAGGCTGCGCCCTGAGAGGGATGCCAGCTGTGATGAGGCTCTGTATGTGACATCCAGAACTGACAAAGAGACTGTGATGTGGCCTAGAGTAGACCTACATTTTTAATGGTGCAGAAGCTCAGAAAAGGGAGATTGTCCTAGTGGTAAGGTGGGAGAGGGACTGGCAGCATAGACTGACAGGTAGGATGTTGACTGGAGGAGCTGGTGAAGCCTAGAGAGCATCTTGACATCTTCACTTTAGAGCTGTGTTATCCAATACGGGGGCCACTAGCCACGCGTGGCTGTCTACATTTATATTAGTTACCATTAGGAATTCTTTTCCTCGATTGCACTAGCCACTTTTCAAGTGTTCCTTCACCACACGTGGCTGGTGACTATGCATGGGACAGCGTGCTTATGAAATAGTTCCTTGATTGCAGAAAGTGACACTAGAGCTGCTTTAGATAAATCCCGGGCCCCACTGGGATTGGACATAAGGCTTGGTGCCATGGGTTGCAGCTGTACTGTTTTCTAGTTCTAGAGGGTCTTATGTTGTGCCCAGTGAATGAGACTGATGTCTGACTTTCCCTGGATCCTGAGAGAGGGAACGAATTGGGTCAATTCAAGAGGTGATGGTCCATAACTTCTCCTGGGTCCTCTTTTCTTAAGGCAGGAAAACATGAAGACTTCCAGGAACCTCACAGTGTCCACAGGAGAGAGCCAAACACAGCAAATGGACTTTGTTTTCCAGTTAGTAGCCCCTTGTAACACTTGCAATGTGACCTTGCTCTCCTTGGATTCAGTTTGAGGGTGGCGGAGGGCCGGGTGGAGCCTCTGCTGTGAGCCTGGCCTCTGACTGTCTTCCTCTGTCCTTCCCCACAGTGGGCGGTGAGATCCCCCTAGACATGCGGCTCGGGGGTGGGCAGCTGGTGTCGGAGGAGCTGATGAACCTGGGCGAGAGCTTCATCCAGACCAACGACCCGTCGCTGAAGCTCTTCCAGTGCGCCGTCTGCAACAAGTTCACGACGGACAACCTGGACATGCTGGGGCTGCACATGAACGTGGAGCGCAGCCTCTCGGAGGACGAGTGGAAGGCCGTGATGGGGGACTCCTACCAGTGCAAGCTCTGCCGCTACAACACCCAGCTCAAGGCCAACTTCCAGCTGCACTGCAAGACAGACAAGCACGTGCAGAAGTACCAGCTGGTGGCCCACATCAAGGAGGGCGGCAAGGCCAACGAGTGGAGGCTCAAGTGCGTGGCCATCGGCAACCCTGTGCACCTCAAGTGCAACGCCTGCGACTACTACACCAACAGCCTGGAGAAACTGCGGCTGCACACGGTCAACTCCAGGCACGAGGCCAGCCTGAAGTTGTACAAGGTAAGACCGGCTCCTTGGGGACCAGGCGCTGCCACCTCGTGGAGCGTGGATACGTAGGAGATGGGGAGCACTGGGGAGGGGAAGGACAGTCTCCGTCGGGGCCCCGCCGGCTGCTGCATGGCACCCTGGCCCTGGAAGACACAGAAGTTCCTGTCTTGGGCTGCCCTATTTCAGGGGCGGGTCTACCTTACAGCAGCCCAGCACTACCGTGCGGTCCCCCCTCTGCCCTGCTTTCTTGACCCTTGGCTCTCCATGCTCATCACCAGCTTCTGTGAGGATCCTTTCTCCTTCAGAAGCAAGGCTTCCTGTTTTCCATTCTTCTCCCTTCTTTTCTGTTTCTTTTCTCCTGGATGCCCCTGGGATGGTTCATTCACTCACTCATCCAGCCCGCAGGCAGACTCTGAGCACTGTCCGCATACCAGACGCTGTTCTGGGCATGCGCCTGCGTCAGCATATGCAGCAGACCCACGCACGGACCCTGCCTTCACAACGCTTCTCTTCTTTCCTGGGGGGTGGAGATCACTGGTGCAGGCAGTCGTCTTGCAGGAGGCTGGAAGGTCGCAGACGCACTGGGGGAAAGCGGGCTCAAGGAAAGGAGCCCTCTGCTCTTTATTTTCCCTGCTCCTCTGTTTGATGTCCCTTTCTGTTCCTTCCCCTGACCAGTCTTTTTCTAGGCTTCTCCTGTGCCTCTTCCCCCTCCATCCTCTGTCCTCTTCCCTCTTTCCTGTCTCTCCTCCTCTCTAACCTCTCCCCCATCCTCCTCTGGACTCCGTGGGCGGTCACAGAGGAGGAGGGGCTCCGGATACTGTAAATAGTCCTTTCACTTGCAGGCAGGATTGCTCCAGACGTTTCTATTGATTTTCACTGGACTTAAAACCTCACCTTTTTCTCTAATCATCCCATAATGGCTTTAGTATGAACAATCAGGTACAAATCGCCATAAATCTCCCCGGCCTGCTTCCACCTACCCTCCACTCCCGCACGCTCTCTTTCCATTTTCCTCACGTTTATTATCAGTCTCTCCTCTTTCACACCGTTGCTCATATCCTTGGGCCAAGGAGGGCCCCGTTTCTGCTGGCCCTGAGCGAGTGTGAGTGCCCCCACCCCGTCTCTTCTACTGCCATTTTAAATGGAGACACCCCCCTCCCCCATGTGAGGAGGCCTTCTCATTCTTTGTCCACACAGGTCTGTGCTGGGTCCGTGACTAATTCATCTTACCATCACCCATTCTCAGGGTGGTGGGCGTCCTTCATACCACAGGCGAGAAACCATTTTAGGGAAAGGAGGGGGAAAAAAAAATAAAAGCAAGAGTGAGGAAGTGCAGGTAGAATGTTCTGGAACTGTCTGCTAACTCCAGCTGTCATGTGCTGGGAAGGTCTGGACAGCAAGCAGCCAACTCCCGTATCTTAAGTGAGCAAGCACCTCACTGAACTGGCTTAGTTTTGTGCCACCATTGATAGAAAAGGCTCTTTGCAGTCAGTTGAAACTGGAGCTCTGACGGGCCACAGGGTGGTGCCGACATGTTCCGGGAAAATCTTATGGAAAAACCAGCGGAAGCAAGAATTTCCAAAGGACCCAACTGAGTAAACTTTGTACAAAGGACTCAGCGTGGCCATTGAAGATTGTCTACAGCTTTGATGAAGGGTCCTTTAGAGGTGGCACAAAGCTGGCCTCTTCCGTCCAAGGGCAGAGATTGCCGTTTAGATTTTAAAATGTGCACGGGGTGACTGACTCTCCACCGTGCATCCTGCACATGGCCAGAGGTTCGACTAAAAGTCGGACCCTTGGCTTTGCTTTTGAAGGGCCTGGGAACTAGAGGGCTTGCTAAGAATATCCCCTTTTGTCCCCCAAATCATGTCCATGGATCACCCCCCAGAGAGTCAGGGCAAGGTGTTTTTGAGGTGGGTGAGAGGAAGCAGTCTGATTTTCTGAGCGTCCTCCTGGGCTTTACTAGTTTTGGTCTTGTTTTTTAAGGTGGTGGATGCTCTTGCTCAAGACATGGGGAATGGGTAGAGGGTCTTAAGTGGTCTTAAGTGTTGGCATGCAGGTAGAGTCTGAGAACCAATGTTCAAAGGAAAGATGCCAACACAGGGCCTTCAGCTGCGCATCACTGTGGTGACCAGCCCCCTGATGTGCAGGGCAGCATTTCCTGCACCAGGAGCCAAAGGTCCTTAGTGTGGCCTCATCAGTCATTGGGGAATGAATGTCCCTGCTTGCTGAGGCTCTGCTGGGGGTGGGGGAGCTCTCCCACTCATTTCCTGGACGACGCACACAGGATTATCATTCCAGTGCTTGCCCTGAGCCCACTTATCCCTCAGTGTGACTAAGATAAACTTCTCTTACCACCGAGGGGGCTCCCTCTCGCCGGGTTTTGTCCATCCACGAATTCGGGGTGGGGTTTGGAGGTGGTTTGAGAGTCACTTTTCCTCTCGGCCCTGGTGTGGCCTGTAGTAAATGGAGATTGATTACATGTTATTTTTCCTCTTGCTAATGTAATCCATTAGCCCGGCACATGCATAATCAGTTTAGAGCCCAGTTAACTGGACGTAATCGAGTTCTTTACTGTCTGCTAGAGAAACCGCTCCAGATGCGCTGACCCCGGGAGGGCACGGGCTTCTCCTCACTCGCAGCCCACCTTACTCGTCCCTGCCCGGCTTCCCACCCCACCCTGTCCCGTTTCCTGGCTAATTATTTGTGATTGGTTGGGAAGATCCCCCCAAAGTTGCTTTGTGCTGCACCCACTGAAGTGGCCTCCCAGGGGGTCCCCTGCCCTCTCCCTTTCAGCAGAGGCTTTATTCCCCTCCTCGTCCTCGCGTTGGAGGAGACAGAGCCGCGGCCTCAGGAGCGATAAGCAGTGACCTGACTTTCTGGTTCACCGTTTGACCTCATACCAGTGCCAGGGTCATAGCCCTTGATGTCATAAATGCCGGTACCAGTGCAACATCCCACGTCTGTAAATCCAACATCTGAAGTGCTCTAAAACATGAGACTTTTGGAGTACCGACCTGGTGCCCCGGGAGGAAAACTCCACACCTGTCCTCATGTGATAGATCGCTGTGAGAACACAGGTGCACTGGAATACTGTACAAAATTCCCTTCAGGGTTTGTGTATAAGGTGTGTATGAAACATAAATGAATTTTTTTCATTTAGATCTGGTCCCCATCCCTAAAACATATGCAAATATTGTGAATATGCACCCATCTCCAAATCATTAAGTATGTGAAAATATTCCAAAGTCAGAGAAAATCCCAAGTCCAGAAACACTTCTGGTTCCCAAGCATTTGATCCCAAATGCTGCTATGTCAGGACTGAACTTTCTGAAAGCCGGGGTGATTTCTAATCCAGACGCAAGAAAGGATCGGGCTAATCGTGGAAGCCTGGTGATACTATCCCTGTTGCCTGGAATTGTCTAGTTTTGATGATTGTGTGATCCCAGTGTTTAAATGAGATTAATATTCCCTGCATTCTTCCTTTCTGCCTCCTAGAGGTAGAGCAGAGAGGGGAATGCTGGAGAGCCCAGGGCATCAGGCGGAAGCGCCGTTTCTTTCCTCTGGACCCCCAGGGGACTTCTGCAGAGTGTTCATGATGGAATTCCTTGGGCCTTTTTTTTTGGTCTTAAACAGTGGCTGGCACGCCTCCAGCCCCTCCTGGTCGTGTGTCTGTATCCTAACACTCCCGTTGGGGGGCCTCTGCCAGTCTCCAGCGGGGCTGGGAGGCTGGGCTCTTGGTCTCTGTGCTTAGTGACTGCACCAGGGCTGAGCATCAAGACCTCAATTCCACATTTTTCTGCTTTTACACATGAACGCATCACTCCCCTTCCCACCCGCTTCACCCTCACGGAGACGTGGGATGCCCCTGCTCATCGTCATTAGGACAACAGCCGGTGAAGCTCTCCGGTGCTTACTTGGCCTCCCAGTCTACGTGGTGGCATTGATGGCGGACTCTGGAATTTATGGTCTTTTCTTCTCGGGGGCGGAGGGGGACAGAAAGGCAGTTGGGAACCCAGGCCCACCTGCCAGTGATCCGAGTCGAGTTTTCACGTTGATGTCTTTCTTACCCTGAGAGTCGTCGGAGGGGCCGTCCATCACCTTTAGCAGGTCGATTAAGACCCCCACCGGAATCCATTGCCCAAACAGTTCCCGGCTGAGGTCCTTTGGTTTGGGCCAAGACCTAAGGTTTCATGTTGATCTTAAATTATATCCAGAGAGGCCTGTCTGCCACGGCTGGGGGCCTGGGCTGTCTGTGAGGTGCCTTGGGCCAGCAAGGCAAGGCACATGGGGGATGAGAAGCCAGTGTCTAAGCCCCCTTTACTCAGCTGAAAGTAGGCCGTAGAGTTAAGGCATGGTGTAGACACACACACACACACACGCGCGCGCGCGCACACACACACACACACGCACAGCTACCGTGGGCTTCTACTCTTGCTGTCCCCTGATGTTGCTGCCTGAAGCGATGGCCGCTTGGAGCAACAAAGCCGCGGGAAGAAGTTCAGAGGCAAACTGGAGACAAACAGCTTTTTAGTCTGATAACTTTTCTCTCTGGCTCTAACAACGACTAACACGTGCCACACACACCACCAAAATGGCGCTGACCCGATCAGCAATCTCGGCCAAGTCACTCGAGATCCCGGGCCAAGTCCCGTGAGACTACGGAAGGCGACAATGCCCAAATCTCCATGGCTCATAGTCAACCGCAATTCAAGCCATCTCCCCAAACAGGGCTCCTGCATTTCCCCCCTTTTGTTTTAAAAGAGGGGATGCTCTAGGACGTCTATGTGCAACCAATATTCTTACCCGTCATCGGATAATCAAGGCTGTGCCTTTGACTCCTGTCTTAGGTTGATATGTCGGCCACATGAGACTGTTCCGTGCGACTGTGCCTGTCTTAGGTTGTCCCCCTCTGGGGATCTTACCCGTCATTGGCTAACCAGCCATCCAATGGAGCCCTTTAGGATCGACTGTATATGATGACTAACTGCCATCCAATTGTGAGGAGATGTTGTGGCTTTAAGGCGACAAGCCTTTTGGTGATGAGCCAAATTGCATAGCATATCAAATTGTTTAAACAAATCAGCTGCCCTAAGTTCCATCAAGTAAAACACTGAATTCTCTAGACAAATACCCGCAAGGCATTGTCCCGTAAAGTCCCAAACAATGAAAGATCAAAATGTCCATTTGTTATAATACGTTGATGTAGGAGGCCCCATGCATGTAGAGCAGAGGCCACACTGTTGGTGAGGTTGTTTGATGCTTGAGCAGCAGGGATGTTTGCGGCGGCCGCGATCCCTGCAGCTGTAGCAGCAGACGTCTTTTTTATGTCTAGACAATGCCACCAGCAAATCTTCAGGGCCCGCTACCTAGAAACTCAAGCATCAATTATTAAAGGAAAGGCAGTGCTATTGTAGCACTGAGTCAAGAGGTGAGTTGTCAAACTACAAAATAGAATAATTAGATTAGAAAATTAAAGTTGATTTTTGTTCACACATCGCTCGTTGAGCTTCTACAAACATAAGTTGGAAAAATATCATATTTAGAACAAAACAAAGAAAGACTGAGGGTAATTACTGCATTAAAGATAGATTAAAGAAAAGGTAAAGGCACTTTGGAGAAATAATTTGTTAGCTGGAACCCTTGAGTCTCTGTATACAGAGCAATCTTTTACCTGTTGAGATAATTGAAATTAATGAGCTATTAAACAAATGAAGTTAATAACAAATAAACAATCTTATGTCAAAACACCAAAATATCAGGTTATATAGCATTAGTCATATTGTTTGCTAAAGAGAAGTCCCAGGGACACCTATAAATCAAAATTGAAAGTACCTTCATTTATAAAATTATTTACTCTTAATTGAATACTCTTAACCTAAAATGAATTAAAGTTATTTGGATCCATATATATATATTTTTTTTCCATAAGCGCTTTGTTATTTGTGATGTCACACTGGACAGATGCACAAACATACAAACATATTTGTGACGTCACATTAACATGAAATGTAGACAAATGTACAGACATAAAGACATGTATAAAAAGAAAAAAAAATACAATTGTGTGCACACTAAAGAGAGATCTCCTCGTCCCGGCCGGGAGGAATGACACTTAAGTTGTGAAATATTTTGAAGGACTCTTTTGAGGGAATCATTCTATACCTTCATCTTGGTCCTCTTGATTTTGTTTTTTATTAATCTTGATTCTTCAATAACTTCATCTTGATCATTTTGATGTGGTACCTGTTTTATTAATCTAGATGGTATCCATATTGGAGAGGATTCGTCTTTTGGAAAAACACAAACAGATCCTCTTCCCCAAATTAACACTGGATCTGGACCCTTCCATGTACCTGAAAGAACATCCTTCCAGTAAACCAAGGGTTTATGTTGTTGGTGTGGATTCCAATGTCTGTCTCCAGCAGAATAACCATTAGAGTCTAAAGTTAAAAAATTTAAGGTAAACAGGGCAACTGCCAATCTGTCCTTAGGACAGCAGGTCGATTAAGACCCCCACCGGAATCCATTGCCCAAACAGTTCCCGGCTGAGGTCCTTTGGTTTGGGCCAAGACCTAAGGTTTCATGTTGATCTTAAATTATATCCAGAGAGGCCTGTCTGCCACGGCTGGGGGCCTGGGCTGTCTGTGAGGTGCCTTGGGCCAGCAAGGCACATGGGGGATGAGAAGCCAGTGTCTAAGCCCCCTTTACTCAGCTGAAAGTAGGCCGTAGAGTTAAGGCATGGTGTAGACACACACACACACACACACACACACACGCACACACACGCACAGCTACTGTGGGCTTCTACTCTTGCTGTCCCCTGAGGAACGTGTAGCCTGGAAGGACGGGAGAGACTCCGTCGGCTCCGTCTTCTCCCTCCTTCCCTGATGCATAAGAAGCTCCCTGGGACTCACTCTCCCAGCAGAGCCACAAAACCACTGCATGACAGACGGACAAACAGAGGACAGAAGCCATCAAACGATGCTTTGGTTTGAAGTCTCCGTTCTCCGACCTGTGCGTGAGTGCAGTGGGAGAAGGGGGTGGGTCTTGAGACAGCTGCACCCTCGACGCCCACAGGCAGATGCTGGTGACCTTTGTCTTGCTCTGACAGCAAAGAACACAGATCCTCTGGGGAGCGCCCCCCGTGTGGCCATGTGTTCCCTGCACTGGTGCAGGTGTCATCTGGTCACCTCGAGATTCTGGAGCCAGTTCCCTCCAACCTTGCTTGCTCCTAGGTAGACTTTTTGGTTGCTAAGTGCGTACCTCTGCCTCCTTCTCCCTCGACCTTGGGGCCTTCCTGAAGGTGATTTAGAAGGTGTGAGGGGCTAGGTGCCTGGGCGGATTTTAGCACATTTAGCCTTCCTTCCCTCCTTCTCCGGAGCGGCTGTGGGTCTGAAGTTCATTTCCCTTCCTGGATGGCTGAGGCTGGTGGGAAGTGGGACTCCTTGCCTGGGCTGGGACACTACACCTGGGCCCCCAGCCCAGGCTGGCTGTGACAGTTCCTCTGGATACCAGTCTTCTTCAGGGGCATTCTAGGAAGGTTCCAAGGCCAGGCTTCCTTTGGGGGGGGGGGGGGCAGGCTCATGCTGGAACCAGGTCACTCTTGCACCCCTGTGGGAGCGTCTGGTCACCGTATGGCCAGTGGCACGCAGTGGAGGGTTGGCCTTTCACTGGGGAGAAGTGTCCCTCCATTGGAATGCCCTGGCAAGCCGTCATGCACACAGCTGGTGGCTTTAGCCTCATGTTATGTCCGGGCCCCTCTGGTGACCGCCTTGTCCACACCCTCATGTCAGGACGGTCAGGGTCAGGCCAATGTTACCTGCTAGCTCCTCACAGGGACTCCACATAATGGAATTGAAATTGTATTAGATGTGTCTGTTTTTTTAAAGTCCAGTGCTTAATACTCCACTTGTTGAAAAACCAGTTTTACAACCATTAACCTAGGCCTTTTTTTTCTAAATGCAAATTTGTTTTCCTCTCTCCCGCTCTTCCCCCAGTCCTTCCCAGGGATAGGAGAGGAGGTATCAGACCCTGCTAAAGTATTGCTGTGCTCTGAATTATTCCTTACAAGGTCCACATCCCATGTTTGCCTAAGTGTAGGCAAAGTGGAGATTGCTTGTTTTTTTTTTTTTTTTTTTTTTTTTTAATGGTGGAAACAATATGAGTAGTGTGTGTTCACTGTAAGAAAAACTGTGAAAATTCCATCAGGATAAGAGAAAGTGACTCTCAGCCTAATCGTGTCATGCAGTGACACATTTTTATTTCCTTAATTTTGTACGTGACATAGGTGTTTTACAAAACTGGAATGATATTGTGTGTTAACAGTATCATCCCTGAACCCCCCTTTAAAATATATTTAAGTAATTTGAAAAAAAATATTATGTAGTTGTTGGTGGAAATTTATTTATTTTTATATGGTACTGAGTGGGAATAGAACCCAGTGCTTCACATATGCTGGGCAAAGCGCTCTATCACTGAGCTACAACCCTAGCCCAATATTTAAGTATTTTTTAAAGACCTTTTGAAGTGGAAGTCTTTTTTTCTACTCCCCAACTTCACTCTCCAGAAGCAAACCAGTGTTGTGTTTAGTTTGTATCCTTTTGGACTCTTCTGTGTTTCTGCAGATAGAAGTGTGTGTGCATTTGTGTGTATGTGCACACATACACACACTCTTCACTGAAAAACTCTAGATGTAGGCATGTGATGTGCATTCAACTTGCTTTTTCCATGTAACTTTCTGTCATGGAAATCATTTCATGTCAATAATACAGATCTAGGTTATTCTTTTTGATGCCTATGTAATATTCCACTTATTAACTGCTCTCTTGTTGATGTATACTGAGGTTATCTGCAGTGTTTTTATATTACTGGTAGTGTGGTAGGGAACATTAATATCCTGTTGTTGCAGGACATGTGGGAGTTATATTTTTCCAGTGGTCCTTAAGAAAGATGATTACCCATTCTGTATAAATGAGATGCATTAGTAAAAAGTTTTAAAAATATTGTTGGGTTATGTATCCCCAGCTTCTTTGCTTAACCATAGCCAGAAACTCCTCCAATGTAAAAAAAAGTGACTGTTTCAACCCCTCCTTGTAGGCAGTGCCCAACTCCCACAGTGACCAACATTATGGTGTTTTTTTCCTATTTTCATTGTGAGGTTGATGATATTGTTCTAATTCTTTTTTTTTTTTTTTTTTTTTTTTGGATACTGGGGATTGAACTCAGGGTCACTCAACCACTGGGCCACATCCCCAGCCCTTTTTTGTATTTTATTAGAGACAGGGTCTCGCTGAGTTGCTAAGGGCCTCACCATTGCTGAGGCTGGCTTTGAACTCGCAATCCTCCTGCCTCAGCCTCCCAAGTGCTGGGATGACAGGCGTGCGCCACTGCGCTCGGCGATGTTATTGTTCTAACAAGAGGCTGTAATCACGGATTGGTGAGCACTTTTGCACAAACTCTTGGGCCATTTGCACCTCTTGGGGGCTTTCCTGCTGTGGCCCTGGACTGTCAGTCCTCGAGGTGGGTTAAGGAGAGCCCTTGGTCGTCTGAGCCAGTGGTCCTCAGTGCTGTGGCTCTCCCTGAGCCTCCTGTCATCTCCAGCTTCACCGTGGCACCTCTCAACATTCAGAAACTTTTCCTTTGTCTGCTGTCCAACTTGTCAGTCTTTCTTTGTGGTTCTAACTTTCCCCCTTCCCAGCGAGGCTTCCTCTTTGCTACAGTTAACAAAATCATAAAAATGATAGCCAACACCTATACCGCCTCTACTACCCTCCAGGTGCTGTGCTACCTGTTTATGGTAACTGGTTTAGTCTTTTTGTTTGTTTGTTTTGTTTTCCCTATTTTCAGTGGGGGAGACCGAGGCACGGGGGGGGTGGGGGTTACAGGTCACAAGCCAGCAAGCATTGTCCCCGCTCAGGCAGGCTGCGCTTCTCACTGATATTTCTTCAGTGCTTTCCACCCTCCACTGCCGTCCCTCTCATATTTTTGATCCACAAAGAGTAGATTATTTTTTTATTTATTTTTTCAAAGTGGTTGCATATATAACAGTAGCATGAATTACAATTCATAATACACATATAGAGCACCTTTTTACATATCACTCTTTGTATACAAAGTATATTCATACTATTCATGTCTTCAAACATGCGTTTAGGATATTGATATCCATCTCATTCTACCATCTTTTTTTTTCCCTTCATACCTCTTTGCCCCCTCCTTTCCTCTCTCTCCCCATTGACCTTTCTAGAGTTCCTCTAATCCTCTTATGTTCCCCAACCCAACCCCACTGTGAATCAGCCTCCTTATATCAGAGAAAACATTCGGCATTTGGATTTTTGAGATTGGCTAACTTCACTTAGCATTATATTCTCCTACTTCATCCATTTGCCTGCGAATGCCATGATTTTATTCTCTTTTATTGCTGAGTAATACTCCACTGTGTGTATACATCACATTTTCTTTATCCACTCATCCACTGAGGGTCATCTGGTTTGGTTCCACAGTTTAGCTATTGTGAATTGTGCTGCTGTAAACATTGATGTGGCTGTGTCCCTGTAATATGCTGTTTTTAAGTCCTTTGGGAAAAGACCCAAGAGTGGGATGACTGGGTCATAAGGTGGATCCATTCCCAGTTTTCCAAGGAATCTCCATACTGCTTTCCATAATGGCTGCATCATTTTGCAGTCCCACCAGCAATGTATGAGTGTGCCTTGTTCCCCACATCCTCAAGGAATGGATTTTATGTGTGGTGTGTTACAGTATGTTTTTGTGTACCGTGAGATTTAGAACTCTGTCTTCTTTCAGATTGGATGGCTAATTATCCAACAGTCCCTTTCCTAGATGATGAGAAAAGCCATGTTTTTTTTTTTTTTTTTTTTTTTTTTTTTTTTTGTTTCTTTTCCTTCCATTTTCTAAATCTTGCAGAGCGTCTTTGGAGCACGGCAGGTCTAGATCAGCTGGAAGGTGTCTGTGGGGCAGTGCTTGTTCGAGGGCTGGGGAATCCAAAGGGGCACAGGGGCCCAGTTCTCCTTTCAGTGCATTTGCAGTCTTGTGGATGAAATGTCACCCTCTCACCTTTTCCAGTTTCCCTCCGGCATATTCCCTGTGGGGACATTTCTTGGATTCATGGCCTTCGTCTGACACTCTGGGACGAGGGATTTTTCCAAGAGAAGCAGGGCCTCGGAGGAGGGACTGAGTTATTTTATGGTATCTTAAAACTCATTTTGTTCCATCATCCCAGATGTGGAACACCTATAAAAACTTAAATGGAGCAACAAATAAACCACTTGCGTTAAATTTGAAGCAGTCATTGCATTTGCAGAGTTGAAACTTGGCACTTAATGAGTTTTAATGGGCCCTGTGATCTCACCATTTGTCTTTTTTTTTAAAAAAAAAAGGTGGGGGGGGGGCTGGAGCAAATTCTGAAGGTCATGGGCGTTCTCTGTGCTGAGGTTTGTATTCAGGTGGCTTCCATGACTGTCTGCACATTTCCATGTGAGTGGTTTTCAGGTGCTGCCTGCAAGGAGGCATCTAGTTTCAGAAACTCTGATAACTATCGCCTGTTCAGAATAGGTGAAATCCCCCGCATCCTCGAGGTAAAAAGCCCTAAACTTCTTGTGAGAGACACATCTCCAACTTCCGCTCTCCCCCACCTCCCACTCCCAGGTGGCAATCTTTGCACCAATGACATTTGCCTTCTCAGGTGGTCCGTGACCCTTAAAAGAATTTTTGCTACAAATATCCATTGCCCTGTCTTCCAGAATCACACCACGTGCTGCAGTTGTTTTAGGGGAACCCCAGGCCAGCAGGAAAGCCCACATGGCAGGTGCCCCAGAATGGAGCCAAGGTGTGAACTTAATTTCGAATCCTTTGAATTTGTTGAAAACTTGGACTCCAAGGGCAAATTTGAATATATAGTTCCAACAGGTGTTTCTGGTGTTTTGTTTTGAAAGGGAAATTGTAAGGGAACAATTAGGCATTGTCAGGAACATTGTCAGGAAAAGGCAAGAGTTTTTAAATAATTACATAATACACCTGAACCATATTCTTAATTCTCTTTTAAACATAACTCGAAACTATAAATACTGTTTAAGTGTAGGTTGGCAAAGGCTGTTCCTAGAGAACCATTTTGGTGTGATACTAGGTAATTCTGTGCTTTAACAAAATTAGATCTCCAGCACTTTTATCTTTTTGTAAGCAACCAGGAGGTTAGATGAAAGTTCAAAAATTTTAGTGACAGAAATTCTGTCCCACTGGGGCATGGTGGTGCGTATCTGCGTTCCCAGTGACGGGAGGCTGAGGCAGGAGGATTGCAGGTTTGAGGATAGCCAGGGCAATTCAGCAAGGCCCTGTCTCAGGCTGGGGGGTGTAGCTCAGTGACAGAGCGCCCCTGGGTTCAATCCCCAATTAAAAACAACATTTCTGTCCCTTGTAAAAATGCTGGAGATCATTGAAACCAGCAGTGTTGGACTAGTGACCCTTGAGTGACAGCAGCCTCAGGGTATGCTTGCCAAACATAGCAAAGACATGGGATACCCAGTTCAGTCCAAATTTCAGATGAAGGAGTAATTTTTTAGTGTAAGTGTGTCTCATAAAAAACACTCATACGTACTTATCTGAAATTCTCATTTCACTGGGCATCCTGTATTTTATTTGGCTACTCTACCTCAGGATGGTGAAGACATTCTTCCACGGTGACCTGCTAGCAGCCTCTACAGGAGCCCGAAGAAAAATAAGTGGCTTCCTTGTTTGCGAAAACCTCCTTTTTCCCAACCCCCAGTGGTTCCCAACAAAAGAAGAAAATTACAAATGCCTCTAATGATGATTTCCAATTTTTGTTATTTATAGGAAAGTGTCATATCAGATTTTCACATTTTCTACATTAAACACTTTTTCCTTTAATGAAATCAGAAAATTTCTTCAGAGCTGTTTTAAAATTCACTTTCCAATACCAACCCCCACGCCCCTATGATTTCCTTTTATTGAAATGCTTTTCCGTCACCCACCGGGGCATGGTCAGGACGCACCCCTTTGGTGTGCTGCAGTTTTGCTGGCTGCTTAAACTGCCCTGGCCTGCGCAGGGCCTCCTGGAGCCTCCTCCTGCAGTTGTTATTTAGATGCAGGAACTCCTGGGTCTTGTCCTCGGAGGACCCCAGCGCCGTGATATATGGGTCACTAAGAGGAAATGCAGAGTGTAGGCTTGAATTGGGACTAATGGTCAGGAATGATTGGGGACCTTCTCTAGGGCCTCCGTCCTAGCCCTGTAGAAGGCAAACTTGTTAGAAGGTTAGAAATGTTTATCTACTGATAGTGTTTGATTTGTAACTGTTAACGAGCAGGGCGAGTTCCCAGCCTCAGGACGAAGCCTCTGGAGCACATCTGGTCTCTTAGGTCAACATTTGCCTCAGCATTTTCCTTGCCGGGACAGCCTGTGCCCGGGAACTACAGGAGCAACGGCACGCGGCCTGCTGGCCCTTCTGCATCCGCCTGCTCTCTCTCTGGCAGCAGGCTTCCCCGGGGGGATCGCTGGGCCTTTGTAGCCACTTCCAAGCTGACCTCGGTGGCCTCCCCTGGGTGACACCTGTCATATCAGGCAGTGCCTGTCTTCCTGTCCCTCAGCCTGCGGCAGGAGGTTGAGCACGGGGGACTAGTGGTTCTGTGATGGAAGGTTCCCTGCACCTGCTGCCCGGATCTGCCCTCCTCCTGCTGGTGCAGCCCCCAGCCTCTGGGACCCAGGTGGACTGGACCCCGCATTTCCTTCATTAGTCCCCAGAGAGGCCTCTGGGAGACAGATGAGAAGGGAATTTCTTCCCCCTGGGTCGACACCACTTATTGAGCACGGGAGCAGGGTTTCGTGCAGATCTGTAGCCTGCTATTTTACAACCTGTTGTGTTTGGGGGGCTCTTTGTTAGCAGCGTGTTCTGAGAGAGTATTTCACCTCCAGTGTCCACAGTCTGTGCTGTGGGTCCCCCAGGCTGCTCTCGCTATCTGCTCCCTGTCCTTGTCTCTTTTCCTTCCGATTCCTTGTCCCATCCAAAGAGTGCTCTTGGCCAACAGGGGAGACAAGCAGGTATAATCTTCTGCAGTAGGAGAGATGATGGCTCTCAAAGCTGGGGAAGCAAGTCTTACCTCTGGGACTGGAACTTTCCTTCTGGTGTCTCTTTACTTCCTTTAAAGCTTCTTCAGCCCAAGAGCTGGAAAGAGCACCCAACCAGCCACAGCATGGGGAGGCCTGTGGTCCTCCAGCTAGGAAGGAGAACAGAATCATGAATGGCTTCGAGGTTTGTTTTAAACAGGTCTGTCGCTTCCTGAACAGCTGATGTTGTGGGCCCAGGAAGGGTCTCAGACAGCACCCGAGAGTTTCCCTCTGTGGAGGGTGCCCTGTAGCTTGCGGGGGGGGGGGGGGGGGGGCAGGGGCGGTGTCCCAGCGTCTCTCTCCAGCCAAGTCTCCTCCTCTCGGATGGCTTTGTGCCTTTACAGTCTGTTTCCCTGCTGCCGCCATCTCCCTTCTTTTCTAAAATAAAGATAGAGGGAGCTCGGGGAGCATTCCTTGGCTCCTCCACCCGGCCACGCCAAGTGGCGCTGGTCCCAGGACTGCGATTTCCTCGCTGTCCTAGACATTAGTCAGAGAGTGTGACTCGGAAGCCAGCTGGGTTGAGGAGGCACCGTGGGGGTGGCTTGGCTGGACCCCTGTCGGCCTGGGCGCGTTCACTTTCTGCTCTTCAGATGAGACTCTGCCCCCCCCCCTTTTTTTTTTGGTGGGGGGTGATATTTTTGCCCAGACTTGGTTCCCGTTAGCGATGGCTGCAGCCGTCCTCATAGGAAAACCCGATGGTCCCTCGGGGGACTGGAGTCCTGACCCCTGGCCAGCCACTTTGTGTCCTTCTTGGAATCCAGACCCCGTGCGCTCCTTTCCATTCACTTGCTGCCATAACTCGGGCCTCCGAGCCTGTGGGGCCTCAGGCGTCTGCAGGACTGCACAGAGGCAGTGGGTGCGCGAGTCCTTCCTCTGTCCACGACTTTCCCTCCTTGATGTTCCAGCTCCTGCAACACCCCAGAAGTTCTCCAGAACCCCCCCCCCACCTCCCCAGATGCCCGCACGCTCCTCTCCTGCTCCAGCCCCTCTTCCTCCCCCTCGGAGTGTGGCATTTGGAATGAAATCTCACCTGGGGAGGTTTCAGACAGCAGCGACAAAGCCCGAGTCCACCGAGGGGAGACTAATTACACAGCTAATTAATCCAACAGATGTCATTTTAAGTGCTCATTTCTTTGTGATTTGGTTGCACGTGTCCCACGCTGCTGAGATAGGCCTTGGGCCCTGGTGGAAAATGTCTTTTGATCAGACTTTAAGGAAGAGCTCATTTCCTGTCCTTGGCTCTCCCGGAAGCGCAGTCCGGCACCCACAGCCAGTTTCTCTGCACTGAACACGGGTTACGCTGTTCTGCAGGAGACTGGCTTCTGCCTCTGTTGCTTTGGGTGGTTCTCTGCAGGTTTGTCGGGGGCCTGTCAAGGTCATGGCTGCTTTCAGCGCCCAGGGGATCTCTGAGGAACACAGTCCCACTGGACATAGTTGGGGTGTCCCAGTTTCCCTTGCTTTTTTGTCTTTACTGGAAGCAAGTTTGTTTTCAAGGAAAGTGGCCAAGGAGAGTTTGAAAGGTGCCCTTTGATAGCAGCTGGTTAAGATCAGTAGGACACTAGCAATTTGTTAGTGACACTGAACAGCTCATTCTGAGACAGAAAGGTTTTGGGAGGCAGAGGGGACCTCCATGTTCAGTGGTGGGAATGGAACAGAAAGGAGAGACAGGTGCTATCCTCTGCAGGTGGCCTGGGGTGGCTCAGGGTATAGGCCTAACCATGGACCTGAAGCAGGCAGCCTGCACCTACGGAAGTCAGCTGGTCCTCTGTGGGGGCCGTGGCCTCTGCCCAAGGCCACACCAGCCGAGATCTCTATAGCTGACAGCTCTTGGCACACCTTCCCTAGGAGTAGACTCACCGTCATGTCCCTCTAAATTGCCAGATCTAGAAGTGACACATTTCAGCACAGTGCAGAGGTGGTCACCAGCAGCCTCTGCACTGCCCAATCCGCCGTCCCTGGTCCAGTTTCACGTGACTTTCAGCAGCCTTTTCCCTGGGCCCCTTCTCCTGCTCCTGCTGGTTTCTCTTCTGTTCCTTGACAGTCAGTGGTAGAAACCCGGAGCTTGGCCCTGGCCCCTTCTTGTTCCTGTCTGTGACTGTCCCTAAGTGTCTCATTCAGTCCAGTGTCTGTAGACACCATTTACCTCCTGATGACACCCGAGTCCTTATCTCTGGCCCTCACTCTCCCTGTCTCCGGCTCTCTACTGGATGCTGCATTTGAATGTCTGATTATTGACTCCTTGGCTTATCGTGGCCATACCCCAAAGGCCCCTTCCTCCTGGGCTTCCCCATCTTGGTCAGGGCCACCTCCAGCCTAGCATTTGCTGAGACCCCAAAGCTGGGGCTTATCCATGGGCCTCTTTTTCTTTGACTTCTCAGCAGCCATTCCATGAACAAGTCCTATTGGCTCTGCCTTTAAAACGTGTCCACTACCTTCCCATGCAACCCCCACTGCCTCTCACTGCCTTCACTCTCTCCGTTTTACTCTTCCCTAACAACCCACTTTCTGTGGAGTGATTTTATGAAGAGGAACATCAGGTCATATGATGCCCTTGTAAATACTCAAGAATGTCTTTTTCCCCCTTTACAATATAAGCCCCCAAACCATGCTGACCTTGTAGCACTGTCTCCTTTGTCTTCTACTCTTTAGCCACAGTGACTTTCTAATATGTGCCTGCTGTGGGGCCTTTGCACCTGCTGTTCCTCTGTCTGGAATGTATTTCCCTGACCTTGACATTCAGCTTAGGTTAAATGCCTGGTCCTCAGAGAGGCTTTCCCTAACCACCCAGTCTCAAGAAACTACACCATCTTTTCACCTGAGTTTATCTCTCCACATTGACAGTGATGTTTATTTTCCCTGATGGTTCATTCATTTATTGCTCTCCCAAGATGGCAGGAACCATGGCCACCCTTGTTAATAGCCACGTCCTTAATTCTTAGCAGTGTCTGACACCAGCCCAATGAATATTTACGAAGTGACAAAGTATCAGCAGAATATGCCCCAGGTTTCTTCTGGGCCCTAGAATCTGTCTCAGTGCTTGGCTTTTAACAATTCAGTGTCCTAAAAGCATGTGTTGGGATAAACGGGACGTTATGTGTGGACGGGGCATTCTAGGCTCGCCTGAAACCACATCTTGGTTATTAGTTTTGCGTAGAAGTTCATTCCCTCATTGACCAGCAAGAAACAGCCACGCAAGACTGAGCCGCTTACGTCAGAGCACTTTGAGAATTCCCCTGTGCAGCCGACCTTGTCTTCAGGATTGTCCCAATCTCTCCAGCACCCTCAGGGGGACCCTGCCCCTTGTAGTTCATCCTGTGGTCCACGGTTTTCATGGTAGGTCTCTGCTGCTGTAAGACCTTTCACAACAGGATCTGTTTGTTCTCATCCAACTTTTTATCCTTCCTAGCATCTTGAAGATGTCAGGTAGATGGTTGACAAGTGTCACCCGAAGATTTGATATCAAAAGATGGAATCTTAAAACTGGAAATTTTAAAGATGGGGTTTTCAGCCCTGAAATGCCTTTTCCATGTGCTTCCTTAGAATGTCCTCTGGCTGTTCATTCTCTCCTCCCTCAGCAAGTGACACATGTCTCAGTGACCCTTACTTAGTCTCAGACCTGGCTGTCCCCTTCCCACCGAGAGCCAAGTTCTTAGGGTCAGACCACTTTCCCACTAACAGAGAAACGCTAGTCCACCTCTCTCCTTCTGCCCCACACTCAAGCCACCTGTCTGTGAGCAGCTTCGATGAGTAAGACAATGTACAGCTTCTTTAGGGACGGTGATTTGTAAACGTTGTCATATGCCGTCCGAAAAGAAATGCATCTTACGTTGATCACCTAGCACATGCGTAGAAATGTTTTATATAATTGAAACAAACTTTGTACAGAATAATTTGTTCCCCCTTTGTGTGTGCTCTAGCTGGTACTTTCTATCCTCTCCTATTTTATAAGTTGATTTCATGATCTCCAAGTACAGCCACTCTCAAGGCAGAGGGAGCTTTACAAAAATGTACGTGCCCAGCCCAGGCCCAGCCCTGGGAGGTTTTGGTTTCATTTTCTGTGGGACTCTGTTTGAGAACCGCGGTGCTAATGGGTCATGATCCAGTTTGGAAGACATTGCTAGAGGGGCTGGGGATGTAGCCGAGCCACTGGAAAGCTCGCCTGGCATGTATAAGCCCTGCGTTGGCTCCCCAGCACCGCGCAAAGAAAGAAAAAACATTAGGCTGAGAACAGGGATTGATCTTTCAGTAAGAGCCATCAAACATAAACAGGAGAGCTGTCCACGTCTGCAGGAGGTGGAGGGAGGGAGAAATGACACCCAGTTGGTTAGATCAAAAGAGGGGCTGGGAAGCTGGAGTTTAGTTTGAGCAGGATTTGAAAGAGAGTAATCGCACAGAAGGACTGGCCAGGGCGAGGACAAAGACACATTCATGCCCCACACGCTGAACCTGAGGCCGGCGTGCTAGATGCGGTGGCTGGGGCTTCCTCTCATGCATGTGTGCTTACTAGAACTTTGAAAAGCAAATCAGGGGCTGGGGATATAGCTCAGTTGATAGAGTACTTGCCTTGCATGCACAAGGCCCCGGGTTCAATCCCCAACACTGCCCAAAAAAAAAAAAAAGCAAATCAATCATGAGCTAAACGTTTCAAAATAGCAAAGCTCTGAAGTTGGGGCCTTGTTAGTGTTTCACTAGTAAGGATGTCTGCTCAAGAGATCTGTTAAAATAATAAAAATGCTACAAAATGAAAACCCAGTCAACAAGCTATTCAACTATAGTGAATGCCATGCATACCAAGGCATTTGGACGAAGGGGTAGAGTGTGCCAACGGCCGTGGTTTAATTTGGAATACGTCAACAATATAAGGTGCATCAGTAGCTAGAAAGAGCGATGACTAGAGAGGCAATGAAGAGTTCATCCTAGCATCTGGGAGGTGTATGTTTAAGTGTCTCCTGTACGGTTTTTTTGTTTGTTTGCTTGTTTGTTTTTTAAATTGTTGCTACAATGGAAAACTTCCATAAAACAAACATGAAGATAAAATACCCAAACCTAATGGTTAGATGTTCTTCTGCCCCTGAAACGGTACCATATAGAAGCTTTGTGTCTGATGAGAGGTCTCCCCTCTTTCCCACTGCTCCCCGCCGCTCTGTGGACAGAGCAATACTGAAGATCTGTTGTGTCCCTGAAGACAGGGCTCAGATGAGCTGTTCCTGTGAACAAGGACGAACATTTCACTGGCAGCAGAAACATACCCAATTAAGACTCAAACTACTGCCAGAGGGGCAGTGGAGGGCCAAGAGGCTCTTGGCTTCAAGGGGTATTTGGATGTCTAACAGATGCCAGTTTCTAAGCCTCAGCTCTCACTTGGGTCTAATTTTGGTCACATAATGGAAATATGGGTATGTTGGTGTTTGCTGGGAAATTCTGTTTTATTTTTGCTCCTTCCTGTTAAATACATGGCAGCAGCAGTCTCTTGCCTAGTCAAAAGGATGCCCACTTGAGGCCAGGCACTTAAGGAGTTGGACACAGAGTAGAAAATATTAGTATAGGATGCCCAAACATGTCATGGGAAACCCAGGTGACTCTTGGGGTTTAAAAGAGGGAGAAATTCCCTGGAATCAGACTATGCAGGATTTGTGTGACTTAATTTCTCCCGGTTTGTCATATTTAAAACAGGCTAATAGAATTACCTGCCTGATAGGACTGTTGAATAGTTAGATAATACATGTGAGGTACCTACATTATAATCAGCATTTAGCACAAATACTGTTATTCTTTAAGAACACCTCTCTTCTGCATCAGATTTTCCATTGTCTGTGCAGACCACATACCTGTTGTTATTTTATAACTTGGTTTTCATTGGCTTTAAACTTGACATGCTGCTGGTTTGTAGGATAAAAAGGCCAGTGGATTTTTTTTTTTTTTTTTTTTTTTGGTGGGTATCAGAAAGAAGGAATTTCCCATAAGAGAAATGTGGCCCGTATTTAGGGAAATGACTTTGAGCAAATAATTTAACCTCTGCCTGTGTGAAGGATGAGGAGCTTGGACACATCGCTAAGAGTATATGTTTGTGGTACTTAAAAAAAGGCGGGGGATAACCCCCATCTCTTGTCCTAAGCAATAGAGTGAGAAGGGACCTAGTAGAGTGCTTAAAAAACAAGGAAGTTGTCGTCCAAGTCCATCTGGATTGTGGCTATTGCCTGCTCACCCCTTTCTTCAAAAAGTACCTGCCACCTCTTCAATTGTGGGAAGTCAGCCGTGACGTTACTTTTATGGCCATAATTTTATAACATTGTCCTGCATAACCTGGGAGTCAGTACTTTATGTAGGGTTTTTTTTTTTTGCTATGTTATTTTTGTAATTTTGTGTTTTTTTTAAAAATTTTATTCTTGAGCAGAACTTCCTGGCAAGCTTCGTGATTTCCTTTATGTGACCAAAAGTAGCTGCAAGTGAGAACTTAGACTCAGAAATTGATATAGAGTACACAGTCCATGCAGAGAGAACTGTATTGTTTCTTTTCCATCCCCTTGCATCTGTCTATCTTTCTTTCTGATTAAAGCTAATGCATATTCACTCTAAAAAACAAAAAACCAGACAAAAAAAACAAACAAACAAACCAAACAACTCCAAAGCTGTGATCCAGACACACACAGCATAGAGGGCGAAAACTGGAAAAAGAAAGTTAAATTCTAGTTAAACTTGAATACTTTTAACATTGGTGTCTTTTTTTTATTTTTATTTTTTTGGTCTGCATATATTTTGTAACCTAGGCAATGCCACAGAATATTGTAAAGGGGGGACAGCCTCTGGACACACTGCAAAGCTGCCATCCCCACCTTGCAGAAATGAGTCTGTGCATATTGAAAACCACAGTGCCGGTGACATGGGTGACTTAACACTGCCTTAGGAGTCTTCCTTTAATGTTTACATCTGTGTTCCTGCTTGCGACCATACCACCCCAGTCTTCCATTCGCTCTAGGGAGCACCTGCTGTCAAGTATGCAAAACTGTTTCCATGGCAACCCTTGTGATCCATACATTTTAAATACTCCAAAACTTTTCTTCAACTGAACCTTCCCCCCACCCCCCTTTCCCACTGTGCATCCGTCCTTTTCCCTATCTGTACCTTGGAAGTTAATCTCCTTGGCTACTCAAGTTATGGGCATTTTCTCCCTTGCCCCACCTCTTATGAAAGCAGATGTTTTTTTTTGTTTTGTTTTGTTTTGTTTTGTTTTTTGTTTTTTTCTCCTTATAATGAAATACATGGCTCTCTGGTTCCAGCTCTGAGTCAACAAGTGGGAGGAGATGCCTCCCTTCTTGATTCCAGTGAAGCTAAACTTACTGTGAAACAATCATCTTTGACATCTGAAACTATGTGCAAAGTAGGTGCAACAGAATAGAATAATTTCAGCAAGTTCATTGCCTGCCTGATGATTAGATCCACAAGAGCAGATATGGAAGGAATACTTGAAAAAACAGCAGCTCTTTGTAATCTTGAATGGTGTGTTAAATGGGCACCAGGAGGACTAAGTTTGGGCAGCACAAGTTTCATACTGGTGTCAAGTGCTGTGTAGGGTCCATATCCATTACTTGTGCTTGGAAACACCTATAAAATGCAATGCAAATCAATGGCAATAACACGTTAAGGTTGCAAATTTGAACACAAATGAAGAAATGCAAAAGCAAGTTTTGCATAGCAACACTCATTTCCAAAGTGGTAATTACTACAATCAAATATGATATTGTAATATCCAGGATGTGAGGTATGGCTCAATTATTAACTCCTTGCACCCAGTTTTACATTTTATAGCTACCATCTGTAAGTCCTTTGCATCACTTACATGTAGGTAATGTCATCTGTTCTTTGTATAACCATAAGCATGCTTATTTTGGAAGCTCACAGACCTTATTTTTGTTTTCTTCCCCAGCAAGTCTTATGAATATTTTCCTAATTGTATCTGTTCTGATCTGTTACTGTCTGTTGGCAATGGCTGAAAAAGTTAAGTGCTAGTTTTGCTTTGTACCTATGTAGCTTAAATTACCAATGTCTTCTCCTTAGCCTTTTACTTTTGGAGGTACACCTGCCAGTCTGTTTGCAGCCATGTCCTGGTTGTTATAGGCATTAGGACTTTGGGCCTTGAGTGGCCACACCACCTAGGGGGAAGAGCAGACCACACTCTGCTTTTATTTTTACTTTTTAAAAATAAGCCTACTGGGACTGGGGCTGTAGCTCAGTGGTAGAGCGCTTGCCTACCCCGTGCAAGGCACTGGGTTCAATCCTTAGCACTGCATAAAAAAAAAAAAAACCAATTAAAAAAAATAAATAAAAACAAAACAAAAAAAGCCTACTTTCATTTTCCAGTTTTCCCTCTGATTCTAAATAGTGTGGCAAAGATGTTTATGTGCGCAGAATCTTGAAGTATTTTATCAGATGCCACTCCCTTTCCTTGGGGTTATGTAAAGAATGGGATTCTCTGCTTGTAAGATGTATAGAACTGCTTCCTCCCTTCCTCCCTTGGTGAGTCCTCCTCTCCTCAGAGTGCTCCCAGGGCTCAGCGAGTCCCTGCAGCTGGAGTTCCCCACATTCTCGCCCGCAATCATCCTGCCCAGGTGACGAGGCTCACAGCAGCCTGGCTCGGCTGTCTCATTTTCTGCTCCCCGTGCACACCTGTTTTAATGTGTTTGGGTTAATGAGGTAGAAGAGAGAATGAGGTAACAGTGTTTATATAGACAGCTTGTGCAGGGGGCCCTGTCACCGCCTGCGTGGCCCTAGGCATCCTCAGGGGACAGTCCCATAGAGCAAAGCCATTTTTTCAGTGTACGTGGTTAAAGCAGATACCGATTGTTACCTATAAGCTTTGCTGGATCCTCTTTATTTATACCGTTTCTCTTTTCTGGGTGTGTCTTGATGTGCAATGATAGAAAGGTAACTTGACTCAGAGCTTGGGGTACAGTCGAGAGAGTTGACCCAACTCTCCTTCCCCCGCCCCTCCCCCACAGCCTTGTCAAATTCTTTTCCTTTTTTCCAGATCCTCACCCCTAGAGGGACCCCTCCTGCAATAAGGGTCAGTTAATTTGAGCAAATGCAAGTAAAGCCAATTGCATGAATCCAAGAGGAGTCAGACCTTGTGTGTGAAGTACCGAGTGTGAAGCCGGCATGAGCATTTGTGTTTTATGTTCTGTGGGCCAGAACAGTGTTACTGGAGAGGGAGGCGGGGAGGCTTCCAGGGGTACTTTCATCTGAACGGGGTTCTGGTTTGGTTCATGACGTCTTCTTGCTCGTGTAGAGCCCGGGCCTGTCATCACCGAGACGCTGACCCCTGGAGCCTGCTCCTGGAGCTCCTGGGTGAGCAGGCTGCTGCCTGGAGCCGCCAGAACACCAGGACTGGGTGTGCCTTTGTGTGCGCTCAAATCTCCAGCATCTGGATGCCTGGAATGTGAAGGAAGTTCCATCCGCACAACAAAGGGGACCTTTCCCTCTTTGGGTTGGGGCCCATCTAGGCCATTTTGTCCCCTGCACCCACATTGTGGAAGGCCATGCTCTCAGACCTCCCACCCCCTCTCCTTCCATCTCTCCCTTAAGCCCTTCTCTCTCTCTCTCTTTCTGTCATCATGGAGCGCCCTAAATGGTTAAACCTGTTGCCTAGCCTTGGCACGGTGCCAACCCCACGGGGCGCTGTGCAGGCTGGGGGCCCCCAGTGCATCCTGCTTCCCGAAGGCACAGCGACCATGGGTTTCAGCAGGAATTAAACAATTACTAAGTCTTAGTCCTCCCCACCTTCCGTGGATTGACTCTATAAATTGTCAGCCTGTTGACATTTTAATGCGAATTATGTCATGTGGTATCCCCTTTGATTTCGACATGCCTCAGTTTGTAAATACATGAGCCACTCAAAGGCTTGTGGTTAGTGTACACTCCGGAGGCCTCGGGGTTTTTGGTGGGGGAGAGAGTGCTGGAGAGAGCACAATGCTGGGAGTGTGCCTGGCATGGAAAGCCTTTCACAGCTCCCCAGGGCGGCTCTGCAGGGGCAGCAGCTGTGCAGGGGGCCTGCTGCTAGGCCCTGTGCCTCCTGGAGCCCTGGAAAGGCCACACCTTTGGGATAGTTGCATTGGGTGCGTTGGTGGCTGAGCCTTTCCTCAGGTGACCGGGCAGCTCTTTCTCCTTTTGTAACATGTGATGTCACCTTCCCCTGTGACCACTGCCGGGAGAACGGCTTGTTCTAGATTCCAGAGCAGGCCAAGGGGCATCACCTGGAGCAGAGGTTTTCCTGGAAGGAATCTGGCTGATCCTGTGGGAGACTGAATGATTCTCTTCTCAAGGCGAGGAGCCGTGGGGATTGAGAAGCCCCGAGGAAAGACGAGGGTGCGGAAGCGTTGTTAGGATACATGGAGGGAAATGGAATACTTGTTATTTGTGTGTGAGGAGGAGGAGGAGGAGAAACTTGGAGATGCTGAGATTTGATGGGTCATGCCTGGAGGAGGTCGGCCGGGATGGACCCTGAGGCTAGTTGGACCCTAAGAACATGTCTGAGGGAAGTTGGTGTCTGCTTTGGACACGCAGGGCGGGAGCATGGAATCGTCCCTTGTCTGAATGCAGCAACTGTTGGGCCTGCTGTCTGTGCCAGAATTTGGCAGATTTACAAAAATGTCATGGGATCTTTAATGGCCATGGGTGGTCAGGACCTGTTTCCCACGTGCTGAGTAATTCCAGTTTCATGTGTGAATAATGCCCATATTAAAGCAATTAGAGCTATACATAATCTGAAAAGGAAGACAGGACCCCAATTCTGTTGATCAGAGACGCTTCCAACTCATTTGAGAAAGGCCTGGTAATTTTTATGAAGGCTCAGAAAAGTTTTCTTTCTTTCTTTCTTTTTTTTTTTTTAGTGGATTATAGATTTCAATTTGTTTTTAAAGTAGAGTTGCTGCAAACCCCTTCTTTGGCCACTTCCTTGGATTTATCTGGCTCTTATTACTGGGGGAGGAAGGGATAGAGTGACTGAGAGAGTGTGACAGGGAGACAGAAACAGAGATGGGAAAACACACATTCCTTGGGAGCCCCGTTCAGCTGCTTGCTGTGGGAAATGACATTCCGTCTCTCTGACATCCAGTTTGAGTTTGGCTAAAAGAGCACATGTGAAATAAAATGACAGACACTAGAATAACCATGGCCCAGAAGAACGTTGCTATTTGCTAATTAAAAAAGAATTGCCACTGATAGATGTGTTTCCAAATCAAAACAGTCACTTCCAAGGTATAACAGGAGCCCTGTGCCTTCTTTTAAAAGATCATAAAGTATTGTTGCAACACATAAATAGGTCTTTTCCTACTTTTTCTTCATGTAACAAATATGATAACTTTTTGTTTGTTTTTTTGTCTTTTTGTTTCGATAAATCCTGGTCCTTCCATGAAAGTCCTTTTTTTTTTTTTTTTTTTTTTTTTTGGTCGCCCTTATTTTTTATCAGAGCATCATCATAGTTGTACCTAATGACAGGATTTGTTGTTACATATCCATACATGGACACAGTGTTACAATATAATTTGGCCAATATCATTCAGACACAAATTTAGGGTCCTTTTCAAGGCCATGTGTGTGAGGTAAATTGCTAAGGACAGGGGAGTCGCAGCAGCCTGTGCCTCTTCACCTCTCATTCACGTCTTCCCGGGGATGTGACACCTGTAGTCCTTGCCTGTCCTTGGCTAGTGCGGTTCCATCCCTCCTGGCAGTTGGAGGAGGAGGAGAAGGTGACACTTGGTTTCCCAGCCCTGTAAATGAGACCAGTGCTGGATGGCTGAGAAGCCGGGGGTGGCCGTCAGGCTGTCGGCTTTCACGGTTTCTTCCTTCCTCATTCATCCCTTCCTAGTTAAAGGCAACTCGAGGTGTTTGGAAAGACCCAGCACAGCTGAGCAGATCCGCACGCGGACTGCATTTTTCCCAAGCTGGGTAGTATCATCACGGGGTCACCTCTTGAGCAGATGGCATGTGAATGTGGCATCCTTGTTGTCATTAGGAGCAAGCCTGACTTGAGGCACACCTGTACCCCCCCCCCCCCCCCGGCATTTTGTAGCATTCGTGGGGAGGGGTCTCTAGAATTATTTTGCCATTTGAAGAGTTAGGGGGCCTCATGATTTTTGTCAGGATTTATTTTATTGGAAAGTATTGGCTGGCTAGCTAGGTGATGGAATAATTGGCAGGATAAAAAGGCACTCGATTCCCTACTGTCAAGTTGAACATTGAAACTGCAATGGTGGTGGTGGGGGGAGGATTGTTGGAAAAGAGAGGCCTGCCAGTCTCTGGGCAGCAAGGGAAATGGGCAGTCGAATAACCCACTTCTATATCACAGCAATGGCTTTGTATTAACTCCACATTCAGCTTGTTCCAGCCCCATGGGTTATTTGCATAGCATACAAAGTACAGATTGTACAATGTATACAGGTAACATGGGCACTGGCAATTGACCATGGATATGAATGGGACCTGTGTGCCCCTGTTGTGAGACCTTCCCAAACCACCCCCACGACTGCATGGACAGAGTTCAGACTTGCCAGCTGGGGTGCCTGGGTAAGGCCCATCTGCGTTCTCACTTCTTGGCTCTGAAAATGAATTCGTACGAAGGTTAGGGGAGATGGGATTAAAATCCCATAGGAAAGAAAGTGCCCTGAGGAAGAAAACCCAGGAGGTTAGTTTAATAAGAAGAGGAAAAAAAAAAAAAAAGGAGGGGGGGAGTTAGAGGGAGGCAGGGTATGTGTGAGAGAGTGAATGAGAAGGGTTCCTGACAATTAACTAATTCTCCTTGCTCTAACCCATGACAGAATTAATCACACATTAACACACTGACAGCAAAATTAATGTCATATGCAAATTAATAGTGCAGGCTGGCATTCAACCGCCTGTTGGCTCTTTAAGGCTGGTCTTGTAGTTAAACCCACCCACCCCAGCCCATCAGCTGGTGTGGTACCACCCAGCCTTGCTCTACCTGAGCAGCTCTGGGGCAACTTTGTAACTGGAGTGGCTCCCTTCCCATTCCCTGGCTTGAAACTGCTCACAGAACCTGAGGCATAAGTGCAGTAGCTCTAGCCCTGGTTGGGAACCCTGTGGCTTTATCTTTATCCAGCCTTGGTTGTGAAACCTGTGGCTTTATATATACTTTTTTTTTTTTTTTTTTTTAAGTTCCTAGGAAGCTACTGAAAAGCTCCAGAGATGTCATCATATAGTAATGGTCAAATCTAAAGTCACTCTAGCATTAGCTTAAAACTACTAAGTGAATTGTTTTATGTGGCTTCAAAGAGCTTTAACCTATTGAAACCGACCCGGGAAGAGAAAACGTAGCCTCTCTTTAATGCTAATAAATAAATAAGTCAGAAGAAGAAAGAGCAGCATGTTTTATAGCATTCTGACTGCTAAACTTTGGTTCCCCGGGGCAAGTGTGGGCTAGCCCGTTACAGCCAGCAGCAGACCCGCTTGCGAATTCACCATCTGTGATAATTATTACGTTGGCACTTAATGAGTAATAGCATTGTGAACCAGGCCTTGCACGGAGCGGAGAGACGGGGTCCAGCCCGCTGGCCTCATCGCAGAAGCATCAGGACAAGGCTCTTTAAAGTCGGATAGAAACAGTCAACTGTTGCTGTTGATGGCGGATGAGTATTGGCATTTCCTAGTGGTACTGATTTCCTTAGTGTTTTCATTAGCTCCCACTTCATCTCCTACCAAGGAGAGACTTGAGATTGATGAGGTCATGGCAGAGAGCTGGGAAGCAATGCCGTGGGGCTGTGGGGCAGGCTTCCTTCCTGGGTCGCCTGGTGCTTCCTGCATGTTACGCCACGATCCATAGAGTCTGGGGGGAAAAATCTGGAGATAGAAACTGGGACCCTTGGGAAGCCATTGACCTAAAAAATTTTGGTTTCATAAATAAAGTGAGGAATTTGAATATATCAACGATAGAAGGCAGGTATATTTTCATGTCCTCTTGGTATCGATAGATGACAGCTTCTGTGTATGTAGGCAACATGTAACAGTCACAAATGTACGTACACTTAGATATGTGTCTATGTAGATTTGCTTTGATTTTTATTATATATAGTGCCTTAAATATTATCAGTTTCACTGTTCCTTAGAGCACTGTGTCTTACAGCAGTTAAGTATGGACTTAACTCACACGTTAGGAAACCTGCTAAGGACAGAGCAGGATGCAAGATGGGGGGATTCTGTTCTGTTCTCGTCCCAGCTGTGACAGGTGTTGGTCCTGGACCCTTCACAGGTGCCTTTATGCCCTCTGTGGAAGAGAGGGGTTTGTCTTCCAGAGAACCTAGGATCAGGCATCCTGATGGATGGGAAGAAGTTCTAGAAATGGAGCAGCATCTAACAGTCTAAAGCAAACATCTGGTGATTAATATTTGATCACAGGCAGCAATTCATAAGAAAAAGCCAGGTGCTAGGAGAGCTCTTAAGGGACAGTTCACTCCACAGCATCATAGTATGCACATGACCACATGCAGGCATGTCCGGCGCTCGCTCTCCCATGCCTGTGTTCCAGGTAGCAAGCAGGGGATCTCCTGGGGTGCCTCTGGGGCCAGCCTGGATGGCAGCCCTTTGCTCTCGGTGCGGAGGGTAAGGCTCAGTCCTTGTCCAGTTGCCGTGCATCCCATGTGGCATTCGTTGGCACAGTGGGTTGGACAGGATGAGATGGACTTAGGCTGATAGAGAAGTGATAGGCCAGGGGGGTCTGGGGCGTGTAGACCTGGGGCTTTAGGAGAAGTTGATACCAGCCCAGAGCGGGCCACTTGAAGTAACTGCAGAGGGACAAATTTGGGTGCAAAGAATATAGTCCCTATGGAGTGCTGAGGTGTCCCTGCCTGTGGATAAAGTTCTCAGAAACAGCCAAGCAGTATTCTGGTCACAGTGCCCCTGGAAGGGTGGAGGTGTGGTCTGCATGGCAGGTGTGGGTTGAGGGGGGGTGACTGTGTTCTGCAGATGCTGCACTGAGACTGTCTCTGGAGCTGGTCCCCCAAATGCTTTAGTGGGACTTGAGTTGAGGGCCTGCTGGCAGGGCTCCTGGGCGCCCCCCGCTCTGCCTGACTGGGAGGCAGCCCGCTTCCGTTCTGCTTCTGTGCGTGTGGCCATTTGAATGTTCTGCTGGACAGCCTTGCCTGGGATGCTGCCTGTTGCCTGCGAGGGTTGCTAGGAAACCAGCAGAGCCTGTCTCCTCACTCAGGACAAGGCCCCAGCCAGCTTCCCCATGCCTGAGCCAGTGTGTGTCACCCTGAGAGCTGGCCCACGTGTACCGCCCGCCTTTGCTGGCTGCCCCCTCCTTTCCTTCCAGACCCCTGGTCTCCTTTCTGCACTTTCAGCAGCCTCATGTTGTGTAGAAGTGTTCAGGCAGGCTGTGCCTCTCGAGTTAGTACTGAGATGCCGTGTTGGGGAACTGAGGGTGTCCCAAAAGCCAAATGTAAATGAGATTTCCTCTCATTTTGTTCCAGGGTCTTGGTCAGGTCAGACCTGAGAACACCAGACCCCTCTGGGTTCCCTGCCCCTCTGTGTTAACACCCTACCTCTTCCTTCAGCGTCCCTGCCTCCTGCTTCCCAACTGGTGCCTTATGCTTTCTTTTTTTTTTTCTTTTCTTTTCTTTTTTTTTTTTAATATTTTTTTGAATTGTTGATGGACCTTTATTTTATTCATTTATCCATATGCGGTGCTGAGAATCGAACCCAGTACCTCATGCATGCTAGGCAAGTGCTCTACCATTAGGCCACAGCCCCAGCCCATTCATGCCTTACGCTTTCTGAAGGAAAGAAAAGCTTTTGGCCCTGGAGTCCAGGAAGGAAGTAATCCCATTCGCATTTCTTAGTAGAATCTGTCCAAGTTCCTGGAAGTCACATCTTCTGGAAACAGCTCTCTAACTGTAATGAAAGGTGTGAGGGTGGGAAGAGAGCATTCAGAAGTGAGCCCTGTGGTTAAGAGTCAAAGAGAACACCCTTATTTTCTGCAAGGACATTCCTGGGTTTGACTGGATTTGCTTTAAAACCGGAGAAGGGTGTCTTCCACTTGAGGAAGCCACTGCACCAGTTACCCCCAGGCAGGCGTGTTTCTGAATCTGTGCTAGTTATTCTGCAGTGCGAATCGAATGCAGGGCTTTGCACATGCTAGGCAAGTGTTCTGCTCAGCAACATCCCCAGCCCCTATTAAAGTTTATTTTGAGACAAGGTCTCCCTAAGTTGACCAGGCCGATGACCCCTAACTTGTCATCCTCCTGCCTCAGCCTGTCAAGTTGCTGGGATCATAAGCGTGCACCACCGCACCTGTGATTTTTCTGCTGGTATCTCTCAGAACGTAAAGTGAAGCCAGCTATTCTCTGACAAGGCCCCGAGGCTTCTGGGCCTTGATCTGTGTCAGTGCTCTTCCCAGCACTGTTTATTTCAGTCATTTTTGAGTTGGTGAATTGTTCGGTTGGACTGGTTTAAATAGTTACAGCATGTCCTTGCTGAGGCTCACTGTGTGGCAGTTCAAAGTGATGGAAAGATGGCCTCAACCTACTATGAAAATATTGCTTTGCTGATATAGATTATTCCATTGATGTAAAATTGTGGTATATTATGTGTATAGGTTGGACATGCCAAGGCAGATATTGGTAAAAAAAATGTTAAGCTCAGTGGTAGAATTTGGTGATTTTTCCTGTTTTGTTCCTTTCTGTATTGCCTCAAAAAATAACAGGATAGTATTTCTTTTTTTGTAATGTATTTTTTAGTTGTAGGTGAACATAATACCTTTATTTCATTTTTATGTGGTGCTGAGGATCGAACCCAGTGCCTCATGCGTACCAGGCGAGCTCTCTACAGTGAGCTACAACCCCAGCCCCAGACAGTATTTCTCAAAAACTATTCAGGAGTCACCATGGCCCATGGGTTTCCAAATCTGGCTGTGTATCAGAATCTGCTGGTGAACCTTTTTAAAGTGTAGATTCTGGGGTCTCACCTGAGAGACAGATTCTGTGAGCTGGGATTGGGGAAATACACAGAATCTGTGTTTTTAATAAGATTTTGATGCATCTGTCCCTTAAAGGTCATTTAGGAAACACTGAACCCAATGAAGGAATATCCTACAAAATATCTCTAAATTGTAGGTAACGAGTTTCTCTGATTATTCCCACTTCTTTTCACAACTGAGTCCAGGGGCACCTTCAGTTGTTAGAAAGCCCTTTCCATATGTTGAGATACTGTCTGCCTTGTGACCACCAGGGATAGAGTACTGTCTTGTTTCTTTTCCACAAGATAAATCTTCCTCGTGCTATGGTTATTTTGTAGAACTTAAATGATAGTGGGTGTATTTTGTTACTGACATTTTAAAACTTTACAAGATGTGAATTGCTTGGGTGTCGCTCAGTGTTTTCCTGCAACATAATTCCACAGCCAATGAATGCACCCTGGTACACAGGAGCCAGGAATCATGCAGCTAACTACCCCCTCCGTTTTTTTTTTTTTTTTTTTTTTTTTTGATGCTTGTCCCTGTGTATGTATCTTCTAACTATTCTGCATACACATCTCGAGCATTTGTAGCTGTTCTTCCTGTGAAGTGGTTTCCAGACTCCTCACCATCCTCAGCACCTGCCTTGGGCGTGTTTGCCCTTGACATCTCTTGAATGATGGTGCTCCTGGTGAGGTGTGGTCTCTTTGCTGAGCCACCCCCCCCCCCCCCCCCCCCCCCCCCCCCCCCCCCCCCCCCCCCCCGTGCTAGTCAGAAGGAGCCCAAAACCAGTTCATTAACTTTTCTTTTACTGTGTAGCTACATCAAACTCTCAGCTCCTGAGACTCGTGGTCCTCTGAAATGGTCAGGGTTTTGGGTTTTGATACTGCCTTTGTTTTCATGGAACTGACAATTAAACCAGGCCTCCTATCCCCCAAACTTGAGGCAGGAACTTGACATTGCTGTTTTCCTTCATCTTGTTTATTCCATGTTTCAGAAGATTAGCTGGCTCCTCTCCCAAATTTTTAACATCTAGAAATGTGACAAACTTGCCATGTGTGTGTGTGTGTGTGTGTGTGTGTGTGTATGGTAATATATTATAATATATATTCATTCACACACATATACACATAGAGAGAGATACATACACACATATAGGTATAGATATATCTGTGTATATTCATATGCTTTTATGTTTTGTTCTTTTAGCTTAAATGCTTCTCGTATACTGTTAAAAAAAATAACTTTTGAAAATGCAGAGAAACAAACAAGAAGATCACCCCTGATCTCAGCACCCAAAGATGATTTTAGTTTTAAATATTTTGGTATATGCAATTGTAGCCTTTTCTGTATAGATATGATACTCTTTATTTTGCAGAGTTAAAATGAGGATACTGTGTGCCATTTGTAGCTAGCTTTTTTATTTAACATTATTTATTTTTATTGTAATTATTAACACATTAATCGTATAAAATATGCCATTTTTTCCCTGTTCTTATCTCTTACTGATTCTCATAAAAGTACTTCAAAATTGTTAAATGCAGTGGTCCTTTCTTGGTTCTTATCTGCTTTGATTCCCCTACCCCCACCTATTGCTCTGTTTGTTCTTTTGTACTGGGAATTGAACCCAGGGGTCCTAACCACTGAGCAACACTCCCAGCCCTTTTTGTTTTTTATTTTGAGACAAGGTCTCACTAAGTTGCTTAGGGTCCTTGCTAATTGCTGAGGCTGGCTTTGAACTTGGAGTCCTCCTGCCTCAACCTCCTGAGCCTCTGGGATTACAGGCGTGCACCACTGATCTGGCTCTTTCTGTTATTTTATTATGATTTTTTTTTTCAATTAGTTTCTTGTGGATGTACACGATGGTGAGTTTCACAGTGGTGTGTTCACATATGTACAAAGGAAAGTTAGGTCAGATCCATTCCATGTGTAACCAGCTTTTCTTTTTTTTTTTTTTTTCTTTGCTTTTTAAATAATATTTGTTTAGTTGTAGGTAGACACAATACCTTTTTTTATTATGTGGTGCTGAGGATCGAACCCAGGGCCTCACACATGCAAGACGAGCGCTATACTGCTCAGCCCCAGCCCCAGGCCCGTAACCAGCTTTTTAAAACCTTAGTGGCATGTGGCTTTCTTTGCTGTCACCTAACAAGTTTCTACAGCCTGGTTTTTAGTAGCTGCAGCGTCCACTGCTGCATGAAGGTGTGTGATTTCTTTAGCTACCCTCCACTGGACACGTTGTTCCCAGTGTCTCACCGTTATAAACAAAACTTCAATAAGTACATAACAAATAGACATAGTAAGAGCTTTTTCTATACTGGAGATCTTAAATAGTCTCTGCTCTGTGTCATGGTCCCTGTGCCAGTTCTTTCTCATCTCTCTCTGGTGGTGATATGTTTTGAGATTACCAAGTTGAAAGCGTGTATATGGCGAACTCTGTGTTTTCATTTCCTTTCCTTTTGTTAGCTTGGAGGTACCTCCCCCCGCACCCGTGGCCCTGTTCTCCTGTATCTCCCTTTACCTCTCCTGGCTTCATGGTTTCACACTTACCTTGGTGATCCATGTGGAGTTTATTTTGGTGCAAGTTGTGTGGCAAGGATCCCCCTGTCTGTAGTTCTCCTCAGTGAGTGATCAGCCCCAGCCCCGTTGACTAAGCAATCCACCCATCCTTCCCTTCCCACACTGCCTGGAAATGCCATCGTGTCACACACTAAATTCTCATTTGGGTCTGTTCCTAGACTTTTTTCGCCTTGACTTGGGCCTGCACACAGTTGCCTTAATTATTTTATCTGGATACTTCCTGTTATAGTGCAATTAAAGTATAATAATTTTTGTCCGTCATCTTTTTAACATGATTTTAATTTCACTTGTTTACTCATCTGTGTGACTCCTGTAGACTTTGTTGGGTCAGTAGGCATGACCACCATGTCTATTCAAATCTATTAGAAATGATAGTCAAGAAAGGTCTACTTTAGATAGTCATTTTCCTGTAGCCATCTGCCTTCAGATTGACTTTGATTCATGATCAGAATTCTTTAGGCCAACCTTCCTGAGTACAAAGACACCTTACCATACCATAGCCAGAACCTCCTATTTCCAGAAGGCTCGCAAGGAACAAGAGACAAAATTGAATTTTATTCATTTTTAGTCATTCCCTGATGGGCCAATGTAGTTGAAATGACAGCAGTAGTAGTTGGGCATGGTGCCACACATCAGTAATCCCAGTGATTTGGGAGGCTGAGGCAGGAGGATCGCAAGTTCAGAGCCAGCCTCAGCAACTTAGTGAGACTCTGTCTCAAAATAGAAGGAGCTGGGGATGTGTCTCAGCAGTTAGGCATTCCTGGGTTCAGTCCCTGGTACCAAATTAAAAAAAAAAAAACACAAAACCCAGTAGTAGTCACCTTGTTTGGGGAAAACAGGGAGGTGAAGAGAGAGGGACACAAGGATGTAGTCACTCATTCTGCACTTGGTGAGCTTGCATTTACTTCTAGTGATTCACTGATCTTTTCTAAACGCTTAACAAACATCTGCTTCATGCTTCTGAATTTTTGCCACATATATTCCAGTCCATGATTCCGAGGTTGTAACGAGTGCTCCTCTCATCAATGCTACTTTATTTTTTTCTGGATTAAGTGAAACATTGCAAATGCACAGGAAAGAACACGTGGAGATGTTAAGCAATTTCCTCTACAGTTTGGTTAATTCTTAGAACAGGCTTAGATCTCTGCCTGGCCATAGAAGGGGTGGGGCATTCGGTGCTTCCCACGCCCTTCATCTTTTCTCTCTGGTGAAGGACAGTGGTTAAGATCAGTATTGGGATCTTGCATATGATAGGCTACTTAGAGGGACATGATGGTTCTTGCCCGAATATCCTTGGTTCCTTTCTTGG
This sequence comes from Tamias sibiricus, assembly GCA_025594165.1. Lineage (NCBI taxonomy): Eukaryota > Metazoa > Chordata > Mammalia > Rodentia > Sciuridae > Tamias > Tamias sibiricus. Next base: position 15,520,240 of record CM046672.1, on the reverse strand, counting down.
AAGGAAATAATTTTTAGAAGCAGCTCATTACCTTGCTTCTTTTTAATGTAGGGCTATCAGATATTGAACATGTAGGATTAAACGGGCCAGCATCTACACATCTGCAGGTTGTAGATCTCTGGTGTCGTGGGGTGGGTTTCTCCTCTCTGGCTGGCTGTTGGTTGCTTTGCATTATTACTGTGTCCACCACAGTGAGCCCTCCCACTAGAAGAGAGAGTAAATGTTATTGGTGGAGACAGTCCCAGGTCTGTGTGTGTAACCAGTGGGCTCAGAGATCTGTAAGCACGTGGTCCAGGGAACATCTCCCGCACCTGTTGATGGCTAGTGCCTTTACCAGCTCGGGCATTCATATCTCTTGCCACTCTGTGAAGAAGGTCTGTCTTCTTTCAAAACAACCCCTGGATCATCTCATTTTTGTGGGACCTCCTTCACCTGGTGGTGTTGACGCTTTGGGAATGCCACAGAGCTGTTCCATTTAGACTGCCCGGAAATCTTGGAGTTGTCTGTCAAGCTGCAGGATGACAGGGAGGTCTGTAGATGGCATGGTTTCTAGAGCTGGAGTGCAGATCCTGCCCCAGCCCTTTCACAGCTGTGTGAACGTGAGCAGTGACTTAACCTCCTTACACTGTGTTTCCCCCCTCTCTCATTTGAAGTGGATTGTTGCAGTGCGCCAGCATCACATGCATCAGGGTTGAATGAGTTAATACTTGTAAGTTCTCAGGACCCTGGCTAGTGTATCATGGGGGCTCTGTGGATCTGAGAAGCTAAGTATTTCAAACGAAGACAAACAAAAAAGGCAACCTCTCTGGCTTTCGAAGTGGGTCTTTCCATTAGAAGCATCTGTTTGCACAAAATGAAGCTTATCGCTTTTACAAAATATTTTTATTTTTATTTAATAATGCAATAACCAGAAGGTGGAGTTTTACTGCCAGCCAGATTCTGGGATGGACTTTGTGATTTATTTTCTAAAGAATAAAGTATGAAAAAGTGGTAAAAAGAGTAACTTACCATTGCAGAAACCTGGAAGATGCCACCTTAACTGAGTGATCAGGTTCATGTCACCAGTGATGTCAACTTGATGTCATCTACCTCCTGAGGTGCTGTGACAGGAAGGATACTTTCCCTCAGTGATGTTCTTTCCAAAAATCTATAACCTCAGTCTCATCAGGAGAAAACAGAGGGTCACACGGAAGGTCACCCTACAAATACCTGACCTTCCAAAGTGCCCAGGTCATGGGAGACAAGGAAAGGTGGGACCTCTCACAGATTGGGGGAGATGGAGGTGGGACCTCTCACAGATTGGGGGAGATGGAGGAGTGTTTTAGTTGGCTTTTTCACCACTGTGACCAAAAAAAAAAAAAAAAAAAAAAAAAAAAAGAAAAGAAAAGAAAATCCTGACAAGAACAGTTAGAGGAGGAGAAATTTATTTGTGGGCTCACAGTTTCAGAGGTCTCAGTTTGTAGATGGCCAACTTCATTCCTTGGGGCCTGAGATGAGGCAGGACTTCATGATGGAAATGTGGGTACAGGAAACAGCTGGGGACATGATTCCTGGAAGGAGGGTGGGGGGAGAGAGCATGGGAGAGAGAGAATGGGAGAGAGAGAGAACACTAGATTTGCTCAACAAGGACAAAATATATACGCCAAAGGCCCCAGGGACCACCTCCTCCAACCACACCCTACCTGCCTGCAGCTACCACCCAGCTAATCCCTATGGGGGGATTAATACACTGATTAGGTTAAGACTCTCATAACCCAATCATTTTGCCTTTAAGCTTTCTTGCATTGTCTCACATGTGAGATTTGCGGGGGACACCTCACATTTAAACCATAACAAGGAGCCATGACAACTAAGTGCCTCGTGAGTTCCTGGTCCAGATCCCAGGACAAAAGAAGGATGTGCGTGGGAAAAGCTGGTGACATTGGTACAAAGCCTGTAGTTTAGTACTGGAAAAGAACCCGCCTCAGTTTCTTAGGGTAAATGTTCCAGATGTGCAGGAGGAGCACGCTGATGTCAGAGGGAGCTACAGGAAGGGCGTAAGATCTCTGAGCTTGCCTGGCAGCTGTTCTGTGGATCTACGTGGATTCCAGGCTGCAAAATTAAAAACAAAACAACCCTGTGGTGCGCGCCTGTTTTAAAAATGTTCCATCAGTTTAGAACAGGAGGTGAAGAGTGGCAGCTTCAGGCCACCCTGCAAAGACAGATAGGGTTAAACGTCACCTTCCTCTGGACTCCCTTCTAGGTATCTGTGCATTTTTTTTTTTAAACGTCCTCAGCAGTCTTTTGAACTCCCATCCCGATTATACACTTTAGAAATTCCCAACCTTTTAATTATAGTACCATGTGCTAAAAAAAGTTTCTTTCTGGACACATGTTGGCGCTTCCCGAAGACTTATTTAAAGTGTGTTTGTTCTGCCAGTGTTGAATTTTATTTTCCACTTATGCTTCTGACCCATCCAGGTCCCATTTATATTGCCTCTGCCCTTGCCAGTCTTTCTAAAGCCTCCCAAATTAGCATCATCTGAGAATTTAATTAACTTGCTGTTTACTAACCCTCTCCTTTCAAGATAATTAATGAGGATGTTAAGTGACACTGGGCCTGACACGGCTCCCAGTGGCACCTGAGCAGACACCTACTGGAGCGGAGCTTAGGGGCTGCGACCTCCCCCTTCTCTACCCTTCAGCCAGTGTGGAGGCCGTGGAGGCCCTGTGGCTGCACCAGGGCAGGTACCAGAGGCAGATGTTTGCTTAAAATCAGCCTTTCTCTCTCGCCTCGCCTTTTATCCACTCATTTTCTGCTCTGTTAATTAAAAAGCCTCATTTTACTTAGAGTGGAATGCTTATTTTTTTGTGTTATTCCCTGGACAGAGTCTCCATTACCGGGCTTGAAATTAAACGAGATGATAACGTCCAGCTTTGTGGTTCCCTTTTGTTTGTGCCGGAGCGGCAGTGGAGCGCCTCCTGCACCTCCCCACCCCACCCCAGCTCTCAGCTCAGCCCAGGTGACTGGAGGTTAGCACCGACCTGGAATTCAGCCCTGCCCACTAGAACTCTCTGCAGTGAGAGCAGTATTCTGCATCTATACCGTCCAGGGTAGCAGCCACACGTGGCTATTGAGCACTTGAAATGTGGCCAGGGTGACTGGGGAACTGAACTTTGAATTCGTATCCAACCTAATTTAAGTTTAATGGTCACACGTGGCTAATGGCTACAGCCAGCTGCCATTGGTGACCTCTGATCTGCCTTGGGTTATCTGTGGCAGGTCTGAAAGCCCCGTCCATGTTTCCATACTTTCCCAGCAGCTCTTCCTCTCTCAGCGAGGAGGTAAACTGATGTCGCCATCACATTCAGCAAGCTGTAATTAGGAAGGTAAGTTTTCCGAAGGAAAAAGATGTTACTTTCTAAATCCAAATGTAAATGACTTGGATTATCCGTGTCACTGAGCGCTTCATTCATGCAGATAATTGAGAATTGACAGTGTCCTTTTCCCTCAATTACTTCCTGATAGTTCCATGTGTTACAATGGGGGAAACATGGAGCTGTTTTTAAATGGCTATGTTAATGTCCTCATTAATTTTACCTTTTTCTACCAATTAACAAATATTAACTCCTGTGGCAGAATTAAGTTGGCTTCCTTCCCTTAGGCAGCGCCTTCACTCTGAGCTCCCTTACCGCCTGCGCCTGCTCACACTCAGCTTCCCGCCTCCCGTGTAGCAGAGTGCAGCTCACGCAGAAGCACTGGGGTTTGGGGTGGGGGGTGTCTTTGTAATTGATCACTCACAGCATGGCACAGCAGGGTGTCACAGAACACAGAACTGGGACTAGAAGACCTGGGGTTGACTTCCGTGACCCCCGCTTGCAGGCCTCTTTCTCTCGTTTACATATGGTGCAACCGCGGGTTGCAAACCCAGTGCCTCTGGGGGCACGCCAGTGTCACAAATGGGTGACATGCTGGGCTGGAGGGCACCTGCCCTGTCTTGTCTAAATAATTGTCGACATGAGGGAGTGTGGAACCAGTACAGCCACATACTTCTTTCGAAGAGGCAGAAAATCTTGATTGCATGGGAAATTGAGGAATTTTTAAAATGTTCGCCGTTAATCCAGAATTCTTTTTTTTTTTTTTAAATATTTATTTATTTGCTTTTAGTTGTACACAATGCGTTTATTTGTACGTGGTGCTGAGGATCAAACCTGGGCCGCGCACGTGCTAGGCGAGTGCTCTACCACTGAGCCACAATCCCAGCCCCTAATCCAGAATTCTTAAAAACGTAGAGGGTTATTCAGCACCTACCCACAGGGCTGCCAGTCACTGCAGTTTTCCTTCAGTGATGCGGCTTTCTTCTCTGTCCATTACACTGTGAAGAAAGACATCCTGCCCCTCCCTGGCCCCCACCTGAGGTGTCACAAGGTAGTTGTGGGAACCGTTTGAACTGTGGAAGGGCCAAACCTTTTGAAATTGACACAGGGCTGGAGACCGGGAAGATGGTGTGATTGAGAACGTGTTCAGATGTTGTAGTTTTCTAAACCCAGACCCCTGGTCTCTGGGTTCTGGATGTCAGGACCATTGCTAGGGTTCTGCTCTGCAGAGGTGCTCGGGAAGTGAACGTGGGGAGCAGGAGGAGCACAGGCAGCACCGGCAGTGAGTTTCCCCCTTCTCATCTGTGCTCCCTGGCTCTGTAAAGCCCTGGTGGTTTTCAGCTACTGGAGGGTACCGAAGCCGGCCTGGCCTCATTTTTGTGGCCAATAATTCCATCATTTGTCCGGGTAAAAGTGGAGTCAGTTATGACTACTGCTAGGCGCAGAACGCATGTCTGACCTTGACCCCTGTTGGGGCAGCAGCACTCACTATGGCCAGACCACTCGAGCACCGGGCCGCGTGGCGGGAGCACCCTTGGGCAGTCATTTCATAATTCAGAGCTGAATGATTCTTGAGTAGGTGTTGACCTTCAGTTTAAAAACAGCTAATTTTTATATGACGTTTTCAAGCCTGACTTAGTTACTAAGTTTTGAAAGTCGTAAGAAAATTTGTTTTGCTTAGTGAAGAGTGTGCCTGTGTGCATGCAGTGTGTCTTCTCCCCTCTTCAGTGAGACCAGGCATGCGATATTCCAAAGGGTTGGGTCAATTTTTCAACTTTGGATCATGGGAAATCCAGCCAGCCATCTGCCTCTTTTCTCTGTGTGTGAGGGGAATGCTGGGGATTGAACCAAGGGGTGCTGTACCACTGAGTTACATCCCCAGCCCTGTTTGTGTTATCTTCTTCTTTTTTATTTTTATTTTTATTTTCTTGAATGCTAAGACATGGTCTTGCTAAATTGCCCAGGCTGGCCTCTAACTTGTGATCCTCCTGCCTCAGCCTCCAGAGTTGCTGGGATTGTATGTATGTACCACTGACCAGCTCAGCCACATACTTTTATTAATAAAGTTTTATTGGAACACAGCCACACTTTTCTCTTGCATATCATCCATCACTGCTCTTGTGCCATGCCCATGGAGCTGACTAGTTGTGACAGAGATGGTATGGCCCTCAGCACCCAAGATATTTACCATCTGGATATTCACAGAAAAAGTTTGCTGATCCCTGGTCTAAGTAAGAGAATTGTGTCTTCAGTGAGGCTGTATTTTAATGAATTCTGGGGAAGCTGCAGACTAAGACATTATTCTACCCACACCGTCCTTAAAAATGCAATTGTTGTCAGCTTGGCTGGCTCTGGTTTATTTCTGTGATCTGAAGAATTTGCTTATTAGATGTTGAATGCAGTGACCCTGGTTTCATGGTAACTAACCCTGCCTCAGCCCTTCGCTAATGTACTGCTAGTCATTTTATTCAGGAGACTGAGTAGCTTTCAACATTTCTGTGGGAAGGACGCTGCTCATTAGTGGATGTGTGCAGCCTTCAGTTTAGCTAAAATCTGAATGCTTTCTCAACCTGAAACCGTGGGTATTATTCTAAATGTTAAGTAATATAGCTCTCTACAAAGACGGAGTGCTTCCCAGTCATTAGTACCGTGCTCCATCATCATTCCTCATGATAATGCCATCAAGTAGGTTCCTAGTATTGCCATCCAGATCCTAGTGCTGAAGCAGGGACAGAAGGGTGACTTGCTGAAGGTCACATAATAACAAAGCCCGTTGGCAATTTGTGTCATCTCATGAGTCATGTTGGCGCTGGGGAATGCAGCTGGCACCAGCGGGACGTACACCCAGAGGCAAGGCGGTCCTCCTAACAGGTTCTTCCCCAGCACAACCAATGATTTCATTAGCGAGGTAAGTGAATGGACGATCGAGTAATTAATTCCTCTTTGTGTAGACCGAGGACCCCAGTGAAATCAGGTGGTGGGCAAGACTCTCTGAGGCTGCAGGCTCCCTCTGGAACAGATCATCACCACCCGACAGCTCTGTCCTTTTCCTCTTGCTTTACCATCTGTGAAGCACGTTCACCTGGGTCTACTCCCCCAGCCGCACAGCCCCGTGTGTGTATGTTGCATTATTCCTCTTTTGGCACTGGAGATGACTTAGTGTCAGAGCCTCTGGTCCTCTGTGTGGCTCCTGGGTGTCGAGCACTCGGCAGGAGGGCGCACTGTCCCTACCTTCAAGAACCTTCTGTTCTCGAGGGCAAATGTGCTGTGTACCTGAAGTCCATAACCCGCCGTCAGAGCAGCAGTGCAGAAAGGCATCAGAGTGATCTAGATTTTGAGTTCCGAGGGGAAAGCACCATTGCAGATAGGAACAGGGAGGCACGTGGGGCGCTTAGAAGGGAGGACCTGGGATGAGCTGGGATGGAAGTGCCCACAGGAGGGGATGGCGTGAGCTCCCGCACAGGTACGTGTGCACACGCACACACACAGTGGACCTTTAGGACAGAGCTGGTACAGCCCCTGTAGACAAGGGTGGTGCAGGGGACCAGTGAGGAGACCTGTAGTGGAGGACCTTTGTCACTTACAGAGAGGAAATGATGACAAAAATTTCTAGAGATGACAAATGTTCTCTCTCATTTTTGTGGAAGGTTCAAGTGTGGTGACAGGAAGTGGGAATGTAGACAGAAAGATGGGGAATGAAGGCGTCAAAGCCAGAAGAGTAACCTGTGAGGATGCAGGTGCTCCCGTCAGCTAGGGCTGGCTCTGGGTTCCTTTGGCCTTATGTTTTTATAACATGGAAAGGTCACGGAAAGATTTGTGTTTTAAGACCTTACCCTTTTAAAAAGGGCATCCATGGACTATATTAATACTGGGAGAGCAGGCTACTTGCTCGAGATTCCAAAAAGACGTCATCTGCCGTTTGGTGGGGGCGGTGAGCGCCTGGCTACCTCTTAATACTGTGGCCCAACCCAGCAAGTCTCAGTCCAGATGCTACCGTGTCCCTGTCACATAGAAACTACTGATGGGCATAGAGTGCCATAGCTTCCTGGTGCTTTGTGGTTGGCAGGATTTCAGCAGTCCTCTCTCTGGTCCCACCTTTGCCCAGCCCTACCATTTTTCTCAAATGCATTGTTTACCAGCCATTTGCCAGTTCTTTAAAGGTAGTTTTTTTTTTTTTTTTTTTTTTTTTTTTTTTCCAACTTGAGTTTCACTCAGCACAATCCCTCCTGGTGCTCCAGCAGGTTTTGTGAACCGTTATCTGTCCAGAGTGAAACTGGTGCCCCACCCTCCCTGGCCACCTTGCCCCAGCAGATCTTCTTCCAGGCTCATCAGTGTTTCTTGGGCTGGTGGAACAGCAAACTTATGCCCATGAGGAGAGGCTATTTTGGTCAGTGTGGGCTAGCCAATGAAACACTGCCCCGTATTTCACCATTTACAAATAAGTTTTTTTGTTTGTTTTTTTTTTTCTGACTGACCTTGCGTCTCACGTCACCGGGGGGCTTGAGAACAGAAGAAGGTGGCAGAGGCTGGACCAGGGTGATTGGCCATCCCTGGGAGGCTAGGAGGCATTAGCAGACAGGGGTGGGGCACATCTGGGCGTCTAGCTCCGAAACCCCTGTGGGGAATGGTCCCTTCCTCATGGGTCCTGGAATTTGAAAACAGAGGAAGGCAAAACATGCAAACTGCCATGTTTCAGGGTCTTACAAGCACCAGAAGTCCAGACTGCGGTGGTTCTCAGCCAGTCAGATAGGAGGACAGGAAACAGGAAGAAAACGGTGTTGTTCGTGTGCAGTGTGCATGTGTGCATGGAGAAGAGTCCTCCCCAACCTGACTTGGCAGAGCTGGAAAAGGTGGAGCTGGGGTCTGTGTTTTCTGGCAGTGCCCGTTTGGCCCTGTCTGCAGGTGTCTGAGCACTTTCACATGGCTCCGTTGGCCTTGATGGACCTTTATGTTTAGCACCAAAATATGTAGCAGTTGTTTTTATCTGTTAAGGTGTCATAGACCCCACCAGTGCATGTCCTGGGTTCTGACAGCTTGAGTTAGTACTCCCCTGGAGGGGCATCTGTGGAGGCTGCTCTCTCCCCGTCCTCTGTGATTTTCTTTTTCATGTTCTAGATGTTTCCCAGTGTATAGCCAAATCTTGTGGTGACTTGCCTATTGATGGTAAAATAGTGTAGTGATAGTAAACCTGGAGAGAGAACCTAACTAGGCCTGCAGAAGAAATGAAAGAGTAGAATATTGATGACCTCAAAGTTGTTCTCTGGCTGGGTGACATGTTGGCTGATTGGGAGGGGGAGGTCTTTTGTCACCACATACTAAAATAAGAGGAAGTCACTGAGTACATTCACAGTTACTATCTCTCGCCCTAAAATGTTATTTAAATCTTATTTTATAAGCAGTAAATTTTTTTCTTTTCTTTTCTTTTTTTTGGTACCAGGGATTGAACTCAGGGGCACTCGACCACTGAGCCACATCCCCAGCCCTTTTTTGTATTTTAATAGAGACAAGGTCTCATTGAGTTGCTGAGTGCCTCAGCATTGCTGAGGCTGGCGTTGAACTCACGATCCTCCTGCCTCAGCCTCCCAAGTGCTGGGATTACAGGCGTGCGCCATGGTGCCCAGCTAGCAATAAATATTAGCAAACATATTATTCTCTCCACTCCTCACCTCCCCTCTCAGTCACCAGCAATGCAAAGTCCTGTGTGAAGCAAGTGTGCAAAAGAGTGATTTGTGGTGGGCACCAACAGGGTCACCTCGTGCCATGGGACCCCAGAGGCAGGGAGATGGTGTTAGGTCAGCTGTGTTGGGGAAGAGCTTTTGGTGGAAGTGCCCTCAGCGGAGCTTGCAAATTCCCTGATGTTTTGGCCTGTCAAGGAGGCCTTGGGGAGGATTTTCAAGCAGGAAAAGTTACCAAAATTGGAAAGATCCGAGTTGGTGGGTCAGATGGGAACTGGAGCAGAGGATTGAAGTCTGGGGTGGGGGAGGTGGATTTGGACTGGATTTGACAGGTCTTGAAAGGGAAGCCAAGACCAGGAGTAAAAGGGAGCTTGAGAGGATTTTCCGTTTGTTCAGACTTTCAGCCAATAATTTTTTAAGGACCTGCTATGGATCCGGAGCTGTGCTGAGGATAGAAAGGCACACCATGGCCCCAGCCTGGGAGATGCTGCTCATGGGGTGGCAGAGGGCCAGGGCAGCCTGGTGGGGTCAGTGCAGCCCTGGAACTACCTCTGGCAGACTGTGGGGCCCAGCCAGCCAGAGACTGAGCCTGGGAGGTAGGAAGTCTTTGGAGCCCCAGTGGCCCATGAGCTGGGCCTTGGTACAGTGGAGGAATCTGGTCTTTTGTGTTGAATATTTATTTTCTTTTCGTTTGCTGGTTAGTCTTCCATACCTTAAAAAAAAAAAAAAAAACCACAGAACCCAGCTATTGTCATTTTACTTCAGTCACAATATGGGACTGTTAACTTCTGAAATTCAATAGCGTAACCCACTCCACATTCTTTTCCAATTAATACACTGGAATTCTCATACAACCTTTATATTTTTTTTTTTTTTTTTTTTTTTTGAATTCCCAGAGACCTTATTTTTCGAAGCAGGTAGGTGGTGGCTAGAGTAAATAGTTTCTCATGTAAGCCAAACTTCAGGGAAAGAAACCGTTTCCTAGATATATCTTCAACACTGAACTATTTCTGATTGAGAAAGAACCAGTTGGCCAACGACATCTCTAACACATCAGAACGTCATCTCGCTGTCTTGCCTGGCTCACCATCTGAGACAGTGGTCACAAAAGGAGCTTGTACCAGACAGACTGTTGAGACCCACATTTCTCCCCCCCTCCTTCTGTGGGCCTGGACAGGGCCTGGGAATCTGCATATGTGGCGTTTCCTGGCAGTGCTGATGCCAGGGCTCCAGGAGAGGCCCTTTGAAAACCTTGTTGAAAGCTGAGCATCCCCTGGGAAAAGGAATTGCTGGATTCTTGACAGACTCTTCCTTCTGCATGGCTTTTTCTCAAGGCCTTTCCACACCTTTCCCCACCTGTCATGGGGACAGCCACTCTCCAGACTCCCGGGGGAGCCTTCCTGGCCAGCTTTGTGAGGAATCAGCCCCTCCAATGTCTGTACACCTTACAGGGCGCGGGGCCCTGAGCAGTGGCTTGCAAGACTCCTGACTCCCCACCTCCTCTTCTGTGCGGGCGTGGTTGTTCTCAGCACCACATTTAGGTCTTAGAATCTTGGACCTCAGCCCCAAGGAGCTGCAGTTGGCTGTCGTCTGTCTCAGTCCCCAGCCCACCCGTGTGGCTGTCAGACTTCAGAGTTCAGCTTTGTCCTTTTCCCCTGCTGGTCGATGCTGGGGCCCTTCCCTGAGAGACCTGCCGCCCCTTTGTGATCCAGAAAGGATGTGAGGAAATGAGGGTGTTAATCTTCAGGGACAGCTTGAGGGAGGTGACCAGATACCCAGAGGTCCCCTAGCCCATGGGATGCTCCTGGTCTTTGAGCTCATGCCCATTGGAATGATTAATTGATGTCCTCCACTCTGCTGGACAATTAAGGAAAGCAGGAGAAGGAGGGAAAAGTCTTCAGTTAGACCTAATTTGGCACCATATTGTTTTCTGTTAATCTATTTTGTTTTCTGTCCGTCTGTCCCAAGGGACGGGTGCCTTGCTGCTTGCTGAAGCATGCATAACTAATGTCCTCATTAAGGGCTGATCTGTTTATCAGGGCCATGCGAGGAAGCCAGCCTGCCAAACCTAGGCCCAAGCTGGGGGCTGTTACCTCCCTCTGGGCCTTAGCCCCACCTCATTAAGCTGGTCCAGGCTATTGATTGGGAGCCTGTGTTTGGAAGAGTCTTACTTACTCCATGCATTATCTTGACAGATTGATCAGACCTGATTGAGAACCTCTTAAAGGAACGAACAGCTGTAATGGGAAAGTTGGACTCTGTCATCCGTTAGGATGATTCTGGGAGCAAGAAGAACAAGGCTGACATCTTGGAGCAATTGTATTTACAATTAACATGGCTGAAAACGATTGCCTCTATTGATCCCCCCTTCCTGCAATTACAGCCCCATTGTTTACATTCCAGCACTTCAGTTATAAAAAGGAAATTCAATAATTATTGCATTATTTAAAGTTAAAGTGCCACAGAGTTTGCTGGCTGCGCTTGCTGGTTGATTTAACGTTCAGTAAAATCCATGCTGAGCCCTCCATCTTGAGGCCGAACAATATCGGCTTTTAATGAGACTTAAAAAGCGGGGGAAGGAGAGCAAAACTCAGTGCTCAGGGTGTTTGTCTGGGTTATTTATGGGGGGGAGCCCAAAAGCAGAGCAGAGAAACTAGCCATGTCATCGTTCGCCAAGCCCAAGTCACCACGTGGCTCTGCTGTGTGGATGGCTGTGCCCCAGCCTCTTAGCTCAGACTCAACTGCTTCCTCAAAGAAGCATTTTTCTCTTTTTCACCCTGTTGGTCCCTTGTCCCCCTTCCACAAGCGTAAGGGTCCTTTTCAACCTTCAGCAAAACCCATGATTTAAGGGAAAAGGGCGAAACTCTGGCCGCAGCCAGGATGGTCACCACCAGAGGCACTTGTTAAAAGGGAAACTCCTGCCCCCGTCCCATCACTTTTCCCGTTTATTTCAAGGGAGAAAGGAAATAAGATTAAAAAATCAATCAATTCTTACGAAGAAGAAGTCAGCCCTGTGGGTGCTCCACATCCCTGGTCCCTGTCACACCCGCTGCCCCTGTCTTCTCTCATAATGAAAGTGTTGAGGGTTTTTGTCAGCAAATCGCGGGAGCTTGGGAGAAGCCTCTGGGTCTGAGCGCCAAATGCATGCTCTCAGCAGCAGCAACCAGAAAGTTCAAGAGCTTGGGAGGAATTTTAAAGACCATTTTATTTTTTTTTCCTCATGTTTGGTTGAAATGCTTCCACAGGCTGTGTTCCAGCAAGACATCTGGACAGGTGCACCCAGCAGGATGCAGAGCACGGGGCAGGGGGGGGGGGGAGAAGTGATGCCTCATGCTCTGCCATCAAGAGTCACGCTTCCCACCACAGCCCTGGGAAGTTTTAGACTGCAGGTGTGAACCGGGAGAGGAAGATGAATAGAGCCAATTCTGACTTTTATGAAGTATCTGGAGCAGGCCAGTAGCGGGCAGCTGCTTCTGTGTGACTTTTTCATTAAGGAGGTGAATTCTTGAGTGCAGGCATTGCATGATTTATCTGGTGCACCTTCCTAGAATCTGAAATAGTCTCTGGGAAAAGACAAGTGCAGAGATTTCAGATCTTGCAAATTCTCCTCCCTCTAGTGGGGCATGTCTGTTTCCTGACTTAGGCCTCTTTTGCCTGGCAGTTGCTATCCAAGCCACAGCAATGTCAACTGAGAGATGCAGATTATTGGGTTCCACCCAGACCTGCTGAATCAGATACCCTGGAAGGGAGGGGCCTGGCCATCTGTGGCGCAACAAGCCCCCTAGGTGCTTCTGATGCATGCTCAAGTTAGAGAACTGCTGGGCTAGAACACCAACGGCATCATACTTACCCGTCACAAGTGACAAAGCAAGATCTGGGCTCACGGTACAGTGACCATGACTGTGCTACGTATTTTGGTAGACCTTCGTATCTTCCAATGGATTTTCATGTATATTTTCTCATGTGGTTTTAAAAATGGGTTCTGAGGAAGACAGGGAAAGTATAAATATCTTCATTTCACATGTGAAGTGGTACACCTGTTTGGACCACCAGGCAGGTTTTTGGTTTGGTTTGGTTTTTGCTATGTGGATTATCATAGGGTTGGAGAAAGAAATAAGCAAATCCTTTTGCATGGATTTGGGGAATCAGGGAAGTGTTTACCAACCATATTGACTGATGGGCATAGCGATCCAGTGAACTAATAGGTTTTGTGGCAAGGGCATGGTGGTAGGATTTTGATCCTGGCTCTGCCTGCACCGGCAGCACAACTTTGGGAGAATAACTTAAGAGAAAAATTCAGCACCTTCTATATCGAAGAAGTAGGCCCATGTGCACTTAGGATCCCCTGTTTATTTCATAGTTTTGGTATATCACAGATTTTCTTACTGTCAACCGTGGGGTTCCTCTTTGGAATCTGGGCAGGGTGGGGATTCCAAAGAGGGAAATGTCAAATATGAAGTTCATTTCCATCCATAATCCCAAAGACTAGTGTCAAAAAATAAATGTAAGTAATAATAGCAGTCTTGTTTATTGGGGTAACTACGTAACAGGTATACTGTATTAAGCTTTTTATGTGAATTACCCCTATGGAATCCTCCCGGTGGTGCTATCTTAATCTGGAGCGTGCTTAAGCCAGCATTATCGATAGCAGCTTGACGTTGGAGTGGAGTGGATGCGGGAGCTGCGTGTGCATTGTGGCCCCTCTTCTTGTGTGAGGAGTTGTTTGGAGGCTGGGGAGAGTGACGCTAGGGAAGAAGTGCATCTCTTTACCTGTCTTCTGTCCTGGTGAAGGGGGGGGGGGAATTCTCAGATCCTGGGAGCTTTGGGTTGTTCCTGGAGGTTGGTCAGTACAGTGTTGGCTCTGTGGCAACCACTTAGAACCATTCACCCACCTATTCTGAGCTCAGAAGGCTCTGATTCGACTGCCGTGGCACCAGCCCTCATTTTGTTTATGGTGCCATGCTCTGATGGGCACCTTTCTTAGGAAGGACCCCTGTGTGCCTGATCAGCTTCCTCCCCATGTGCAAACAGTGACTCTACACTCCTTTCTGGAGTTTTCCTAAGAGGGATATGAAATCTGTAATGCTAAGGCATTGACATTTCCCCAAGCGTCCTTGTTTGTATTTTTCCAGAAAAGATTCAGAGCCAAAGCAGGTGTAGCCCAGGCAGAGCTTCAGTCTTAGACCATGATTTTTCATCTGGGATTTACTGTATAGCTCAGGGCCACAGATACTGAGACTTTTGAGTCAGACAGTGTCATTCGTGTAGGGGAAAGTCACAAGAATGGGAAGTCTCAGCTCTGGCCCTGGAGCTCAGCTACCGAAAGGGAACCATCATGGCTTGTTCCAGGACACAAGGAATCTGGCCTAGAAACCAAGAAATAGGGCAGAGCCACCCAAACAGATGGATCTAGGGAGCGTTTTTTGCTGCCTTTCGCTTTTTTTTCTTCTAAATCGTAGTTGAGGCTTATATCTTCTGGTATCTGCAGGCCTCCTACTGTGAAATAGGACTAAATTAGCATGTGCCAAGGACGAGGGCATGAGTGGATGAAAAGCCAAGATTAAACAAGAAAATATGTATATATTTAGGTTGCCCTTTCACGCATCTTCCTAAAAATGTGACACTAAATCTGAAGCTAACTCAACCTCACCGATTAAAAAATTAACTGCCCCGTCCCCTGCTTTCAGTGCATCTGAAAGGATTCCTTTTTTAGGACTTCAAGGTGAATGCCTGGACCTGGAGAGTCTGGTGTTCCAGAGGGCCCGAGGTCAGAACAGTGTCCTTTACTGGCGGTAGACTTGGGACTGAGTCCCAGGTCCCCCTCTTGACTGTGACATGCTCAGTGAGACCTTGAGGCAATCACATAACCTGTCTGAGCTTCCAGTTCTTTCAAGGATGTGGGCCAAATGTGGCCCACCTCATGGGGCTGAAAAGAGAAAATCAAACAGTTTGTGTAGGTGCTTCGCCAAGGGTAGGTGGTATCGGTGCCCAGTGACCAGCGATCCCCTGCTTACTCTTTCTTTCTTTATTTTTTTATGACATTGGAAAACCAGCAGGCTTAGTGTGGATCTCCCTCTTCTTCCTATTCTTTCTCTCCAGGTTTGTTGGTGAGATTTCATACCCCAGGAGAGAACCTGAAGTTGTGGCAGGCTGTGGTTAGCACTTTCACCTTCCAGAAGGGTGATGTGGCAGTGGCCTCCCCTACTGTGGAGCCCACAGCTTTGTGGACTGAGGAGGGTCCATTCATCGCACCTGCCTTGGTCTTTGGAGTCCAACCAGGTGTCTCAGGGGTCTTCCAAGAAGGTCCCGCCGCTGGCTTTCCTCTCTGCTCAGCCGCAGCTGTCTGGTTTCCCCTAGGGTAGCCCATTTGCTCAGAGGGATCCCTGGGAGCTGCCTCAGAATGGGGTTATGTCACTTGCACCCTGAAATGTGGCGAGGGCGGGGGGGGGGGCGTGATGCATCTCTGAGGAAACCTCCTTTGTGAATTGGGCGCGCATGTGTCAGAATGTACTTTGTCCATTTCTACTTTAAAGGGGAGGCCGTGACAAAACTTGATCAATATTTTGCATTCCATGCATGAAAAACCAGATGTTAGAAGTTTCCTATTATTGGGGAGGAGGAGGGAGCTGG
The DNA here is from genome assembly GCA_025594165.1 of Tamias sibiricus. Taxonomy (NCBI): domain Eukaryota; kingdom Metazoa; phylum Chordata; class Mammalia; order Rodentia; family Sciuridae; genus Tamias; species Tamias sibiricus. The sequence continues at coordinate 15,504,578 of CM046672.1, read as the reverse complement.
GGCCCCTCCAGATTTATAGAAATCAATGTTCTCTGACAGAAGTTGGTTGGTTTTCCTGGGAAACAAGTAACAGGAACACATTTTTTTGATTTTCACGATGAATTATTTTCTAACAAGAGCCCTCTGACTTTCAGTATTTGGCCGGGGTGCACGAGTGCCACATACTAATGGGGTAGCATCCCACGAAGCCACACAGCCTGGTCTCTGTTCCTTCATTTCTTTCTTAAGTATTAATCTGCCTTTTACACTTGTTTTACGTGCCGGGCTCACTGTGGTGGGCATCTCTTACTATGGGGAGCATCTTTCCTTTCTGGGTTCTTCTCCCTGAACCAGATGTAGAAGGGAGGTCACGGAGATGACATGGGACCTCACATGTTTCCCTCTTAGGGGCTTAGGGGTGTCATTGTCCAGCTAACAGGGACGAGCATTTCAGAACATGAGTAGCTGTGGAAGATCAGAAAGAGGTGCAAGCAAAGCTCTCTGACCTGGGCGAGTAAGCCTGCCCCCTTCATTTCCAGCAGTGGGCACTGGCCACCCTGTGCTTGTCACCCGAGTTCCTAATGGCTTGCCCTGAGGATGGTCTGGTCTCTGCTGCGCACCATTAATTGGGTGAAGACGGAGATTGTTGAGCTCTTTTTCTGCTTCCATATATGTGTCGAACTGGGTCTTCTTTCCTTCCTGTAGGTACTTCTCAGCTTTTAGGAAGTAAATTGTGTTGTCAGAGCATAGAAATTTCTTCCAGTAAAAACTGGTTCTACCTATGCAGTACACATAACCCAGCCTTTTGTAGTCACATTCATTTATTTATTCTTCCATTTAGTATGCTGGGGATTGAACCCAGGGCCTGGCACACAAGAGGCAAGTGCTCTTCTACTGAGCCACATCCCTATCCTCTACGGGTGCTTTTATTTATTTATCTATTTTTCGTTGTAGATGGACACAATACCTTTTATTTATCTTTATGTGATGCTGAGGATTGAACCCAGTGCCTCACATGTGCTAGGAAAGTGCTCTACCACTGAGCCCCAGTCCCAGCCCCCACAGGTGTTTTTAAACCAGCCAGTGGGCTAGGGAAACTTCAGTGGGATTCAAGGCTTTGGGCAGAGGCTGGCCAGGCTGAGCAGGTGTGGGTGGACCTCAGTTGTAGCTCTTCGTTGTTTCGCTGGTTGACCTTCCTTTCTTCATTTTTTATTCAGGAGGTTACCCTTCCTCAACAGTAGTGTGTGGGAAGATTTTTTCTTCTTTTTTTCTTTTTTTAATGGTACTGGAGAATCAAACCCAGGGCCTTGAGAATGCATGCTATACTAGGCAAGTGCTCTCTCTACTGGTGAGCTATATCTCCAGCCCCTTACTGCCCCCCTTTTTTTTGGTACTAGGGATTAAACTCAGGACCACTTAGCCACTGAGCCACATCCCCAGCCCTTTTTAGTTTTTATTTTGAGACAGGGTCTCACCAAGGTGCTGAGGCTGGCTTTGAACTTGCAATTTTCCTGCCTCATCCTCCCTAGCCGCTGGGATTATAGGCATGTGCCACCACACCTGGGCCACACACAGCCTCTTTTTTTTTTTTTTTTTTTTTTTTTTTTTAAGTGAGCCAGGAGGCCCCTGTTGTTTTCCAGGGTCCCAGTGGGATAGTCTCACAGTAGCATTCAAGCCCAAGGGATGCCTTCTCATACCCACTGGCAAGTCCTCTGTGTCACCACTGTCACTGCCTGAATCTCCTGCAGGTAAAGCCCTTAGGGTTGGGCATATTGTGTGTATGCGTGTTTATTTACACACACATGTTGCAGACACTTAGAAACGAGCTGAAACAAACCCCAGCAAATGGGCTCCACAGCCAGCCATCGGCGGGTCCCTGGGGATCCTGTGCTGCAGTGCACTAACCACAGCCCAAGTTAACGTTTTCTTTCATTTTTTTAAAACCACACTCTGGCGCTGACAGAGGAAGGCAGGGAGGCATTGTGAACGCAAGAGTAAAGAGGAAAAAGTAAAGCAAAGCCTGGGTCCCCCAGCTCCCCAGTGGGAGAGCCCTGTGATAGAGGCGGAGCGTCGGGGAATCCAGGATTTGCGTGGGAGAAAAATTTCCTGGCTGGCGAGGAGAGCAGGAACTCTGAAAGGAGGCAGCTCCAGTATTGAGTGTACCACTGGGATTTGTGCCTTGGTGAATTCTTCATATATTACAGTGAATTTAATTAAATACATTGTGATCCCAATTGAGGGTATTCTAATTAGCTGGGTCAGGAACAAATTATTCTCCCTCCTTCTCCAAATGAAAACATCTCTGCTCTTCTACAGGGAAAGCATGTCCTTGGCTGTCTGACTTGCCCCATGGAGTCCTCTTCTACCTCCTGAGCCCTACATTCTCCTGCTGCTTCACATTACGCAGGTTCTGAGGGTGGGATTGAGGCCGGTGCCACTCAGGAGGGAGGGAGGATCTGGCCAATAGCATCAAGGAATTGACCCATTCAAGACTGGAAAATCACTGGGTGGAGGGGAGAAGAGCCCAGAGGTCAAGGCCCTGCTGCTGGCCCTGGGTCCATTTCCTCCACGTTGGACAGCCTGAGAAGTAGCAAGAAATGAGAACAGGACTTGTCACACAAATCATCGGTAGACCCAGGTTCTAAGTGGAAGTCTGAGGTGGGATGTGACTATTGTATGCAGAGGTCTTTTAGCAACCCATACATAGTTGATCCTGATTTTTTTTTTTCTTTTTAGCATCTTGGACAATGAACTTGGAGTAAAAAGCAAGCTTGGAAGTTTGAATTAAACTTATATATACGGCTGGGATTGTGGCTCAGCGGTAGAGCGCTCGCTTAGTACGTGACCTCAGCACCACGTACAAATAAAAACATTGTGTACAAATAAATAAATAAATAAATAAATATTAAAAAAAAACTTATATATAAGTTACTAAGACAAGACTCTAAATGTTCGCTATGCCCATTATCAATGGAGGAGACCGTGGGCCTGGTTTCCTCATTTCCTTTTATTCTTTTCTTCATGATTGGTGGGGTATGGTCATTTCCTTTCCAAAATGGCTCTCAAATTACAGACAAAAGAATTTGTGGTAGTGTAAGAGATTGCAGTTTACCAGCATGAGCTCCAGGATAGAGTGGTTTTGGAATATCTTCATCATTTTTTTTTTTAAAGCAGGAGTAATCAGTACAGTGTTTATTTCAATTCAAGATTTATACAGCTTTATCACCCAGGATCCCTTGGATTTGAGGACAAAAGACATTTGACATCTCAATTCCCATCCAGCTCTCTTTGGCCATGATATCTCTGTCTTCTGGCTCAGAGACTGGAAACCCCAGCCATTTGGAATCGAATCCTCACATACATATTAAAATTTTATGTTTAAAATTCAGTGCCTTATTGCAAGGAAATCCTGTTTCATGGGGAGGTAATAGGGGTTTGGAAGATGAGGCTTTAGTGATTCTTGCTCAGATTTCATAGTTCATGATACTACTCAAATCCCTTGATGAAATGTATTGCTTTGGACTCTGTGGTTATTTTCCCTGTTAGCTTTTATTCACTCAGGTTTAGCTGAAGCTTTAATAAGCATAATTCTTTTGGTCTTAGAGACCCACGACAGCAGTTTCTGGCTCTCATACATGTTTCCCGCTCCCAGTTCCAGGTCATATGGTTGCTCCCAGGACGATCCCACTGGGGCTTTTGCCTTTGAGGGACCTATGGAGAAGTGGGGAAGAATGAATGTGGGCAGGCTCACTTTTTCCTTCACCTCTACCCCCACCAGACCGTCCTTCTCCCCAGGATTGTGGCCACCAGACAACATGGCCTTGGTGCTGTCCCTCCTTCCAAAGTCATGTACCCTGTCTGTGGAGAGGCATGATGAAGACAAACCACTTCAAAATCAGTTCACATTTATTTTGAGGAAGTTAGCTTTTTGTTGTTATTTGTAGTTTCTTCAGCATTTAACAATGGGCTCTCCTGGTTCTTTCCAACTCCTGGTTGTGAAATTATTCTAGGGCAGCTGTTACATGTAGGGATTTTATTTTGTTCCAAGCTCCACATTTGAGCTTGTTGAGTCACCCATTTTGGGGGCCGGGGGTGATCATTCTCCCTTGGTGCCTATGAAGACTTTTGCTTCCAGACCTGCAAGTTGGCAGACTTTATTGTGGGATGTTTTGGTGGGCTCCCATGCTAGAGGGCCCCAAGTCCCCTCTAGTGAGTTTGCTATGCCACCTAGTTGGTACATTTATATTTCGTCTTCTAGCAAGGTGCAGGCATGCTTCTGGGGTTTTCACACTTTTTCAGTGGACATAGACTGTTGCACTGAGTATGGGAGCCTTGGGCAGTGTCCTCAGATGGGAAGCCCTCGTCGAGCCACTCGGGTATTTTTGGTCTCACATGGAATGCAGGACATTTTGACCACTGCAGCTTCTCAGTGTCTTGCATTATAAGCTGTAGCAAGGAAAGGATCCCAGCAGGATCTGAAACTGTTGTTAAGGCATGGATGTGGAACAGATGCGGGAGGGTTGAAAAGAAGATGAGCGATGCAAAGCCGTTCCAAGGCATTGGCCGTGCTCCTGGCCAGGCTTGGGTGACCCGGTGGAGATGAGTTGGTGAGGAGAAAAAGGGAAAGTCAAACACTAGCATTATCATCTGAATTCCCTCCTCCAGAAGGATGCTGAGTGCATGGGAGGCTGAGGGGCAGGGTAAACCCCAGGTTCTGGTTGTTTCTGTCCCATTACCTGGGTTGTCTTGGGTCAGTTATGCATTTTGAGATTGTTTCCCGGCTTCATGCCCACCCAGTAGGAAAACTCCCTCTTCCCTTCCCATGAGCCATTTGGAATGAAGAAGATGGCCTTTCTACAACAGGAGCATGTGCTGGTTCCCTGACTGTGAGGAAAAAGGGGCCGTGGCTTTAATCACGTTCTCAAGAGACTGAAAACCATGGTAGATTTTATTCTTGGACAATCTTTAAGAGCCGTAGGCACAGAAGTCTGGGGTCTGCTAACTCTTTGCATGATGCCAACTTTACCTGCACCCCAGACTTCATTCCTATGTGTGCTGCTTCCTGCTAGCCTTTGGGCCTTCATGCTCTGAACTCAGTACTGTGTCTGCTAAACACGACAAAGAACGTAATTGTGACCACCCGATAAACCCCATGACCAATGACATTGACCAGTGATGATCCAGATGACCTTGAGAGATTCATAGAGAACCAGTCTGGAGAAAATTTTCTGTCATTCTTTATTCCAGAGGAAATCCTAATTTTGGATTCTCCCAATAGATTGTAGTTTTAAATACAAACACTTGCATTGTCTTTCTTGTGGAAAGGCCAGAGAGCAGCTTTGGCACTGTTTTCGAGACCTAGGATGTTGTGTGGATATGGTGGCCACCAGTTGTCACCAAAGCAGAGGTTAGCTAGCTTTGTCTGAAAACGGCCAGATAGTGATGCGTTGAGCTCCCCGGGCCTTACCATCTCTGTCAGTGTCATTCACTCTGATGCTTCCAAGGTAGCCACAGATGGTGTGTCAATCAGTAGATGTGGTTGTATTCTAATAAAACTTTAAATACAAACTCAGGCAGAAGAGGGTTGGGTGGGGATATTGCTCAGTGGTAAAGAGCACTTGCCTAGTATGCACAAGGCCCTGGGTTCTGTCCCCAGTGCCACCAAAAAAAAAAAAAAAAAAAAAAAAAAAAAGGCAGTGGGTCAGATTTGGCCCGAGGACTGTGCTGTCTGCTGATCTGGTTTTTGGAGGGTGAAAGGTGCACCTGCAAAAACTGAGTGACCTTGGGAGGGCCCAGTCGATGAGCTATGTTGGTAGCACTCTGGAGAGCCACCTGTGCGTGGGCATTGGGGACATGGGAGTGCGAGTCACCTCACTCTTCGGAGGGTGCTAGAGAAGTGGACCCTTTAAGGCGCCTTATCATGGATCGTCCTGTTTGGCTGTTCCAGCCCGTCCCCCAGTGGCACGCCTCTGGCTGTGAGCATGGTGGTGGTGGCTTCCAGCAGCTGACCCAGGGCATGCCCCTCTCCTCTGTCCCTGCAGCACCTGCAGCAGCACGAGAGTGGCGTGGAGGGCGAGAGCTGCTACTACCACTGCGTTCTGTGCAGCTACTCCACCAAGGCCAAGCTGAACCTCATCCAGCACGTGCGCTCCATGAAGCACCAGCGCAGTGAGAGCCTGCGCAAGCTGCAGCGGCTGCAGAAGGGCCTCCCGGAGGAGGACGAGGACCTGGGGCAGATCTTCACCATCCGCAGGTGCCCCTCCACTGACCCAGGTGAGTCGTCTCGTGGGCACAGGAGGCCAAGGTGGGCCTGGGCATTGGCCTCTCAGCGACCGTCTCGTGTCTTCTGTTGGGGGATGGCATGCCCATTGCTGGACTTTCGGGGGACTCTGTGTTCTGGAAGGAAAGTACATGGATTGGTGCCTTTATTCATTTACTTACTTACTTTTAATAAGTTGGCACCACTTCACTTTGTGCATATGCTTGGGTGTAAGGAAGCTACAAGCCACTACTGGGGAGTGGGCCCACAGAAGATCCGCCCCTGTCCCCAGATTCCTCCAGCATGTGCTCTAGATTCCATTGTTGGTTCAGACTGACCCAGCAAGTGCTAAGCTGCATGCCTTGCTCAGTATTAAGAGTAAGGAGTTTGTGGCCTCAAAGTCTGGTAAAAATGAACTTCAGAGAGGATCAAAACCCGTATTTGTTACAAAAACCCTGATTGTATTTGAGAGTGATTCCCTGTTGTTCCGTGGGTCTGGGCTGTTTGCCACTTCACCCAGTCGAGACCTGGTGGGACTCACTCCTTTCTCTGTCTCCTGCCATCTCATCTGTGGGCACCCTTTCTTCCTTCTTCCTCTTTGTGACTGTTATTCCCATTGGGACCTCATTTGGTAGACTCACCTCCTAAAATCAACAAAGAAAAAGCCCTCGCTGAATCCTCAGTTCTCACTCCGTCCACAGCTGGGTCTTCAGGATTCTTGGAAGAACAATCTGTACCGCTGACCCCTGGCCCATGCCTCAGCCTACCATCTCCTGTATTCTCCTTTGACCAAACCACCCCTGTGAAGGACACCAGTGGCCTTCGATTTGCCCAACCCAAGGCTGCCCGCGGGTCTCTGTTGGAGACGGTTGCCTGGTCCCTCCTGGAACTTCCTTTCCCTCCGGGATACGCTTCTTTCTCATCCTTCTGCTTCTCTTGACAGTCCGTGCCCATCCCTAGCTCTTGCTCCTCAGCCTGCTCCTTATGTACGTGTCACTGGGCATTAGGCCCTGGTCTTCAGTCCTCAGCCTCTAGAAGCTTTGATCGGAGGTTGCCAAGAGCCCTCAGACGGCTTCCCAGGTGCCTGGCTGCTGCCACCCTGTGCCCTGAGCTCAGGACTCTCAGGACTTCCTTTTCCTTCTGATCGCACCTTGTCTAACGACCTGGTCTTGCCCGAGCCTTGAGGCCCTTCCTTGTCCCTCTGTCTCCTGCAGCACCTTTTCAGCCACTGGGCCATGAAGCTGCATGGGCTTTTAGTTTTAATGCTAACAAATCATGCATTTTTATAGTTTTGAGGGTAAAGTTATGTGAAACATGAAAAGTGGTGTAACCCTCCCATTCCCCAGCGGAATGCCTTTCAATTGTTGGAAGATTCTTTGGCCACTTATCTCCAGATGGGCCAGTGTGCTGCTACTATGGTGTGCTTGATTATTTTAAAATTTTGGCTTTCTAGTCTGAACAATGACAGTTTCACTAGTGTGCTATCCTGTAAACCCTCCCACTCCTACCACTCCACACATGCTCATCCACAGGCTCACAGACCCCACCCCTAATCCCCACACCCCGGACTTCCCCACACTAGTCCACCAACACGCAAGACACCACACCCACTCACCAGCCACGTCTTAAAACTCACTCACCACCCCATAAACCGGGCCCTACACACTCCACATCCCACCAGTACACCCAGCAAATACATGGACTTTGCGCCCCACACTCACACACCCCACAGACCTGCTGACATGCTCTCCATCCATACACACCCCCCAACAGACACTGTGCCCCACCCGGCCTGTGCCTCCCCCACACACCACTGCTGCCTCCCCATACTCCCAGCCCCCTGCGCGCTTCATCTTCCCCTCCCTCCATCTTCTGTTATGAAGAAATAATAATTTGGGGTTATATTAATATTCAGTGTTTTCATTATTATAACTCTATAAATATTAATCACAGCTGAGCCATGTAGAGTCTTATAATTTCATTTACCTTCTTGTACAACTTTTTGTTTTCCCTGGCTTTCTAGGTACCCATGATTAATTCATGGCTCACCTTACTCTGCCATATTAGATGCTTCCTAATCTCTGAGTCCTGTGTGCTGTCAGTTTCTGTGTCAGCCCCATTTCCTCCTGGAGCCGTCCCTGCTAAGCCCCTCCTTAGCCCCCTGCCTCTGGGCTCCTGTGGGCCTCCTCCCAGGCTCCTGGGCTGCCTGCTCCATGGAAATGAAACCACTGCTCCCAGTGACAGGCGGTGCCCCAAGTGAGGGATTTTCCTCCTTCTGTGGGAGCTGAGGGTTGTGTCACTGTGAAAGGCACCTTCTCTTCAGGAGAGAGCTGCCAGGACCAGGATCGTCTCTGTCACTGAGTTCACTGTGAGACTGTCCTTTCCCATGTGTTTCCTAGTGGCTTTTCTGGTTCAAGTTTACATTCCACCTCTTCTGCTCCATTGCTGGTCCCCTCCCTCTGTGTGAGGCCCTTGGGGCGACAGTGGGGATGGGACCCACAGACACTGGTGGTGCCACCTGGCTGTGGGGCACCTTGCTCCCCACCAGGGTATTTTGGCCTCTGTTTGGCTCTGCATCTCCCCATTATTCTGCTGCTGCGTCATTTCATGGGATTCCCCTTCCTCCTACCAGCATGTGAAGACCCATTTTATTCAGCATTTGTGGGGTTTTTTCTTTTTCTTTCTTTCTTTCTTTCTTTTTTTGTCGGCTCCGCATACGTCATTGTTTTAATCTTCCATTAAAAGCTGGTCCCTTTCACCCCTCAGTTCTGTCTTTCTCTGCTCAGAATTCCCTTTTTATTAATGAGGTGCCCCAAACTAAATAGCGTACAGCTGCCACTTCACCCGGGTCTGTGACTGGAACAGACAGTCCCCTGTTTTATAACATACTTCTATTTATGCAGTCCCCTCTGGAATTGCTTTCCTGCACCCTGCCTTCTGGGTTTCTCTCATTTAATGTGTATTAGGGTTTTTCCCCCCACTGAAGTGTATGAGCAACTTCAGTTAAGATGATAGACTTCCTTTCTGCATTTCAGAATCCTTTTGTATTGTCTTTGGCCTCCAGTCATGTTGTTCCACCACCCCCTCCTTACCCCACCCACCCCTCCCTCCCACACATGCTCCAGTGAAGTTTGCACTCCACTGACGGCAAAGGGGCAAATTATTAGGTAATACCCGTACCAACATTAACGGGAACTTGGTTCTGTTTTAGAAATCACTGCATGAGAACGCATCTTGAGACATAACCTCCCTGTCCTCAGGGATTGACTCTTAAAAACTTGAAAGACTATCTTCAAGAAAAGGGACACTTGGGGCCCGGTAGAGTTGAGACATTTAAGATCATCAGCCTCCAAATTTGTAAACACAGGCTTTGTAAAGCACTCCCAGTTCTCTGCTCTTTAACAGGAGGATCAGGGCGGGATCCTCCCCCTCGCAGCATCAGTCACGTGCATGTGAAGCCCTTGGAAGCCTCTGAGCCCCGGCAGGGCCCTGCCTGCTCCAATCCCAAGTTGGATGCCAGTGGTCCTGCTGTCTGGAGGCTGTGATGCTGGCGCCCCGTCATCCTCTCATTACATGACCACAGTGTTCCTTCTCCTTTCTGCTTTTGCTTTTCTCCTCTGTTGTCTGCACACCACAAAGTTTTATGAAAAAGCCATCCACAAGCACTTCCTTCTTTTTCCAGACTCTGGACCTTATGCCACAGTCTCATGGCCTTTTCTAAAACTATCAAGATCTCCCTTGCTAGGGCTGATGGCACAAACTCTGGAATGGTGTCTTCACTGTGGACAACAAAAATACCTCTTCCAATTCCACCTGTTGCCACTGCCTTAACGTGTATTCCCGAGTATTCCATGCATCCTGATCTTGCACCAAAGACTGTTTAGTAATAAGTGATTGCTAAGTAATACCAACATTTTTTTTTTTTTGCTTTACAAAGAGCACCCCAGTTTTTGTTTCCCCCAAAAAAAGTTTAAAATCTGTGATAATTTGCTGTAAGATAATACCTGTCTGCCATCCAGCCAATTTTTTTTTTTTTGAGGTTTACCTTCAGGACTTGGTAGCACCCCAGTTTTTTTTCCCCCCAAAAAATTGGTTTAAAATCTGTGATAATTATGCTGTGGAATATGATAACTCACCTGTCTGCCATCCAGCCAAGTTCACTACAGAGCCTGCCAGCCCAGATGAACCTATGGGTCTGGAGGAAGGAATTGAGGTAGAGGAAACCGTGAAGGTCTCTTTTGACCTTCAGGACTTCCTAGTGATGGCTAAGAGTCGTATTTGCTGCTGCTGCTGCTGCTGCTGCTTCATAACCCCTTAAGAGGTCTCTTGGCTAGATACGTAATGTCCTGCCCCGTGCCACAGGGGTCCGCCTGAGCTGCCAGCACCGACCCCCACGCGCTCCTGCTTGTAGAAGGAGCTTCATCCTTGGGTTCACAGGCAGGCCGAGTCCCGAGTTGTGTCGTCCTTAGCAGATGGTCTTCTTTCTACTCTTACTCCACACATATGTTTGGTTTTCCGGTTTTACAAAAGGAAAAAGTAGCTAAGGCAAGGAGAGCAAGAGAAAACTGGAGGAGGAAGAGAAAGAGGTGAAAGAGCAGAAATGTGCTTTTCCATTTAACTTCTCAAGTCAGAAATATTTTTTTCCGAGGGCTGGGGCTGTAGCTTAGTAGTAGACCACCTGCCTCGCGTGCACATGGCCTTGGGTTTGATCCCGAGCACCTCAAAAGAAAGAAATGACTTGGAAATGACTTGGAAATATATATCTCAGAGAAAAGAGAGTAAATTAACCAGGTGAGGCCCTCTCTCCCCTGGCTTTTTTTTTTTCCCCCTTCCTACCTGGACTTTTGATCACTATTTTGAGTGCCTTTTCTCCAAGACCAAGTCGTCTCTTGGGTCTTTTCATCTCGTTCCTGCCTGTGTGCGGGTGTGGGCAGCCCATCACATTGTGGAGGGTTCTTTCTCTCAGTAGCTGGCATTGGTTCACTGCTTTCCCCTCAGCCGACCAACAGTTCTAGAAAGATGGAAAGCTCTCGTAGGTGTGTGGTGTGTAGGATCGGCTTCCCTCTTTGCTTATTAAGTAAGGCATTTCTGGCTCCTGGGTGAAACTGTAGTTGATTTCACTCTATCAGTGCCTGGGCCTCAGGAACACAAGAGGTCCTTTGTGTTTCTGCTCTTGGCCTTTCTCCTCCTTGTCCTCCTCCTCCAGTTTTCTCTTGCTCTCCTTGCCCTAGCTACTTTTTCTTTCACATGGACACAGATCTCCAAGCTTTGCACACGCGGGGTTGATTACACTGAGCAGCCTTCATTGAGGGCCTACTATGGTCAAGGCTTTTTATGAGCTGGGGACACAGCTGGCATCTCCTGTTGGCTCCTGGCATGGATGCACTGGTTAACACTCCGGCTCAGGCACTCGAGGTAACCTGATGATGACTCAGTTTACAGAGGGCACAATCCTTCAGAGTTTAAGAGACTATTTTGCTTGGAGCAGAAGACAGCATCCCCCTTGACCGACACATCTTTGGCTTTCAAGGTAGTGAATTTCTGGGGTCAGGGGAGATGGAAGCAGCTTGCCAAGGCGTGATGTAGTTTTGGTGACGGCCTCTACTAAAATGCTGTGGGCTTCCCTTGATGAATCTTTTTATTAAACCAAGTTTCAGTCCGCTCTGCTTAACTCATCAGCTGAAGAGAACAAGAAAATTCAAGGTCTCCAGCTTTCTCTCTTGGCTTTGTTTTCATTTTTCAAAGTTTGGCAGAAGGCGGCCCTCTAAACACAAAATACTGCATTTTATCTTTTTTTATGCATAGCTAAATTATATGTAATTGCACTGTGATATTTCTCATGGTATTAAAGTATGTTGTGGTCGGTTATGTAGCTCTGAAGTTTGGTTTCATAAAGCGAGCACAGCTAGGCCTCCGCTCTTCCTTTTTACTGCCTGTCTGCTTGACAAAGCTCCAGAAAAGTATAGGGCTACAGTATTTCTAACTTGAGAAGTTAAATGTGAAAGTGTGTCAAAATGAATTGGGGGGTGACTGAAGTGTTAAGCATTTATGGAGGAGTAGAGAAAATAGGACTTTATTTTAAGTACATTCCCTGGACAAGTAAATGTCTGGGTGCTTTTTAGAAAGCTATTTTGCCATGCAAAGATCTAGAGACCACTATGTATCAATATGAAAAATGGAGTTTACACAATAACATGGCTTGATTTTTTTAAAAAATTATTTTCTGGGCTGGGGTTGTGGCTCAGCAGTAAAGTGCTCGGCTAGCACATGGGCGACCCAGGTTCGATCCTCAGCACCACGTACAAATAAAATGCATTGAATAAAACGCGTTGTGTACAACTAAAAGCAACTAAATAAAAATGTTAAAAAATCATTTTCCTTATATCTTTAGAGATAGCTAGGCTAAGCAGAGTCTATAGCTGGTGTGTTTGGCTGTTTCATGGGTGGGATCTGTTGATAAGGAATCAAAGAGTGTCAGGTACCTAGCAAGAACTCCCACATGGGTGGTGGTGTTGGTAAGAGATTCTCAGCAAACTTGCTAACGATGTGCCAAGAGGTAAAATCTTGACTGTCTTTTGTTCACGGGGGTGGTTTTCTGTTTGTGAGTGTAAAGCATTCGTGGTTTGGTTACTGTCTGATTTTCTTGCTTTCTGCATCTACATAGGGAGACCAGGAGTAGTTCTCAGGGTGTACACTGTCTTGTTTTTCTGTTGGAACAGAGTTCTTGATTTGCCTTAATTAGTCCTCTAACAATCTACAAAGGTCAGTGCCAATTGCCTGTTCATTTACATTTGTAATTGTGATAGCTTCTGATTACATATTCCTTGTCTCAGTCCTTCTTCTAAGTACATGCTAGAGTCTCCTTCCCTCCCCTTCCTCCCACACCACCCACACGCATGCGGGTGTGCACACACACGCGTGCACACATCAGAGCAGTGTGAAAGCTGAAGGTCTGACTCCTCGTGAGAGCCCTTTGTAGTGACAGACCAGCTTCCCTGGAATGTCAGCGTCCTATGGAAAGCCATCTTGGAGAGGCTCTTGCCTCTAAGTTAGGGATATAATGAAGCCAGAGTCAGGGAAATTATGTCGATACCAGGCAAGAAATCTGAGAGCCATTATCCAGGAGCCTTCTTGAACTGGGTAATTAAGGGCAATTAAACTTTTCTGCTGGCTCTCTGCAAAATATGCTAATGATCTGGTCTGTTGGAAGGTGGACATATGCAGAGTGCTACTTCACTGCTGTCACATGCTTCTGGCCTGCAAGAGTCCCTCTGGAGAGCATGTGACATCGGCAGGATGGTCACCAGGAGCGTGGGTCCAGGGTCTTCAGCCTCCTAATCTGCATTCCCTCTCTGTCTGCTCTGGAGAGACCAGCACCCACCCAGGACACTGCCCTTTTGAGAGGTCGTCCTGGCTATAGCAGCCCCGAGCTGCAGTGGTTCTCTCTCATTCATTTTTTCTCATTCTAGAGCTGCAATTAATTGGTGGCTTTAACTGCCCGGGGGTTTGGTCATGTTTCTATATCTCTCACTGGAGCACAGCTATGGCACTGCCTGTCAGTAGTGTTCTTGGCAAGGGGTGCCAACCCCTTGAATAGGTACAAGTGTGTGTCCTCATGGCCACTGAGTGCTGGCCACTCTGAGAGCCACAACATTGTGGCTGCTCCCTATTGGGGAGGGTGCTACCAAGTGGTATATCAAGTAGAAAAAAAGATAAAGGACTGAAAGATGCTGGCTTATGGTTACTGGAGTTAGGCGAGACGTGGGAGGGGATGTTGAGGGGTGGTCATTAATGTCCTCTGTTTAAGTATCTGAACATGCCAGAGACCCCAGTTGGCTCCTCAGAGCCCAGAGACACAGGGGACTCCCAAAGAGAACATAGAATGCCGTGTCCTACTGAGCATTATTTTAGTAAAATCTTTATCCCCTACTAGCCCAAGTGGCCTTGGAAAGGGGTATCCAAAGAATCTCAAAGTTTGAGACTTGACCCTAAAGAGAACCTGAATAGCCAGCCAGTAAAGAGGCAGTTTTGCTGAGGTGGGAGTCAGGGGTTCTGTTCCCGAATTTCACTGGAGGGGAGGGATCTTGTAATACCAAGCCATGCCAAGGGAATTAGTGGCTGTCCTCACTGTCCCATCACATACAGACCCTTTCCATACTGATACCCATCCCAACCTCGGCACTTCATGCCTCCGTCATTGCTCTAATGTATTTTTTGAAAGAAGTAATAATTTGTACTTAGGTTGCCTTTAGGAATGTCCAAAGAATCCATTTCTGGGGCTGCTTACATCCTGTATGAAACTTGTTCCCAACCTTGGTAGGGGCCAGGGAAGAAATAGAACATGCATCTCTCTGCTAACAGAAATAGCTCAAAGGCTTCTTCTCAGACATACAGATGGTAAGGAACCCCCTTCAAACTGTGACCCAATTATAAGAATTATAGTTCCAAACGATTTTTTTTTTCTTCAAACACTGGCTAGCAGCAGAAAGTTGTGTGGCCTTGCATATTAGTATAAGTACTGCTTGTATTTCCCTGATTCCTGGATTTAAAGATCCCTGGAGAGGAACAGGAAGCTTCTGTAGATCCTCTACTAAGTTTAAATAAAAATATAAGTCCATTTTCACCATCATACTAGTCGAATGTTCAATGCTTCCTAGTGACATGTGGATTGTGGCTACCTCAGGGGACAGCACAGACTTACAGAACAGTCCAGAATATGTGCTTGCCAGCACTGGGTTCCTTAGCAGGCCCACGTGATGTCCATGATACTCTCTGGCCTGCATGTTGAAGAAGTGCAGGACCTACCAGCTTCCTGCTGGCCTGAATGGGGTCTGTCTGTCCCTTCCTTGTCTCAGTGTTTTTCTGTATGGAAGAACTATGTCCTCAAATAGGCACTTAATTTTGGTTTTGCCACTTACTTCTTTTTCCATTAGTAGTTTTGAGGGACTTTGAAAGGACTTTGTGAAGTTGTTTTTTTTCAGAGTGGATGTTAAAGGGCTTTTTATAGTTTTATACCTCAAGACTATCTTGAGACCTTTTGTGTATATGCTAATAAAAGAAGCTATTTATTGCTTTTAAAAGATCCTTGACCTCTGCTCTAATTAGCATATTAAAAATTGGACAGTATGTGATTTTCTTGGAACACAGCTGACTGTTGTTTTAACCAAAAAATTTATCTAAGATTGTCATTTTATTATAAAGTCAAAGAAGAACTTGTTCATTTTTTCTCTCACTGTTTTCATTGGCTTCGGTTCTTCCTTATGGACCACATTAGTTCGCTAGAACTTCCATAGCAAGGTATAACACACTGGGTGGTTGAAACAGCAGAAATTAATTTTCTCACAGTTCTGGAGGCTGGAAGTTTGAGATCAAGGTGTTGGCCAGTTTGGTTTCTCCTAAAGCCTCTTTCCAGGACTTGCAAATGGTGGAGGCTCCTTCCTGGCGTCTCTTTATGTCCTGATCCCCTCTTTTTATAAGGACATCAGGTAGATTGGACTAGGGCCTATTCTGAAGGCCTTATTTTAACTTAATTACATCTGTAAATGTCCTGTTCTCAAATAGAGTCGCATCCTGAGGTACCAGAGACTGGGACTTCAGCATGGGAATTTGGGAGGAACACAATTCGGTCTATTACGTGGATTTCGTGATATCTGAGGCTAGTCTCTCATTTCTTTTTCTGGGGTCATCTTGTGTGTGACAGGATCGTAGACGGTCCAGGTGGATGTGGAGGTGAAGGGAAGTGATGGGAACACCAGACCTAGCCTCCAGCAGTGTTTTAAGTATCCACCAGGCCTCCTCTGCTTCCCATTCTCAGCACTCCGTCCTCAGTGTGGTCCTTGGCATGCAGAGCAGACTGACCTTCCTGGAAATAGACTCCAAAAGAAGAACTCAGAGCAGCTTATTAAGACAAGTGGGGGTGGAGCCCATCTTACCAGGAGTCTTTCCTCACCTGTCCTGTGACTACCAGCCAGCCACATGTAGGAGTACTCTTGTGCCTAAAGTTTCAGTCTTAGGGTCAATAAAATCTGCTCTTGTTGAAGGTGCTCTCGCTGACTGGCCCACATGAGGCTCTCATGGAAGGGGTTCATGGAGCTACTGTCTCCTCTCTGATGCCCATGGGGGCTTTGCAGGACTGAGCACCATATACCAACTTTGGTTTTCTTGCTCTGATTATGGCACACGTGTGCCCTTCACCGCGAGCCTTGACACATTTCTATGGCCTGTTGATATATAGATATATATGTTGTAAATTGGGCTTCATTCAAAGGGTTTCACTTGCTCAGAGTACATGAAGGTACTAGGCTTTACCTTATCTGTGTCAATATACTCCAGCCCAGTGTTTCAGTTTTTACTTTTGAATAATGATCACTGGGGAGCATCTCCTACTTGGGTCCATGGGGATATGGTGGACATGCTCATTCCCAGCACTGGTCTTTCCCAGAGTTGAGCAGGGATATAGGCACACAGACCAGCCTCCACCAGAGCTTCCTCTACCACAAGCAAAAGTGCATTCGCCCCATTGCCAGCAATCACACGTTTGTCAGGTCTCTAGGTTCCCACTGGCCCAGACCACTTGCTACCATGCCACATATGGCTAGTGGCTCTCAATTGGGAAGTGTAGGTAGAAGCTATTCTATTCTCCATAGAAGATCCTTAAGGACAGTGCTGCTATAGACAATGGCTAAGCTGGGACCCGGAGCAGGGGCCCAGGGCTGAAAGCATCACTGTTCCAGCTGTGCCTTGCCTCCTTGCTACAGGCCAAAGAACCCATGCAAGAGACAAGCAGCTGTTCACCCTCAGGGATGAGATTCTTCATATCTAGAAAAACAGTAAGATCTGTTGCTGGATTTCTTGGAATAGCAAAGAAGAAATCCTAAGACAGGTGAGGAAAGGGGCCACGGTTATTTTTGACTGTATACACCAGAGTGCAGGCCTTGGTCTCTGAGCTTGGAAGTGGTTTACATGATTTCCCTAACATCCTAAGCCTCTTTGTGATTTTATTGAGCCAATTCAGAAGGACTGATAAGCCCCACAGAGTGGAGGGCTGCTCTGATCTGGCTGGCTTGGGAAGGAGTTTTTACTTGAGTGGCTTCCAGCCTGTCACCAGCACTGGGATCTAGGTAAGAGGCTTATGTGATGGGGGCATAGCCTGGCCTATAGCTCTAGAAACTGGAGCCCACCAGGCATTTTTATGTGAATAACTGGGATTTTGTAGATGTTAGCTGAACCTTGGGTTGGTGGGTCTTAAATTAAGAAAATGACAAAAAAGACTGTAGAGACAGTAAAAGGAGGAAGGAAATTAAAATCTGGGGCCAAATTTTTGAAAAAAAGAGAGGGAGAGAGAAGGTCCCAAGAGGCTAGGAAGGTGCTGAAGAATTTGGAAATGAAGAAGTAAAGGTAAGACACAAAAAGGGAAAAGTAGTTTCATCTTTTTGTTTATTTTTTATTGAGACATAATATTTGTACCTCTTTCTGGGGTAGTGTATGATAATTCAGATACATGAATACAATGTACAATCAAATCATGGTGATAAGAACTTCCATCTCCTCAAATGCTACTCCTTTCTGTATTGAGAACCTTTGTCTCTTCTTTTCTCCTTATTTTGAAATACACCACAGACTGTTGTAGACCGTAGATACCTTACTGTGCTACAGAAAACCAGAACTGTTCCTTCTCAAGCTGGGCTTTGGTGCCCCTTTTCTCTCCTTTCTCTTCCCCTCCCCTGCCAGTTCCAAGTTTCTAGTGAGACTGAGCTGTACTCTCTTCTACTCTGAGATGAAGAAAGTGGATGGTCTTGGATTTTCCTTGCTCTCCTAGAAAAGAATTGTGTCTGGAGAAGACATGACCTGATCCAGAAAGGGAGTTCTTTTGTCCTACCAATGTTGATGGTTTCCTTAGGATAACCAGGTGCCACTTTAGGGTCTCGGGAATCAGCCAGCAGGGAGAAAAGAGTCTACAGACTTTCCTTGTTGGGAAGGAGATGAATACCAGATAAATACAGGATGTCAGGTGTACAAACTGCTGTCAAAAAAAGAGCCCAGTGGGCCCAGGCACATAGGGGTTGTTTTATATCAGGGGCTGGGTAAAGGTCTCTCTTGCGGAGGTGACTGGCCTGGGTTGGGGAGGCATTGAGGGAGAGCACCCACCCAGGCACCCAATCAGCCAGACACCATGGGCTGGAGCAGGAAGGTGGCAGAGGCAGTCCAGAAAGGAGGAGCATTTTTGTGAGTCATTTTGTGGGACATTTAGATAGTGCTCCTGCTGAGAAGGGAGGACACCAGAAAGCTTTGAGCAGTGCAGGCGGCAGGGCCACTTCCCCCATTAAGGTCACTGTGGAAACATGATTTGCACGACCACTGTTGTTCTTGTGTGAGTTGTCTCCTTCACCTCTAGGGAAAGGGCCTCTCCAGGCAGAGAGGAGAGGCAAATACCACCATGTGCCACCTCTTCAGGAACCTGGAGTGCAGGACAGCTGCAAGGGGAGGGGACTCACATGAACTCTAAGCGAGGAGGAGTCTCAGTTCCTGTTCATCTAGTCAGCACAGTTCTGTGGGCTTCTTTGCTTCTGTCCAGGGAGTCAGCCATGGTATTTCAAAACACAAGATCCTTGCTGGGTGACCCACTGCCCAAGTGTGAGGTACCAGGAAGGCTTCTGTCCTTTTGCCATGAGGATGAGTTGTTTCTACCGTGACTTAAATACCATACACTAAGTGTAAGAGATGAGCTGTGGGCAGGAACGTGCCACGGATGGCTGACACAAGCGAAGGTCCTCCTCCCCCACCCTCTGACAGGTTGTCACATTCCAGGGAACATCTTGGCATGCGAGATCATGATGCATATTTCCATGACAAGGACTTCATTTCACTATTTGATAATGCACTAATATATATATTTATATATATATTTATTTATTTTAAAAGCACAGTACCTTAACACCTTTGTTCACTTGGTGTCCCCAGTGCTGCGTGACCAGAGGTCATTATCCCATTCTTGGAGCACAGATGACCCACCTCCGACTTCCGTGTCTAACTGGACTTTGACAGACAGGCTTGATCTAATTCTGCAGCCATTTGTTTCTCTGTGGACATATGCCCAGACCCCAGGCGGATCTGAAGACTTCCTTAGAACACATAAGACCAGGGAGATTTGTGCCATACTGTACTGTTTTCTTTGGGCTTCTCTTTACTGAGGAATGTAGGCTGGTTTTTTGTTGTTGTTTGGAGTTTTGGTGGATGGGTATATAGTTGGCAGGGGAAGGGTTTCTAGTCTCTTCTATGAGGCACTGTGCCAGGGTTATTATATAGTGACTCCTCTTGGGTCCTTGTCCTTTCTTCTCATGCTGAAAGACCCCAGGAGAGAAGGATCTGGGCACATATCATGATATTTGGAAAGAATGTTGAAAACCCACCTGGCTACCGTGTGTGAGGGCAAATTTATTTTAAAAATCTGGCCACAGGCAGCTTTTTCTGTTTGTTTCTTTAGGGAGGAAAATGGAAAAGCAGCAGCAAGCTATGGTTTGCATTTGTTTTCTTCCAGATTTGACCAGCCAGCAGAAGAGAGATTATCTCTAAAGGATATGAAAGGTTTAATCATTTTAATTTTGTTTTTATTAAAGTTTATCATAACTTTTTTTTTTCCAACATGCCTGGGTAGAACGGAAAGACAAAAGAGGAGGTAATATAAATATACACAAACCCCCAAGCATCTGGTTAATAAAACTTTCCAATGGGCAGTGCCTTGTGAGGAGGACCTGGCTGGATGACTGGGGATGGCAAGCTGACCAGGACAGGCTTTGACAGTACTGAATTGTGGCCAGCATCTCATGAATTTCCTGTCCACCTGCAACATGTACTTGTCATGGGAGCACATAGCTTTCATTAAACCGAAGGAGAAGAATCTCCAAATGTTGATTTATTTTGTCATGGTTCCCAAGCAAGCCTGGATCTTCAAGCCATTTGTTGCTAAAGAAGTTGAAATTTACAAAGAATAATAAAATTTGCTTCTGTTAGTTTCTTCCAACCCTATTTTCAGAATGAAATATTTGATCCCAGATATTTTGAAGACTTGCTTTAGGCCAAAACCTCTGAAGCTATGTGCATGTACTTGATTTTATGAAATAGCAAAGTTGGGATAAAGATAGTCTTTCATTTTGGGGTAAAAAAAATAACAGCCTGTAAATTATGGTAAAATTGAGTACTAGTATTCTAGATAAATGAGACTTCTGGCTTATTTTCCCTTTAGGACAGAAAAAAAAAAAAAAAGCTTATTTTCAAAGTTAATTTAGTTGTCAGAAACCACTTGAGTGCCAGTGAACCATCTCACAGGGTCAGTGCAACCTCCATGGCTATAAGGCCTTTCGAAGGCATAGCTATCACCAGAGGGTGTGGTAGCCACTGGAATAGTGTCTTCACCATTCTGTTCTTGCCAAAGCTGGGAATTTGACTTGCATATTTTAGATTTTGTTTTAAGCAATGTGATTGAAACACTGTCATCTCATTAAACCTGTCTTAAGCTGGTGGTTCAGTTAACCCTATTATATGCTGGTCTTTAAATCTGGGGTAGTGTTAAGTTTTTATAGGGCTTTGTATGCTGTTTTAATGTGCAGAACAGTTTGTTCATCAGAGAAGCAGCTTTTTATTGGCAGCTACCATTCCAGTTCCTCCAATCAAGTAGAAACTGCATTGAGGCATCAACCTAGCAGCTGTGTGGGCAAATAAACTGGCCCCTGGTGGGCCATGTGGTCAATCAATCACATGCTCCATCAAGGTTCCTTGGAGCCTGGGGACACTCCCCAAGCCCCCACAGGGTGTCTGGGCTGGGCCTGTTCATATAGAGGGCCTCTCTTTACACCAGGTCTCCCCACTGAAAAAGGGACCTGAAGCCCAGTGGCTATTCCAAGTTTCCGGCATCTGCCAGCCCTACTGGCAGTGTTCCAGGTGGGAGAGTGCACCAAGCAGCCCCAGAGGATTGTAATTTTGGAGTTCTTTTATGGGAGTTACCTGAGCCAGCAAGGGGCATTTTTCTTGGTTACTCTCAGCTGGAGGGGTAGGAGCACTGACGATGAACAAACAGGAGCCCACGTGATTTTCTGTGGGCTTCTTGTTGGGAGTCCCTAAGCAGTAGGTTAGGCAGTTCTCACTGAGAGGAAGAGAGGCCCCCACAATCCTCCTATAAAGGACTTCGGTCTCAGGTTGGACTGGATGACCACCGAAACAGTATGTAGCACGAAGTCTTGGTCCCTTAATTTTGAAGCTGAATAGATTATGAAAACAGCAGAAGGCAGACAGACACCTGCTGTTTGCTAGCATGCAGCTGTGGAGATATCTCAAGAGTGACTTGAGTTGAAAGTTTGATTTTTTTTCCTCCCATATAAACATCCTTGGGAGGAGGGCAGTCGAGCCCAAAAGGGAAGCTTCCATTGGGTCAGCAGGCACCCAGTTTTCTTCAGTCTTTCCACACAGCACTCATCACCAAGCATGTGGTCTCTTCATGGTTTCAAAATGGCTGACCCACTGAGCAGTTCGTTTTAGCTAGAGAGAGAATCCTGGGCAAAGGCCTTGCTAGACCAGGCAGGAGGCGGTGGGACAGCAAGAACGCATGCGCCACCTGAGCCTGCCTCTTCACGGCTCCCGAAGCTCCTCCCACGAACTTCCGCCAGTATCTCATTGGCTGAAGCTCAGTCATATGACTATCCTTGGTGGGGCAGAGTTTTTAACAGAGGGTAGTGGGCGGTGAGGAAGGTGAGTGGTGTTTCCTAAGAGCAGTCATTAGGAGTGCAATTAGAAGCCTCAACCGTATATGTCTTTTAAAAGATAAGGAGGGGATTAAGTAAACTATGTTACAATTATGTAATGGAAATCTAGGTGGCCATTAAGAATAATGTTGTTGATAAATATTTAAGGATATGGAAGAAAGTTCCGTAGACTGAAGGGGAAAGCAAGACACAAAACTGTATCTCATAATTTCTCTTAAAAATACATAAACATACTGTAATGTTAAAACTGATCATGGACGACTTTTATTTCCTTCACACTTTTTTCTGTTTTTAAGACTTTCCACAATGGGCACTTATTCCTTTACGATTAGAAAAAAATTGGCAAACTTTAAGTGTAAGGAGTAGAGAACCTGGTAATTACTACCTCATATATGAAATATACTTGATGGAAAAAATAAAATGAGTAATAAAGGGGAAAAATCTATAAACATGTAGCGATAATGGAATGATGACGAGTAGCTATAGTGCTACAGATTCATCACGAACAAATCCCATCATACTAATAAGATAAAATGAAATAATGTACACGAACTCCCATTAAAGAGGGAAGTTACACAAATGCAAATTTATATTCTGTGGGCTCTAAATGTACAACAGAAACAGTCACCATTTTCTCCAAGTGTCCTTTTGAGGTTATTCAGTGACGGGTTCCCCCTTGTTTTTGCATTGGAAACACTGGGGCATTGAGCTTTACAGCTGTTTATTAAGCATCTGTTAGTTGTAAACAGCAGTTGTTGTGAGAGAATATGAGAGCAGAAGAAATGATCCCTGCCTGTGAAAAACACACACACACACACACACACACACACACACACTAAATAGGGTTCAAGATGATCTGTGGTAAGTACCAGATAGTGGACCAGGATAGTAAATAACATGGGCCTTCCTGGGAGTGAGGAATTTTTTGGGTTGAGCAAGGAAGAAGTTCCAAGAAGAGGGGCAGCCTGTGCCTGGAACAATGGATGGGTAGAAGCAGACAAAGGAAAGGAACCCAGGGGTGTGTTGTGGGAGCTCAGGAGTTTGGTCAGGGCCACTGAACAGTTCCTTTTAGCTAGAGAGAGAATCCTGGGCAAAGGCCTTGCTAGACCTGTGCTCTACCACTGAGTTACATCCCCCAGCCTCTCCCAGTATTTTTTAATGTATGACTTGGTATAGTAGCATTTGATTACCTTTCTGTTTGCTCTGTTATATCTAATAAAAATTCAAAGTTCTTGTTTCCATACTTTCCATCTCCCTGCCTTCCTCTGAAAGGAATAAATGGGAGACAGATATTTGTCCTGGGATATCTCAGAATCATAGTCTTGACTTCACCTTCTACTCTTTTCTCTCATTTGGTCTTTTGGAAATATATCCTTCTGGCTTTCCTTTTTCTTGCATCAAATAATTTTCAGCTTTTTGTCCTATTATTAGATTTTCTGCCAAGTCCCATCTTCCTTTCTTCCTTTCTGGAGGTAATTATTCCTCCTTTCATCTTCAAGGTCACACATACAACAGGGCCATATCTCCAGCTCCTTAGGTGAACAGAGGCTGTTGAGCCCCTGAGCCTGGCGAAGAGATCAAGGTAGAGAAGCCAAAGGTGAAGGGTAAATGCTCTGTATCTGAGGACTCTCACTGTCTAACAGGAAATGATTCCTAAATGAACCATGGACATGGACTCTGAACACTGCCGATTTGCCAGTGTGTAAAGTGTACTTTGTGGACAGAATGCGAAGAGGTAGAGGGGGCAGAAGTGAGAGCAGAGTGACGCTAGGAAGGACCACTATCTCCATTGGTAGAAGAGCTTGGACTCACCTCTTGAGGGTGCTTGAGCCTTTAGATACTTGTACCTACCAAAGGACATGATCTCTTTTTGTTCTAGCTAGGTAATACCAGCTCCCTGGAGGAAGATGGAAGGATTTGAAGGTGAAGCTCATGTAAGGTGGAATAGAAGGAAGGGACTGGGTTAGTGGAATGGGGGGACGGTGATATGAGTGAGGCACTCAGTGCTGTTTTTTAGGTGGTTCCATCTGAGAGAAATGGGGAGGCAGCAGCCAGGGACATTGGGCTCAGGCCCCTGGATGAGTGCCCGTGCTATAGATGGGAAAGAACCAGGCAAGGAGCAGGTACGGTAAGAAAGGAGGTGAAGGGTGTTAATCATGGAAACCACACTTACTTCCCTCACTCCCCACTTCTCTAAATGAATATAGCACTTAATCTGTACCACAGCATCATGCACATGATTATAATTATGTACTGTTTGTTTATTTCATATTGTTCCAAAAAGATTTGACAGCCTCGTTTGGCTGATTACTTAATATCTGCTTACTATTCATCCCTAAAATTGTAAACCTCTGTGGGGCAAGGATCATGTCTTATGCTACTTCTGTAGCTTCTAGTTCCGAATCTGTCCCGTTGATTAGTAGCTCCATCAATTCCTTGCTGCTTTGGGGGCTGTATTGCTGGATCCCTGTGCTTGCTTGATGGGCGTTTAAGATGCCCCGTCTCACAAACTTAGTATGCCTCCATTGCTGTCGTTTTTTTTTTTTTTTTTTTTTATTCCTCCACAAATACCCTTTTCCAATGATTAGTGAGAACTAGCCAGAAAAACCAACTAAACAGGTTCATACAGTAAAGCAGGGGATATTATCAGAAGAAGAAAGCTGCCACCTCCAAAAAAAAAAGTGCCTGGTCACATACAACATTACTTCTTTGTTTCTGTAAAAGACTGTACTCTCCCTGTGTCCACTACTTGAAATTTGACAGGAAATGACTACAGGAGCAAAAACAGATGATCCAACTAAAATAAATGTGGCTTACTTGTTTAAACCCATGTCAACAATAAATGGAAGAAGAGTTTAACTACTCATTGGCTCCAGAGGGCACTAGCTCATAGGATTATGTTGTTGGTCCTTGCAGCCTTTGAGTTAGGGCATGTTTTGTCTTCTGAAAGGTGTTTTATCTTGTCTTTCCGACTTTTGGACAGAAGGGTTCTTGTCTTCCTGCTAGGTTCACACGGCACGCACTTCTCTATTCAGAAGCATGCGTGTCCAGTGGTCTGTTGCCTGGGTGATGCCAGTCCAGTCTTTCCCCCTACCCTGCTTAAAAAGGGCTGGTTTTTCTAAATTTCGTGTAACTGCTCAGAGCAATCACATAATATGCTACACTGCCATTGTAGACTCTTTGTGGAGCAGAATCAAGGGTGAACCTTTCTCAGCAGGTCAGGGATATCAAGGTTTGTGGTGCATGGAGGGCTGGGGCCGAGACACAGGCCACAGAGTCTCATGCTGGGTTAGTGAGACTTGATGCTAGAGCCCCAGGTCATTTGTGCTCAGCCCATGGTGGGACACGTTCATGCCAATAAGATGCTTTCTTAATTATAATATAAGCAGTTCCTACTCTAAAATAAGAGAAGTAAAACATGCTTATTTTTAAAATTGCATATATATTGCAGGGAATTTGGCCCAAAAGGATGAGACTGTGCCTTCCCCAAAGATAATGACTGTACACATTTTACAGAACCTCCTTTCAGAAAGATTGTGTGATTGAGGGAATCAATATTGGATATTTGCTTCTTGTCCTGTTGTTTCCAGGTCACTTTCTGGCCTCAGGTAAAGCTGGGTCTGCAGGTGGGTGGGATCGCACCTCTGTGGGGGAGGGACCTGGGTGGGCAGGGTTGGTTCCATGAAAAGGAGTCATTTCTGTACACTGAATATGTTCAAAGAGGTGAAATTGCTTTGAAGAACTCTGGGATAGAGTGAAAGGGCCCTGTCAGTGTCCTCAGACGTTTGCTGTGACCTGGCACCCATCTCATTTCCTTCCCATCTCCTCAACTCTGAGGAAACCCTCCTGTGGTTCTTTTCCTCTCTCACGGCTCAGTGGACATTGGGAGCTTTCAGATCAGACCCAGTTGCGAGAGCTCTTAAAAGTCACATAGGAGTTTAAATTCCAGCTTTTCTGAGCTTGGTGACCTCAGTTAAGTTACATAACCTGAGGATTCTTGGCCTTTTCAGATAATCTGATGAAAGAAAAGCAATGACCCCTCACCCCCCAAAAATACATACATACACACACACACACACACACAAGAAAATTCTGCACAGCTCCAAAATTTTCCTTCTCTTGTAAAAGGAATGCAAATGTACCTTTTGAGGGTCTACCTCGTTAATTCTCATAATGACTGTTAAATGAGAAAATTTACATAAAAACAGTCACCCTTAGCATGGAACCAGCACATAGTAGAAACACTTTCATTCTGACCCCCCCCCCCCCACACACACACTCCTGTTCTCCCTTTCCCTCTCTATATCTGCCAGAGGAAAGGTAGTCCCATTGCGTTTTTTTGGATCATTTGTTAGAACAGAGTCCTGCCAGATTTCATTTTATCTGTCCACAAAGATTTCTTTGTTCCCTTTTTCCTCCCTTTACTTTGGGCATCTATTGGCCACACCACGTTATCTTTCTGATTTGTAGCTTTGGTACATGTACACCCATATCCTTCTTGGCCGGAGGAGTCTGGGGTGGACTGAGCTCAGAGAAGCCCTGGGTCCCCTTCTCCCACTGACAACTGTCCCAGTGTCGTACAAAATCTTCAAAGTGGCATTTTCTCCTCCTCTAAGGGCAAGGGGAGCCCTCCAACAGATTTCATGCTTCGAACAAACTGGAATGGCATAGCCATGTCAGCCTGCAGGGCACACAGTCCCTGAGGACTTGGCAGACACTGGGGCCTTGTTCAGTGGTGGAGTTGGGAAGACCTAGCCCTGACAGGGGAAGCCCTTGTTCCTCAGGGGTTGTGGGAGGCCCTCTCCACACAATATTTTCTTCCCTTCCTATTCCCTCACATGCCTCATCTGTGTGGGTCCTGCCCTTAGACTGTGTGTTGAGGTGTGGAACACTGATGTTAATGAAGGGTTCTCTCACCCAGGGACTTAGTGTGGCCCAGCACAGTTCCACTATCAGAGGAGGTGCATCCATGGCTTTTGCAGGCTAGTTGGGGACTAAGGGAGAACTCACCTGGGGTACTAGAATGGGACTTAAGGGTCCCAGCCACAAGTACCCTTCCCATGGGCCTCACCCTTTCTGGCCTGCCTGGTTCTCACCTGGGTCCTCATTCTCATCATTTGGTTCCAGCTTGTCTTGGGCACATGGTAGTCACCCAGTAATATTTGTTGGAGGGACTCTTGCAAGTCACAGGTTTATTTCAAGAATGTAAAAGCTGGGCTGGGGCCATGGTTCAGTAGTAGTGCACTTGCCTGGCATATGTGAGGCACTGGGTTTGATTCTCAGCACCACATATAAATAACGATCTATCAACAACTAAAACAATATTTTTAAAAAAAAAGAATGTAAAAGCTATTTTCTCAGGTTCTTACACTAAGGTCTGGCTTTCTGTTTTAAAATAATTCATTAAGGTGGTCAGCTGGCTGTGACTAACCTGAAGGAGGGAGGAATGTCATATCCAGTATTTAAAAGAGTGTCCTGGAGGGCCTGGAGGTGCATCTTGGTGAGACAGCTTGCCTAGCATGTGCAAGGTCCTAGGCTCCGTCCGAGCACCAAAAAAAAAAAAAAAAAAAAAAAAAAGCCTCCTGTGAAGACATATGTTGGCCTTGCTTCAGGCCTGCTCAGGTTCCCAGCTGGTCAGGCACCAGCCCACATCTCTATTTGGATCCTCCAGGATTCTGGGAGGGTCTGTCATTTTTCAGTTGGCGTCATTGTGACTTACAAATTGAATGCACCTTCCATGGGATTGCCCTAGGCTCCATCTTCAAAACTATAACATCTGGATGTTTCCAGGTAGCCTGACATTGGATGATTGATAGCTTTCATTGTTGGCTGAGATTCAGACTTAAACCGCAGCTGTTGGGAAGGGAGTTGGTGATTCTGATGTGCACCACCTACGTGACACCAGTAACACTGGTGGCCGTGCATGGAGCCAGGCCCAGGGATATGGGCTGCCTGAGAGGTCAGTTGCCTCTCCACTAACATGATTTGTAGCTTTGTTCACAAGTTTCTAGAGGTTGCAAAGTTTTACTTGTTTACCTTTTGATGCATGACAATCTGTTGCCAGGACACGGTGCTTAAGCAATTTGAGTGGCAGGGGAATACTTTCACATCTTCCTGAGGTGTGGGATAAGCAGTCCCTCCAAACCATACACAGGTATGCGGGAGTACGGTGCTTCAAGCTGCTGCTCAGTGATTGATGTGGTCTTGTTTGTACATGTGCCTATCTGTTTTCTGATGTGTATTTAAGGAAGCTTCCTTGTCTGCCAGGCAGCTGCAAAGCCCTGGGGACATGGTGGCAAATGTGGGTGGCCAGGCCCCAGCTCTCATGGACTTTACCTTCTAGAGAAATTGATTTTGTTAAACAAAAGGAAAAATTAAGTGTTAGGCAAAGAATTAAAATCAGCTAATCAGATGGGATGCCTGGTGTCTATTGGGTGTGTACTCTAGAAGGATTGTCAAAAAGGGAAGATTTTTTTTCTTTAAAAAAAGAAAAAGATTTTTTGTTGTTGTTGTTGTTGGAAAATTTCAGGCACATTCAATGCATCCTGTGAACCTACCACCCATCCTTTTTTATTGATACGCACCCACCCATCCATTCCCCTTACTAAATTATTTTGAAACAGATCCCACATATTTTATCCATAAATTTTTCAATTTTTATCTCTCTTTATAATATGACTACAGTATCACTATCAGACCTCTAAATATGGGAAGTACATAAAAATCATCAAATACTGAGTGTTCAGAATTCCCTAAATTGTGTTTTTGTTTGTTTGGTTGGTTGGTTGTTGTTTTGAAATGGGGATTGAACCCAGGGACACTTGATCACTGAGCTGCATCCCCAGCCCTTTCTTATATTTTACTTAGAGACAGGGTCTTGCTAAGTTGTTTAGGGCCTCCTTAAGTTGCTGAAGGCCTACAATCCTCCTGCCTCAGCCTCCTGAGCTGCTGGGGTTACAGGCATGTGCCACTGCTCCTGGCTACATGGCTTAAAAAAAAAAAAAAAAGAAAAGGTTGGTTTATGTCTACATGCAAGCATGGTCTTCATCTTTTCATTAATTTATGTGTCTCTAAAATCACTTTTTATTCCTAGGTTCCTCATCTGACTCCCCATGCCCCATAATTTTTGTTGAAGAAATGAATCCTCTATCCTAGGATTTCCTGCAGTCTGAATTTTGATGACGGCATCCCTGCGATGTCGTCTAGCTTGTTCCTTTGTCTCTTGTGCTTCCTGTGGCCTGGTAGTCACATCCAGACAGTCTGATTTGGGGTCAGCTGTGCTTCTTTCTTTCTCCATGGCTCCCTCGCGTTGTGGCTGTGCATCGTGTGACACATATCAGCAGCCATCGGTGATAGTTGCCCAAATCTCCTATTTCATCTGGAGTTGGCAAATGGTGACATTCTTATTCTATTACTTCTTTGTTTATTAGCTGGGCTGCTCCTGTCAAGGGACAGTGTTCCTAGTTGTGATTATCCTGAATGCTGCAGAGGCAGGTTAAATGCTTGATCTTTTGCCTCTGTTTAAGGTGGTGACATTTAGGCTGGGACCTGACTTGACCATGTGGAGAAGGGGAGGAACACTACAGGATGAGAGCCCAGCTGGCGCAAAGGCCCTGGGGCAGAAGGAAGGTCAGTGCAGTTGGCATGTCCTGGGGAGGGGAAAACTGAGTGGCACAGCTCACTAGCCCCGCCTTTTTAAGTAGGGTTCTGAATTTGGGGTTTGAGTGCTCTGGGACCCCCAGGGGGGCTCAGAAGTGGCCCAGCATGACCAGACTTGCCAGTAGGTTGCTTCTTGATGCAGCTTGCACCATCCCTCTCCTCACAGAGCTTATAGTCTCAGGGAGAAGAAGCTATAGAAACCTCGCAGAAAATCACAATTACATTTTATTCCTGTGTGAAATTTTTTTAAAAACAGGTGGACGTTTATGTGAGCTTTATGGATCTTGCATCTTTGGTGTCTTGGTGATTTGCCTTTTTTAGATAGAACTTTTGTCCAATGCGTTTTTCCAGTTCTGGGCTCTGGCTTTGAGGGAAGCACCTGGGGTTTCCTTCAGGAGGTTGGGCTGGTCTCTTGGTCTCATGAAACTCAAATTACTGAGGTCCAAGGATTCGCTTATGAAATATGTATGTGTGTGGGGGGTGGGGGCTGGCTCTTTCTGCAGACTGGGGGCTAATCCAGGGCCCACTGTGGGGCCTGCAGGGATGCCCCAGGCCGGTGCTCAGGCTCACCTGGAATGGGACGCCTGTGTGCGTCTGTCCCAGGTGAGGTTCAACTCACACTCCTAATGTGAGTTCCACCAGATTCTTCAGGGAAAGATCAAATGCCCCTTTGTCTTTGCTAATATCATTGCGTATGTAGAGATTTAAGTTTGCACAAGGAGGAGATGCTGTGTGACAGTCTGCATCAAGACAGCCCGTGGCCGTAGGGGCCAGTGGGTACCGAGCCTTCCAGAAGGGCAGTGGGGACACAGCACAGAGGACACAGGCATCTTGCCATCTGGGTGGCAGGCTGGTGTCATCTGCAAGGAAAGGGGACATGTGAGGGAAAAGCATGAACTGACTAGTTGCTGCTGGCCAGCTAAGAGGAGGAGGTGAACAGGGATAGCTGGGGGGTGGGGACTGTGATGTGGGAACCCCCAGAGGCTGCCAAGTCAACTCCATGCCCCTTCCCCCAAGATCAGGTCACACTTTGCAGTTCCCAAACAAGGGATGGCTTTTTGAGGGATGGCAGAGGACCCACCAGGCCGCCACTGGGATCCCAAAAGGAAGAGCACCTGAGAGTTTAGTTAAATCCTGCCTCTGCGTATCCGGTGAGGGAGACCCCTGGGGTGGCAGCTGCAAAGGTGACTTACGAGTTGGTGGATTTTGAAAGAGATGGAAGCACAAGATTTTTATACTTGTTAAACAATGAAAGGAAAGGGAACAAAAGTGAACAAGTCTTTAAGAGGTGATAAATATGTGAATTTTCAACTTCCTGTGGGAAATGGAGGCATTCAGACTATTTCCTGATGAGACAGGAAGGGGGCACGTGGCACCACCTTTGGTGGTGACCAGCTAGTTGGGGTCCCATGCTCCTTCCCACTTGAAGGAGAGGGAATCTGTGCTAAAACATAATGGGGGACAAGACCAGTCTTACTGATTTAAGTGTGGGGAAGACCCAGGCCAGAGAGGGCAGAGAAATGCTTCTGTCACTGGGGAGTGTTCTTTGCACCCACTGGCAATCACCAACACCCACCAAGCCCGAGAACATGTGAATAAAAAGTTGCCTGCCAATCCAGAGATGCCTAAAGATGTCTTAAATAAGTGTCCCTTCTCCTGTTTTCATGTTGTTGCTTATCATCCATTTCCATAGAGCAGCTTCTGGGTCTGCCTTGTGGCCAGGATGCCTGGCCTCTGCCAGTAGCAGAGTTGGAGTTAAGTCCTCCCTAGGCAGAGTCTCCTGACCTCAGGAATCTGAACAAGGGGTGGCCAAGTTCCATTCTTGTGTCTATAACCAGAAGTGGCCACAACCAAACTGCCATCTCCGCTAACCTGTGTTGACTCGCTCTCGCCTCGCAGTGCAGCTCTTCCTGGACTCGGGCGGGGCGGGAGTGTCTTGCTAACACTCGTCCCTGCCCTGAATTTTCCCCATATTCCAGTGAGGACAGTGAGCTTTAGCCTATGGTTTCTTCCTTGGTAGTTCAGATGAAGTTAAAGCTGCATTTTAAATTCTCCAATGTCTTTATTTCCTCCTATGGGAGCCAGAAAAAAAAAAAAAAAAAAAAAAGAAAGAAAGAAAAGAAAAAAAAAAAAGCAGGACCTTGTAAATGGACCATCAGACTTCCAGAGATTGTTAGCACAACTGTAGAGAGAAGAAAGTTGGGAGAAGAAAGCCCAGGTGGTAATGGGGGTGGGATTTTTGTCTCTTGCCCCCAGGTGGCCTCCCTGAGACTATAATGGTTGTCATAGAAATCCAAATCCACAGAGAGCCCTTTGCCCCATTTCCACCCACAAGGAATGGAATCCAGAGAACTTTCCTGCCCTGCCTTCTGGACATGAAGAGAATGGCTGAGTTGGTGAGAGGGGAAAATAAAGAGATTGGCCCGACTGTTTGTTTATGTGGGCTGGATATTTCTGGAGAGAGTAAGCGTCATCCATCCTTTCAATAGAAGCACCCTTGTGCGGATTGCTTAAAAAGAAAAACAACTTAAAAGGTGAAAATTCAGCTCTCTTTTTTGGAGGCGTGAAGTTATGCTGTCTGGCTGGAGGAGCCCCGTCAGCGTGGGGAGGGCTCTCGAGGCCGAGACAGGAAGCAGAGCAGGGAGCCAGGGAGGTGGAGGAAGCCAGGGATGCCCCTGCAGTGGCCAGCCCAGCGTCGGCCAGCACGGTGGGCTCGGGAGATGAGTGTGAGAGCGGAGCTGGGCACAGCCGCCTCGCCCAGCCTTCTGCAGCTGCTGTGTTTGAATTGGCCTGATGCTGGAGAAGGAGGCCAGGCCACCAGGGCCTGGGGATCTGCCCTCTGTGTTGCCCAGGTTGCAGCTGCTGGTGCATAAATGGGGCAGCCAGGTCCTCATCTTTTCTTCCCTCTGCGCAAATTGGAAACGACTAACCTTGCCATATTTAGTGCAGTGCTCACGGCTGCCCGCCTCGGAGGGGTAATCATGCAGGCATAAATTCGGAAAGTTGCTAAGCTATGAGCAGTCTTATGAGCATTAAAAGTGTCCTCTTTGCCAGAAAGGTCATTCATAACTTGGCTACCCTGCTGATGTACAGTCAGTGATATTGATTGATTAATGTATAAAAGCACCAGATCCATTTGCTTCTATGAAAGAGAATAAAGTGCAGTCGACTCTCTCTTTATTTTCACCTCATCCTTTTGTTTGAAGGACATTTTTTCCCCCTCTTTTTGTTTTGCCGGCTATGTTTAAGGGGGTTACAAAAAGCCAGTTTCTGCCAAGTAATGTGTTCACAAAGGGAACATTGATTCACATCAGTGTCGCTTGAATTACCCTTAAAGGTTTGCCAAGGAGTTGCTCTTATATTAACCTTCTGTCCGTGAAGGAAGAAAGAAATAAATAAGTCATAAAGTCAGCCTCGTGACTTTGGATTTTAGTTTTGGACTTGATCTAAAATAATGTCTTTGGTGGTTGATTGTGGTGAAAGGCATCGACTAGAAAGTCCCATGTCAGCTTTGGGGGTGTGGGATGGGGGTGCCAAGGGAAGCAAGCCCACCCCCTGCCACTTGTGCCCCCCTGGGCACCAGATCCGAGAACAGAAGGCTGAATCTACTTCCCTGTGCAGAGATTAGTTTTGATTGGCTGCCTGCCTTTCAGGCTAGGGAGCTGCAGCCCTTTTCTTGCTCTGTGAGGCAGCTCCTGGGATCGGGTGGCAGAAACCCTCTTTGTCTGCAAGACGAAGCATTTTGGTGTAGAGGCAACTTTGCTTTTCAGCACTAATAGAACGAGTTACTGATGATGATCTACAGAGTTGTCCTTACGTTTCCTGGTCCTTGGCAAACTTAGCAGGGCACTGTGGCCTGAAGCTGGAGGGTAAAGAGCACCTCTGCTTTGATTAACTTAAAGTGAAGTTTGTTTCATTGTCCTGCTTTTATAAAGGCCCCCCCCACCCATTATCCAGGTAATCTGAGTAATTTCCTGTTCTTGAAAAACTAAAATGGAGTTGGTGGTCTGTGTAGCCTAAAACCGATTGCCCTGTAATTGGGTGAGCCTTGGGTATTAGCTTTGGGTGAGCCTTAGATGGAGTAGAGCATCTATTTCTGAGACTTTCTTTCAGTAGGTTGATCAGAAATGCCTGGAAAGATAGCCTGGTGCTAGGCACATATAAGGCCATCAGTCAGTATTATCTGGCTGGCCACCTAGGATTCTTCATCACTTGACATGGCTGTATTCAGAGTTGGAAGGATTGGTCCAGGAAGCCAAGGGAATAAGATGGCCTTTAGCACCTGGGGAAGTGCAATCTGAAGCTTCACCTGCAGGTGTCAGTGTAGAGTTCATCTTGCTCGCTTCCCTCTTGGGAGAATGGGTGTCTGTGACTTTCGATGGGAGCCCTGGAATGAAAACTGGTCAGTCTGCTTGTCCGTTTTTATGAGCCAAGCCACACTCACTTGGCAAAGTGCACTTCACAGTGGCCCCTGGCTGTTTGTTCAACACGGCCCGGCAGAATGTGGCTGCCTTCTCTCTACCAAGCCTGATGGAGATAGAAGATCCCACTAGATGCAAGCTTGCAGCTCTTGAACATGGAGAGTGTCGATGGCTGGGGGCCACAGGAACGTTTTCCCTGTGCTTAGGAAAAGCGACACCTAAGTCTTCCCTGGGAATCTAGACCTATGCTTACCTTCAGTCTGCCCTGGGTAGCCACCAGCCGCGTGGTATAAGGGCAGCCACCAGCTGGGTGGTGTAAGAGCAGCAAGTGCTTTCTTTTCCCTCCCAGAGGTGGTTTGGAGTTTGAAGGTATCTAAGCTCCTGCGATTCCTCTTAGTTAAAAGGGCCGTGTAGTAAGCAAGCTGCACCCGGCCTGTGCTTTGATAGAAACACAGTTCTTCACTTGGGGAACCCCCCACACCCCCGCCCTCGCGCAGCCTCCTGGGTTTTGCATGACACTTTGAATAATCTCTTCTGTTCAGCCACGAGTAGTACAGGGCTGCTGATGGCTTATGGTCTGACCGCAGTGCAGGTGCTCATGTCATTCTCACTGGCTTCTCCTTTGTTCAGGAACATGGCAGGGGAACCACAGACAGACAGGTACAGCGTCTAGCTTTATAGTTACACGTACACTGTGACATTCATTTCCTCCCCTTCGTAACAGCCCACGCTCTAAATGCTCACTGCTGAGCCAACCCCGAGATGCTGGTAAAGTGCTGGACCATACAGGGAGCCAAACGAACTTTATGTAATTGTTTAATTAAAACCTTGGTTTTCTAATTGCCGTCTAAACACAAGCGCCTTTTGTTAATGAAAGGCAACCTCTGTGCTTGGAGTTCTCATGCACAGCATTTTTCTCCCACTTTTTTTTTTTTTTTTCCCAACTTGAAAAAAAACAACATTTTAAGTTCCCACCATGGGGAAGGTGGCAGGTGGCATTTCTTACCACTGGGGGAGATGTCCCACAATTCCTTCTGTCCGTCCTTGTCAGCAGCTTATCCAGGTCACTGTTACCTTTCTGATTTTCTATTGCATCACATCAAATCTGTGAGCCCCCTCCCCTGCTGAAATAATCCAAAAGCCAGAGTCCCCCCTCCCCCGTTTCTTTGACGAGAACATTATTTTCCATCTTCCTCATATAGGAGTTGAAATGTAACGCTTGCTTGTAATGCTTGCTTTTTAAAGGGGGAAACCTTCCCTTGATTTTCCAGTTGAATCTCAGAGCCTTTTATTCCCTCCTCCCTCAGCTGAGGTGATAGGAGCTGGCTCAGAGGATATACTGAGAATGAATCCATTTTCTTTCCTCTGTCTCTGCAGAATAAATTAGAATTTGCCTGATTTAATAAAATGGCTTCGTCTCCCTGCCGACTTCCCCATCTCCAGAGTATTTCTCCTTTAGTGGCCTGCTCTTCTATAATGGATCTCAGCCCCGCACCTCCCCATTACAGGCTAGTGGTTACACACGCGATGCGCTCACCCGCGCGCTCACCGCTTCGCACGCATGCATGCACTCCAGCACTGGGGGATCCTGATGGCCGAAGGTGTGGAAATTTGTCACCAGATCTCATTTTCCCTATTGTCAGGCGTGATGGTTATAATTGATGTGAAGGTTGGTGCAATTTGCCATCCGTCTGCCATTAACCCAGCCTCCTGGAGTTGATGTGACCACAGCGTAGAATATATTTTGGGGGAAGGGGAGAGGTTGAAGATGGAGAATTGCAACATAAATCTCTCGCCCTGGCCCAGCCCTTTTCTCTGTAATTGGAACACATTTATCTGTGCATAGAGTATTTTGCTTTCTCCCCGTTGCCCTCACATGGACTGATGGGTGTTTGTTGCTTGAATTCGGAATGTTTTTCCATTTGGACCTCTCCCCCTTCTCTTAAATTTGTGTTTTAATTTCTATTTCCTAGGTTGATTTTCCCCCTTTCCATTCTGACACTAATTATGCCAGCCGCGTTGGGAGCACTCACTGCTGGGAGGTACCCAGCTAAGTGTTAAGAAGGGTTTTAAAAACAGACTGAACTCTTTCTTAATGAGGCTCAACCGGGCTCTCCTCCGGGTGGTTTTGTTTTGCTGATCTGTCAGTTTTTCAAGGGTTTAATTGCACTTTTTTCGTATTAGTCTTTGAAATTGGCCTATACAATCGTGCTATAAAATACTTCTTTTAAAAAGGCAAAAAGTTAGTGGTTTTTGTCCCCTTGCCCCATTCTTGTTTGAGATTTTTATTTTTCACCATTAGCACTCTGGGCCATCTTCTGCTCATCCCTGTAGTACACCAGAGGTAGTGAGGAGCCCAGACAGGGAGAGGCCACGGAGATCCTGGCTGGGTCTGTAGGCCTCAGAGATGGTGTCCCCATTTCCTGTGCCTTCCTTCTGTAGGGCTTCAGTAACACTTCTTGGCTGATGTTTCTCCTCCGGATAAAGGGCAGGGAGAGACTGAGGCACAAAAGCTGTTTCTTCAGGCATGGAATTGGCAGATTCCATCAAGTGGTGCCAGCCTAGCCAGCCAGCATCTTGTTCTCAAACATGGAGGCAAAGGAAAGAAAGCGTCCCAAAGACAGAAGGCAGAAGTTGTCAGGCAGGGGAGGGAGAGAAGCAAGGCCATATCCTTTATGCTATTATCTTTATGGCATAGAAAAACATGCTTGAAGCAATCAGCATGAAATTCTTAATTGCTTCGCTTACTTCTGCTCTTCTCATGGGACAGATTGTGCAAATGCTGGAGCTGCCAGGCCCCTCATGTTAGCACACTGTCCCTGCTGCACACACTATTTTTAACTAGTGCTTTGTTTTGCAAAGATGCACAAAGCTTTTTCTTCCTTTCTTTCTTTCTCTATTTTTTTATTTCTTCCCAAGGATGCTAATAAACAGCAGAGGCAATAAAGAGCTATGCCAGCCAGGCTGGCAGCAGCTCCTCTTTATCAGCCTGGACACCCAACTCTCTCCCTGCCGCCCTGCCTTCTGCTTCCTCTCTTTGGATTTCTTCATTCCCTCCCCATTCTGCATGAGTTTTGGCTCCCACCCCCTACTCTGAATTTACTCCGTGAACAAACCAACTTCTCTTCCCCCTTATCCACATTCTTGAGTCTGATTTGCATCCCTCTCCTCCTCTCTCTTCTGATGTATATCTTCCTCTTTGAGATTTCCAGTCCCCTCTCATGAGGATGTAAAAATCCAAGAACCAGATCTCAGAGATTTCAAAATAAAATAAAAGTAAACTCTGCTTAAAAAACACTTTAGCAGGAAAGCCAGGCTAATTGTAAATCAATGGGTCTTAAAATGCAGCATCGATCTCCAGTTAGAAGTTTGAAGGGGAAAGCAGTAATTACTGCACCAGAAGGTACTTTTTCCTCTTAGTAAGTTCTGGGCAGAAAGAAGGCTCATTAGGGCAGCACTTCGGAATCTGAGTAATTAGTTTAAAAAGTACTTTTGTGGTGTTATTCCCTTGGCTGGAAATTATTGGAGTCTTCACAGATTTATAGCTCAATTCTGATAAGATTTGATTTATTATTGTGTTTGGTGTGGAAGAACCTTGATACATAATCACCCAGGTGAAGACTCAGGGAAGCATGGATCAGAGTCTCAGGGTGTGGGTGAGGCTTGATTCTTTAATAGATTCCTGCTATTGACTGCTACTATTGAGTGGGGCCACCTCAGCCCTTGCTTGGCCATCTTGTTAGACCATCCGAGGCCCATGGTAGTCAGCGCTTCCATGAAAGAGGTGATTTTCTTGTCCAAATCCCTGTGGGCATGATGGTTCAGCAACTCAGTTGGATTTGACACAGCTATCTCATGTCACCCATGGAGGATCTACCAGAGGGTAAGTTCTACAAGAATAGGAGTGGAACTTGCCCAGTTGGATCCACAATGGCCGGACCTCATAAGCATGAACTCATGGACGTGTTTGACTCATGACTCAGTGAATGCATCAGTGAACAAATGGTCAGCTCCTATTTCCTGCTTCTTAGATGCTCTTGAGAAAAACCACCATAGAAGCATTCTGCCTGGTTAGATTACCAGGGCAAGGGGCTGCCACTCTTGAGTGTTCATCAATGTAGAGAAAGCAAGGGGCTCCTTTCTAAGAGGGACTTAGTTTTGCTTTCATGGGAAGCTGTCGAGGATCATGCTCTTTCATAATTTTTTAAATTGAAATCACAACATACAACATAAAGCAATACTTTGAGATCAGCCATCACCTTCAAACCATTGCACAGTCTCCTGCATCTTTTGTGCACCTGCGTGGGATTAATAGTGGCTGAGTGTGCGTCTGAGTGTTTTGTTGGCTTTATGTCCTCTCTAGAATCGCTGAGTGATCCAGGTTGTGTCTCAAGGAAGGCCCTCGGCAGTGTGCGCTCCACCTTCAATCCAGGACTGTGGGTGCAGTGGTTTGTAAACAAAAGAAAGAAATTTAACTGGAGTCCAATATACGAACAATTTTTTTAAAAGCTTTGTAGTTATGTTAAGAGTTCAGATTTGTAGGATTTACTTCTGAAGTAAAGATATAAGAACAAAGTAGAGCTGAGTTATCCAAGATAGTTAAGTAGTGGTGGCCGAGCTTTTGTTTTGTTTCTGTATTTTGTTTTTGTCCATTATCATATAAGTTCTCATCCACACAGAAGTAGCTCTGTGCAGTAATGGTTTGGGGAGTCAGCCTTGCAATCTTGAAGAGGCTTCCATTAGGTGGAAATGGTAGACATTTTATGCTGGCATCTACACAAAAACTAATTAACGTGGCCCTACAACTAACTGAACTGGCCTCCAGCGTGTTAAAGTTTGGCATATGCCACATTTGAGTAGCCTTTATCATTACAGTGTTTAAAATGAAATCAGACTCAATATGTGCCAAACACCTGCAGCATTTTGGGGTTCCCCAGAAAGCAGTCCAGATACCATTATATTTCGAGGCACAGCTGGGCTCTTGCCATTGGAAGGACCCAAGACTGCCCTTACTGGAAACATCACGGTGGCTCTGAGTGGCTGTTGAAGGGCCCCTTGTTTGGGCACCTGTCTGTCACATGCATCTGGTGACTCCTGCATAGAATGTGGCACCTTCTATTTCATGTGAAGAGAAGCTACAGGTCGAAGAAGCCTCGGCCTCTCCTGAGGTCTCTTACCCCTCTTCTCTCTGGTATCTGTCTCCACCCTGAGAGGCTGACATCTGGCTGAGGCACTGCTCTCTGGTCCCTGCTTCAGTCTGTTCCGAACTCTCTTCTGTCCTGTGA
Organism: Tamias sibiricus; assembly: GCA_025594165.1. Classification (NCBI taxonomy): domain Eukaryota; kingdom Metazoa; phylum Chordata; class Mammalia; order Rodentia; family Sciuridae; genus Tamias; species Tamias sibiricus. Next base: position 15,465,220 of record CM046672.1, on the reverse strand, counting down.
ATATGGAAGTGCTAATGCACCACGTGGAAAAATGTCGCTTTCTATTTATAAATGAGAGGAAATATTTCTAATGTTTATCCTAGAAGCCCCGAACAGTGCTTTCGAACACGCAGAGTTAGGTCCCTGATCATGGATGGCGTCCTGTGCTCTGTCACTGCTACCTTCCCCCATGACATTTGCTTTTCGCCAGTTTTTGTGGCATGTTATCCCCCCCCCCCCCCCCGAGTTAAATATTCCTGCTTGCAGAGTTTTATTAATAGCATTAGCACTACTGAGTGCAGTAGTGATTTTCTTCCTTTTTTAATTAAAAAGTTAAATTTTTATTTGACTTTGAGAAAGAAGTCTGGGATAATACTCCCTTTTGGGGCAAGCTCCCTTTAATCCTCGAAAAGCATGTCCTGGGGGTTAGGCGTTCCCCACATTTCCTCTCAACGCTGAGGACCTAATCCAGCTCATCCCCTTTGCTCTTGTAATAATCCCCTGGTGCTCCTGGCCGTTGGTAGAGTCCAGCTCTGACCCTTGGTTCTGTGGATCCACTCCACGTTTCCAGTTCCTTCAGTCTTAAAACAACCTACCTTAAAGACTCAGTGTTGCCTGGGGAAGTTTTTCTCCTGTGACTGTGCAGTGACACAGGCGCTGTTGAGTGGTGTGTGGTACACGTTTCACACGAGACTACTACTTGCGTGCGTGGGTTCTCTGGGCACATGGTGATGGTAGGGGCAGCTGTTCCTGATGTGCTAAATCCTTTTTCATCCTGGAGCTTGGGACTTAAGACAAGTAGATGATGTTTTCACATAGCGCCTTGGCAGGAGGCAGGGAGGGAGGCGGATGCCATTCAGTGCCATCACGGGTATGACTGTGGCTGGGGAAGTCAGGGGACCTGGAAGGCATCCCCAGGGCAAGCCAAGGGCCGATGTCTGGGCTTTGTGTTTTCAGGCTCTCCCCATCATTGCCCAGAGTGTTGTGCAGAGTCCAAACTGGGGACGGAACCATTCTAGAAACATCTGTTTCCACAGTCTCCTGTGCACGGGAACAGGCCCCTCCCCCTTTCCTTCTGGCTTCTGCACCCTGGCCTGGCAAAGCACTTTTGTCATCTCCAGAATTTAGGGTGGGAGCGTAGGTGTAATATTCCCTTCAAAAGGGAAGGGCAGGTGTGATATCTTTCAATAAACAAGTCCCAGGTAGCAGAGACCAGCTGGCCTTCAGCTGAGCACTGGGAACCCTGAGTACAGGTACGGTGGACCCGTATCCACCGTATCCACCGTGGACCCGTATCCTACCCCTGAACAAACAGCAAGCCGAGTGGCAGCCGCTGGCCAGGAATTGATTGCATTAATTGATATGCCAATAAGAGAGCTTGTTACATCCGCCATTGGTTAGGAGGCCAGCTAACAAGTCCACTGATCAATGGCACCAATAAAGATTTCATCCATTAATGAGCAACATGGTAATTAATGTTATCCATAAACCAATTAGCTCGGCTAGCTCACACGCCGGTTAGCGTGGTGAGTGGCAGTGCCGAAAGTGGCGGGCAACCACCCTGTGTGGCATGATGGGCTTGGGTCCTCGTGCAACACTGTGGACCAGGAGAACCTGATGCTCGGAGGGTTTATTCCAAAAGCAGAAAGTAAAGAAAGCACGGCAGTTCCGAGCCCTGGGCAGAGAGAAGGCTGGCAGCTTGCTGGGCCCATGCTGGAGCCCGGGGGCCCTTGCCTGGTACCTGCTGCATGGGGAACAGGGCACACTCTTCTGGTCCAGCTCCTCTGGTTGCACAACTTTCCCACAAGAGTCTCTGAGGGGCTGTTAGGGGCGTAATGGAATGACAGAGTTCCAGGGTCACTATGGTCCCAGCTGGGCACACCCTCCCCAGGGACGCCCCCCATCAGCAACTCACACGCACTGCCCTGTGCCCCTGGAGGGCGGGCCATGGCCTCTTCTGGGAACCGCGAGTGAGTGGTAAAGTAATTAACCTCCCCCCACCCACCCCCCGTGTTTCATTAGGAAGAAAAATTTTGTTAGAAGAAAGAAAGAAGGAGAAACAGACGATTTGAAGCTGTGCCTCTTTCCTTCCCCTGGTTTTTTGAAATGACATCAGTGGGTTGTTCGCCAAGCATAACCTGGCAGCCCCGCGGCTCTGCCTGACTGCCTGAGATTTCTGGGGACCGTGCAGCTCGCCAGCTCCAGCCATGGCAGCGTGCCAAGGTGACGTTCCGTGACTAAGCAGAAACAAGGGAGAGGGAGAGAGGGAGGAAGAAGGTATGTGTGGTTGGGGAGCCGGGGGAGAGAGTGGTCCCGGGCAGGGTGTGGCATGGGGAGCCGAGGAGGCATGCCAGGGGGCATCTGGCCAGCAGGGTGGGTGTCAGGGGAGCGCACTGGCAGGCCAAGAAGGGTTCCCGTGGCACTGAAGGGAGGGGGGAGCCACAGGGCAGCAGCCTAGGATGCAGCCTGGGAGGAGGCCGAAGGGGTCTGACTTAGGACCGAGCCAAGTGAGCCAAAGTGAAGGTGACAGCCCAGAGGGCCCGGAACTGTGGAGGAGGAGGCTTGGGAAGCTTTCATCAGTATCAGGCCCGATTCTCCACAGCAGCCGAGTTTCCTTTGCATTGTTAGGTATTGACCCTCAGAGACCCCTTGTGGATTCCCTAATTGAAAATTAATACTAGATCAATGCCATGGGCAATTTGCATATTGATCATAAACAACTTTGAAGGCACCGAGTGTGCGGCAGATCAATAGGGCTCCTGAATAGGCTGCAGAGGGAGCACCTCCCAGTACAATGCACTCCGAGAAAGGTTAATGATTTGGGAAGTTCCTAACTGCTCAGCGCAGGATCGGCCCCCACCCTGCATAGCATCCGCAAGAGCAATTAGTACCAGGCCTGAACTGCCTCCCTCGGCCCCCTCGGCCCCGCCCCGAGACCCGAGGGGAGGATGACTGTGTTGGTGAGGGAAGGGGCTGGCAAGGAGCGTTTGTGTAGTTGCCTTTTTTGGAGATGGATGAAGTCTTGGGGCAGTTTATTCTGGGAAGTGGACTGTGAAAGGCAGCAGCCAAGTCAAGGCTCCAATAGTCATTCTGGCCCCTTCCCCAAAACACAGTTCTGGTGAGTCCAGTGGAATGAAACGGAGCAGGAGGAGTCTTGCTCTCGCCAGCCTCCTCCTGGACCTCGGATCAGTGTGGTAACCCACATCAGCGTTTCCTCTCGGCTGGGGTGGCTTTGGCCCCGTTTTGCTTCCTGTTCCATTCAACTCCCATTTTCTGGCTTTTACCTCCTCATCCGTTACTTCCTTGCCCTGTGCCTTCTTGTTCCTGCTCTGGCGTTCGGCCTGGCCTTTCTGCTCCTGCCGGATCACCAGCAGGCCTGGAAGGGGCCTCTCTGGGTCGTCATCTTTGCCTGTTGCTTAGCTAATACCTCCATGTCCCCGATTCTGGCCTAGATCCAGCTCTCTTCTCTCCAGGAGGCCAGCTGCCCTGTGGGTGCTCTCAACTCACCCACCCAGGTTTAGCATCAGAACCTGGGCACTCAGGACACAAGTGCTTTTTGTGTTGTGGAGCTCCCAGGGTAGCCTGAGAGAGCCAGTCCTCGATGCAGCTCCAAGAAATAGGGATGCTGTCTGACTGCACCTACCCACTGAGCTGCAGCCCCAAGACCTGGAGGGTGACACCTGCAGCAGAGAGGGGTGTGTCCCTAGGGGGAGTCGTGGTGAACCCAGCAGACTCTTCCCCAGGATAACCAGCCCCAATTCCAAATCCACATTGTTCTCCTAAGAGCTTGTCTTTCGGTAGTGCTGAGGGCCTGTAGTTTTGTATAGTTGGTGAGTTTATAAAGTCTGTGAAATCCAAGTTTGAGGGGCAGTTAGGTTTCAGAGAGGGGGCATGCAGAAGGGCCAGGGTCCACCCTTTGGCCTCACGCTGCAGCCCCTGAGCCCTGAATGCCCCACCCCTGTCCTGGCGCTGCCCTCCCTCGGTGCATGCTTTGGAGCTTGGTGGTCACGCAGCTGCTTCTGGGTGTCAGGACTGTCTCTGTGCTGCTGCACGACTCTGGCAAAGGATGCGGGGCTGTCCCCTTCCCTCTGTGCTTCTGTACCACAAGGCCAGCTCCTGCAGGAAATGGAAAGAAGGGCTCGTGGAAGCTTTATCTGTGTCCCCCTCCATGTCTATCTGCATTTCCATTTTGTGCACCCACATGTTTAGAGGAGCACGGGAGCCTCTCTGCTGGAAACCCCTGCAGTGCCTACTGTGCAAAGCTGTGCAGGTTGTCCCCTACACAGAGAGCTCTCTGCTAAGGGGACGAGTCAGGACCACAGCCCGTGCTGGACACTACTTACCAAGCAGAGTGGCGGGTCCAGAGCCACACATGCTGTGAGGAAGAGCTGCTGAGGGGGAGTTGTTCTCCCGAGGGCCTGATGTAGTCGCACTCTCTGGCCTGCAGTGGCCATAGGCCCATCGTCCTTGCCCACAAGACCTGGCCAAGCCCATGTCCTCCCTGCCTCTCCTTTCCCCACTCACTGTTCCTCCTACAGGCCAGCCTCATCCTATGGTAGGCCTCTTACTGTTGCTCCAAGGCCTCCCGGTTCAGCCTCTGTGGCTCACACCCTCTCTTCTTTCAGGACTGTGTCCAAATGTCGCCCTCCTCAAGCCTCTCATGTTAAATACCCTCTTGGAATCCTTTGTCCCCATTTCCTGCCTTAAGGATCTCCCCCCTAGGCATCTGACTTGGCCACACCTCTTCCTTCACTTAGCTGCTGGTTGTAGGCCTTCCTCTTCCACCCTCCTTCCCAGCCCTGCCACAGGAGCCTGGTAGCTTTCCTGTTGACAGCTGTGTCTTCAGGGCCATGCACGTGATAGCTGGTGGGCTGACAGGCAGACAGACAGCACAGGCAGAGTCAGCTCTGAAGCCAGCCATCAGGAGCATGGGCCTGGGCTGGGGCTGGAGCTCAGTGGTAGAGCGCTTGCCTAGCATGAGTGAGGCACTGGGTTCGATCCTCAGCACCACATAAAAACAAATAATAAACAATAAAGGTTAAATTCTTGAAAAAAAAAAAAAAGAGAGAGAGAGAGAGAGAGCATGGGCCTGGGATCAGCTCTGCCACCTTCCCCAGTCGGTTAGCCTCTCTGAGCCTCGGTTTCCTGATTTGTGAAATGGGAGTTCTGATAGCATCTACTTTAGTCAGGTGATGGTTGTGTTACTGCCATTACACGGTCAGAGACTCAGTAATGACCTCAGCACACAGAGACTTTCTTGGTGCAGATACTGGTTTTCATGCTCAACCTCTCCGTGAAGGACTGCACAGGCAGGGGACAAGAAAAGTGGCCAATATTTGGTACTGACGACTCCCACTCAGCTAGTTCCTTCCTTTTTCCACTTTGCAATTAAGTCATTTGTGATTGGGTGAAAGAAGATGGCAGCGGGAGCGCAGGCTCCCGGGGCGGCGGGGTGACCCTGCAGGGTGGAAGGCCCAGGCGGCTTGATTCAGGCCAGGCATGGCTGCGGCAGCCTTGCCAGCCCCGCGGACGTCCCTGTGCATGTGATTACTTCATCATGGAGCCTTTCATTGACTTGGCTGCACTGTGCTGATGGACTGAGACTGGGGACAAGAGCACGTAATTGAGGGAAATAAATTCCCATCACAGGCCTGGCTGCAGCCAGCAGAGAGCGTGCACCTCCTCCGGGCCTGTTCGTGTGTGTCGGGGGGTGGTTCCCAGTCTTTTTCCCAGGAACACCTCCTTTTTTCTCCTACCCTCCGGAACCCTCACAAGCCTGGGGTGCTGGGGTGGGAAGGAGGAAGCAGCATCTTCCCACACTGCCTCAGTCTCCCTTCTGGGTGCTGCTCTCGCGGAGGCAGGCCTCTGGTGTTTGCCTGGGGGGTGGAACCCTGCTGGGGCCTGCTGTTCCCTGCACCCACCTGTTCTTTCTCTGCTCATCCCTCCTGCCTTTGTGTGCTCACCTTCAGTTCTTCGCACACTCTCCCCTGGGATCTCCACCCAGACGCAGAGGGGAAGCACCGTCGCTGTCCTTCTTAATTGAAATCGCGTTTCATTCATCTGGAAGTGAGGCCGGGAGGGGGCTGGGCAGAGTTTTCCAGGGCAGTCCTCCACTTGCAGCTGATTCAACACGAAGCCAGGCCTGAAAATACTCACCACACAAACACATCATACCATAGCAAGATCTCAGGAAGAGAATTTAGGGACCAGAGTCATTTGCATAAAACAGAACTGAAAACCACACAACCAGCCACCAAGTTTAACCACTACACACAGAAAGGTCCGACCGCAGTGTCATCCTAAATCCTGGGAAATTAGCAGCTCGAGTCACCAGAGCATCTGAAGCTGGTCATTACTAATCAGTTGTTTACCGTAGAGACCCCGCCCCCCCACCCCCAGTATTTTCTGGGCCTTAAATACCATTTCCTGGAATGTGAAGGCAGTGTGCGGGGGCTGGTGATGCGCACAATGGCCAGGCCAGGGAGGCAGGTTGCCTCAGTTACAAAGAAGCCCCGGTGGCGTGCAGGCAGAGTAGAAGAGAAATGGAGAGCCCTCACTTGACACCCTCTGACCTCAGCCGGTGGAGCTGAATGCTGGAGAGCTAGCACTGAAATTGCAGTCACTTTAGATTATTTGGAGCGAGGAGAGGCAGGGAAAAAAGGGTCTGTTGACTACAGGAAGCTGAATTCTTCCTCTGCTGAAAAGCTTATTAGTGGAAGGGGAAAAAGCAATTACTTGGCTTTTGCTAGTTCTCCGCGGCTGGGATTCGGGGCTGTGACAGCAACCCCATCACCATCACAAGCACCTTGGACCTCACTCGGGATCCAGAATATCTGTGCTGAGACTGCCCCAACCCATTTGGGTGCAGTGCTCAGGGATCCCTACCTTCAGAAAAGAGCAGGAAGGGGAGGCATATATGAGTGAGTGTATAAAAAGAGAGGGGGAGAGAGCTGTCACTTGTCCTGCAATTCTGCATGATGCTTGTATTTGGGGCGTCATGTTGCCACTGGGCAGGAAGTACCAGGGGACTGTTTGTCTGGAAACCTGGATCTCTAGGGCATGGGGCCTGGATTTGGTTTTGAGTATGGGTTTTTATTTTGTTTTCGGTGAGCTCATGTTTTATCCTTACTGTTATCCTTTCTGTAAAGAAAAATTAGACGTTGCTTTGAACAACTATGGTATTGCCATTAGGATCCATTTGCCTCAGTCTCACAGCTATCATGGAGGGAGACTCCCAAGGAGCCAGCACCCAGGAAGCAGGGTGCCAGGCTCATTACCCCTTCACAAGGCCCTTGCTTGTTCGTCAGCATCACCTTGAACATGTCCTCTCTCCTTGGTTACATCCCTTGTCCTCCCCAAGAGGCCCTCCTGTGGACTCCCTCCCCATGTGATCTTGGAGTCCTCCCCTTCTCTGATCCCCAGCCTGCTGTCCTGTAACTCCCAGGTGCTGCCGTTGGCTCCCCCAAACAGGCAGAAACCTTGGCTGACCAGGTTTCTGCCAGTAGTCGTCATTTCACCTGCGTAAATCTGCTGTGCTCACATTTAAGCTCACATACCTGCTTCTTGTTTGGATTACCCTGCCTCTTTATCCCTTTTATATTTTCTACATACAAACAGGAATTTCTGCTTTTACCCCCTTAATTGGGTCTAGCTAAATTTTACACAGCTAGATTTTCAGTTCATTGACCCATTTCATCTTTTCTTGCTTATATCTCCATTCTTCAAATGATCTCTCTTGAAGGCTCAGTTTTCTGTCTTCATTTCCATTCTCCTGGAACATCGCCTGTTCTTTGCAACCATTCACCAAAGTTCTTCAGTAGTTAAGGCAATTCATAGACTGAATTCCTTTCAGGTGAAATTGATCTGTTTTCTCTCCATAATGTCTATTTAATTTTAATACATAATCTTACCTAGGCTTTTTTTTTTTTTTTTTTTTTAATGTTTCTCACTGGCTACTATGTAAATCCTCCTCCTTCTCCTGTCTTTACAAATGAAGGGGAGTCACTTACCTGTTCTCCCAGACCCTGGGTGACCTCCTCTGGGCCAGTGCACTGCTCTTTGGTGGCTCTCCTCCACACCTGGCTTGTTCTGTTCCTTCCTTCCTATCCAGGTTGGCCTGACAGAGGAAGCAAAACCTTTCATTTGTGTCATTTCCTTTCCTTATTCTTTTTCTGCTTAGGGTATATATTTCACTTGGAAAAAGTTGCCCACTTAGGAAATTTGGGGGAGGATTCTGACTTAAGGATTTCCCTCTCTGTAGACTGGTGAACTTCCTCTGGTTGCAGCACATACCCAGAAGAATTTAAGCATCTCCTAAGTTCTTTAAAATAAAAGCATGTGCTACAGATTTTTATAGATCCCTCATTCCTGTCTGAAGTAGCAGTTCTCTGTCACTAAACCACACTCTCGTGCCCAGATCCTTGACTTTCTCATCTCAAGGCAATGTTTCTTTGTCTTTGGTTTCATTATTCATTGTTTTCTAACATCCCTACAGTTAGAAAGTATGGGTGTAAGCCTAAAATTTAGATAGTGTTGAAATGTCCACCTTGATGACCATTGCTGGGTGTTTTTGTGCCTTGAGACATTTTGCTGTATACATTTGGGGATGCAGAATGGAACATGTTGCTTTTCAAGGGTTGGTAGGCTGTTTTTAGGTCTCAGAAACTCCTTACAGGAGAAAACACTAGATGGATGCTTACTTAGTCTACAATAGTAGTAGCTCTGGGAGACTTGAGGAGGGGCTGCTGTGGCTAAAATCATTGTGAAAGTGACATTTTGCTAAACTTTAGGAAACGACAGTTTCATTACACATGATCCAGATTTTAAAAAATAAATAAATAAATAAAAACAGGCTTTGGATTCAGCTGTTGGCAATACTTCCAAAGTTTCTAAAATAGGAGGATGAGGATCCAAGAATTTTCCTTTTCCTACTCAGCACAGAAGAACTGTACAAGGTGCCTGTTAAAATGACAGCAATTTTGCAATCCCATCTGCTTTCCCCCCATTAATGCAGGAAAGCTCTTGAACGTAAACCTTTGGATTTTCTCTGCACCTCAGCTTCCTGCTTCAATTTCTTTGCAATTTCCCAGGAACTGTCAACTGAAACATGTTGCTTCTGCTGCCTGTTTGCTTCAGACTGAAGTGCGTTTGGAGACTTGATGGTTTTGGAGAATGGCCCAGTTTTTGACTTTGCACGTGTAGATGCATCCTTAAATGTCCCAGGTCTAACCGTAAGTGCTGCTGGCGGAATCAGGCACTTCTCTTCCTGCACCAGGCCATGTGTGGCAGGCACCTGAAGCCCTCCCCAGGATTCTTGGAGATGGAGGAGTCTGTTTTTTGTCACCTCCAGGGCTCCTATGTGTTCTTAGCCCTGCATTCTTGGATGTGCTGGGCTGTACAAATGCCGTGACCTTTGCGCACGCTTGGGTCTGGCCAAGGGAAAACAGGTTTAGCCAGTGTTTTTCTGAGTGAAATGTTGCCTGAAGTTGGCCTGATTTCTGTTCCTAAGATTTGGTTTGGAAAGTGTAAGCCTTTGTTTGTGCTTTGTTTTTATGAATCAGCGTGTTTCACCAGCTGTGCATATAAGTGGTTTATGATCATGCAAAACGAAGCTCATTGATAGTCCCTCACTCTGCCAATCCGCTGGTGGGAGTAAATGAGTATTTCTGCCTGAATTTGGCGCTTCACACGGGGGTAAAGCTGTTTTCTGAGTAGGTCAGGGGCTCTTCAGACGATCTGGGCTTTAGAGTAAGGCAACAGACATGCTGGGGATCCAAGTCCCTCATTTGTATGTAATATGACTCATACCTCTGGGGTCATGTTTTTTTCCCTCTCAATTGTATGCTGTTGGTTTCAGTGGTCACAGCACAACATTTACCTCTTTGAGCTTGCCTTTTTGCACACATATCTTTGCAAAAAAATTCCACAGTTCCCTTTGTGATTGAATAAGCACCTGGGTCCGCACGGCCACTCTTACACCCTTCCTTCCCTTGCCGTGGCTCCCGTATAGATTGAGACTGTGTCCTGACGTCACCGTCTGTGTTCCCATCATGAGAGCCATCCTACAAGGTTTCGCTCATGCCCATTAGGTTCTAATCACCATCAGTTAATCTCACTTCTGGTACATCCTGTTCATTTCCCACACACCTTCATTTGTACATAGATGCCTAAGTACGCTCACAGCCTTCCTGTTTTGTTTTTTTTTTTTTTTTAATCCATGTATTTCAAACATTTTCCAATTTAAAAAATAAATAAGCACATCATAGATAGATTCTCTCTCTCCCCACTCCCTTTATATTTTTTTTTCTTTTCTCTCTCTCTCTCTCTCTCTCTTTTTTTTTTTTTTTTTTTTTTTTCATTAAGCGCAAGCTCTCTGACACGCCAAGTCAGGTTTGACTCAGGAGATACCAGTCTTCTTTAATGGAAACTGTGAAAAAAAAATTTTTTTTTTTTAAAATTTCGCTCTTTGTATCACTCATGTGTGTTTATCTGTCTTGTCTTCTCCCTTCCAACCATGGAAGCCTGGCAGTGTTTATTTCAAGCAGGGTGTTATTGAAAGACAGATGCTTGTAGGGACTGCTCAGGCCTCACACCTGGAATGTTAAAAAGCTTTCAGGCAGATCTGTTCTGTTGAGAAATGTCCCTTTCTGTAGAGGAGGAGTTTCAGGCACCCCTCAGAGGAGCTCCCCTTCTGCACCCCCGTGTGGTCACATTTCTGCCCATACGTGCGGACAGCTTCCATGATTTCTTCACATCCATGAAATGGTTTGCTCTGATCAGCAAGCCCAGGGAACCCCTTTCTCCTCCATCGGGACCCTCCTCTTTCAACTACAGCCGTCTTCACCTTTACCTTTCAAATATTCTGTCTTGAAGACATTACCATTTTTTCTCTTGGTCCTGTCTTCCCAGGAGCATCCTGAGTTAGAATCATTATTTTTCCTGACTACTCTGTTTACAACAGCCTGCAGAGGGACACCCTTCTTGGTATCAAGGGCCTTCTATTTTGCATGTCTCATCTTTCCAGAATATTCCAGTTTGGTGTGAGGTTAAACTGTGCAAAATACTGTTTGAAAGAAAGGAGAAAAAGAGAAAGGAACTTGTCAAAATGCATTTGTTAGATCACGTTTTAAATGAAGTACAATTGAAGGTAGTTTTTGTCCAAAGAAAGGAAAAACCCCTGCAAATCCGCTGAGCTCCCGGAGAGCGCGCCTCCTTTGTCGCTGTGCTGACATTGAAGTGTAATTTTTCATGGTTATTTGGACTGGAAAATGGGGGGGAAAGGGAGAGATGGGTCTGCGATTATTTCCCATAAATGACAACACAATCACATCACGCTCCGCTACAAACATGCTCAGGGAATTTGCCTTTTTTACATTTCATGTGTGAAAGTAACAGCAACAATCATGGCTCTGTAGAAATCCAAGGGACTAATCCCTGCTGAATTCAGTTTACTTCAGAGTTCTGGGACGTAGCTGGCTTTCTTATTTCGCGTGGATTCCGAGGCCATTTCAGGGTTGGGTTTGTATTTCACAAACTGGAACTCACACCTTTCACATTTTTTTTTTTTTTTTAAATCTTCCTGTGAATAGCCACCAGGCGAGTCAGCGACATATTTAGTTCCGTTGTGCTTTGTCGCAGCACATCTGCTTTTATCCTTTCTGGATTTCTGCAGGGGGCAGCCCAGGTGCTTTTGCTGAGAACACAGATAAATGGAACTTGTCGCAATACTGGCGTTAGGCGTTTCCTCCCTTTTCTCCTCTCTTGACCCCCACCCACCCCCTTAATTCTAGTGTGGTTTTGACAAACTGTTCAAATGACCAAGTGGCCTTGCCTGGGAGAGGAAAAATGGCAGGACTCGTCCCTCGCCACACAATAGCAGCATTTTTCACTCCACGCTCTGGCGGTCTGTGCTGTTCCTGCAGGAGGGACAGCTCAGGGAGGGGACATTTTCTCTGGGAGGCCTTAGCCGCTTTGGACCCATAACATGCTCCCTCCTGTCGATGCTCCAGTTAGAGGTGAAGTTAAGTACAAAAGCAAATGGAGGGGACCCCCCTGCCCCCGGCTTACACTTTCCTGGAGCTGGACCTCACTTTACCCAGCAGGGGCTGGACGTGCACAGGCTGCAGCTTGGCCCAGCTTCCCAGGCTGCCTCTTGCCACACAATCCCCATTTTTCTTGTTTCTGTAAACAGTGGCAAGATCTTCAAATATACAAAAGCATAAATGGTCTCTATTCCCCAATTAGTCATTTTTAATAATACCCAGACTTGCCTTCAAAGTGTTGATTTCTACTGCCTGATGCCAAAAGTCAGGGTCAAGGAGGTGGGGGACAGGAAAGAAGGTCGGGTGGGGGTGGTGAGGAGGCTGAATTCCTTCAGTGTCCGGCTGGCCTGTAAAGCCTGCCCCAGAGGCCCCCCAGAGGCTAGCAACCCCCCACCAGAGACCTTTCAGGCTCCTGCCACAATCACCAGCCAGGCATGGTGGCCCCAGGTGTGTTTGGTAAATGAGCACCTAGTGCTACAAGGAACCCTCGTGGTCAAATGATCACTTAAAGGGTCCCCGTGGAAAGAGCTCCACGCCAGAGGAAGGGCGTGTGTCTGATCTTTTGCATGTCCCCTGGTCCCCCTCCTGCCTATGTCCTGGCAGTTTTGGATGGGATGAAATCTGCTTATAAATGTCCTCTTTGAGAAAGAAGGCGGTTTTGTTTATAAACAACTGATCAGAAGCTTGGCCAATCTGACCAGTGTTTAAGCCACCAGGGTGGGGAAATGACCTGTAGGAGCCCCGAGTGGAGTCCCAACCTAGCAGAGCTGAGGAAAGCAGCCAAGGCCACAGCACCTGCGGAGGGGAGACCAGCAGCCTCCCTTCCTGGCTCTATCCCTTAGACTCGGTGTGAGAGGGCCTACTCAAGGGGAGGTGCAGGCAGGCCGCAGGGGCCACTGTGCCCGCTGTCCACATGGAAAACGCACTTTGACTGAAAACCTGGTGCTCTATCCGCACACTGCAGTTTTGATGTCTGTTGAAAGAGAAATGACATCTTATCCCAAGAAGGTGGGAAAAACTTACACTCCTGATGAATAAATGAAGGTGCTGGCTACATACACAGCGATACCTGTCCTGCCCTCGGCCCCACACCTGCTGTTGCCTTCCCACATCAGGAGTCCTGCCTGGTCTACCACAGTTGTGCCTCACAGTGGCCCCCTCATTAGTAGTCGATGTGGATCTGGGCCCATCCTCTTCTGATTTTGCATTTTCCTTGGTGAGTCTGTACCCTGCTGGGAAGTAGAAAGCAGAATGGACAAAGTTGGTCAGCAATTAAAAAAAATATTCAGATGGTTGTCCACATAGGTAGATTTGTAAATGGCCTATTCTGTGTGCTCAAGTGAGAACAAGTGAGAACGTGGTATCTTTACTAAGATGCCTAGTAGAAGGTGTATGAGGAGAACAGTTTGCATCATGGTCAGCAGGCCACCTTGATTGAGGGGAGCCTTCTAGAGCTGGGGTATTGGCACCCCATAAACCAACTCACCGGAAGTTCCCTCTCAGGCAGCTTCCAGTCAGATTGCCAGGCCTGGAAAAAACACTGCAGAATAAAACCAGGGAGCAGACGTTACAGAAGATGTTCCTGGCGGAGCTGCTGGTGGCCTGTTACTGTCTGGGATCTGGATACAAATGTGCAGTTAGGACACAGCCCTTGATTCGTGGCGAGTCACTGACTGGTAGGACCTTGGATCATCATCATTCAGTGAGGTCCCACTTGCAAAAGTGTCCCAGAGGGAGAGTGGCCCACACCTTGGGTATAGCCACCATTGTCACCACCACTAGCCTCTTCCTTTATGGCATGAAGAGAGAAGATGGAACTAGAATTAACAACTGGGGACATGAGGGTTGTCTTTCTGTCACCATTGCCAGTCACATCCTGTTACAAGCTTCTATTGTAGTGCCCTGGGTTTTATTTGAATCAGGTGGTGTAGACCCTAGTAGTCATCTTCTCTGTTGTAGGCTTTGACCTGACCTCTGTTTGCAAAATAAAGCCTGTATGCCCTGTAGAGTGTCTGCAGCCACGAGAGGTTTCCCCCTGAGAGCGAATTGCCAAGAGGCTTGGACCCGCCAGTGTTCTGCCCTCACTTTCGGTTTGTGCCAGCCAAGGCTGAAAGCACAGCTGACTGGCCAGGGCATATGTGAGTCTCAGAGTCCTGTACCTTCCCAGGAGGCAGAGGAACAAGAGGACAAAGCCCAATCCCGAGTCCCTCTCTACCCACCACAGAGACACCAGCAAACGCCACTTGTAGCCACCACCCTCTGTGTCACTCCTGCTGGCCAGAGTGTGCTGAGCCTTTCCCGCCTGCCTCCGTGGTCGCCCTTGGGTTAATTAGGTTGAAAACAGAGAAAGGAAAAGCTTTAACCCTATCTTCAAAGTAAGCAGATTGGTTATTTTGTTTTTCAAAGAAGAGGGTCCTATATACAATTAAAACTTGTTTCTGGTAAACCTCATTCCAGGAAGGATGAGCTTTTAACAAAAGGCCTTTGACAGCTGCAGGCTATTTCATTTTTTTTAATGCCGAATGAAAAATCAATACATTTTTCTGGGTTATACATATTCAGAACAGGCCTGATATTTCCATTAGAATGGAAAGTGGGTGTCTGTGCACATCTCGCCTGTCAGAGCTGCACCACCGCATTTTCCAAGCCACTGCTAAATATTTCAAACCTGATTTGATTGTGGTTCATGACAGCTAATGTTTCTCAGCTCTTGAGCCTGCCGACAGGCAAACGCACTCCCCCAACCCCGCTCCCCCCAAAGAAAAAAGGAAAGAACAATTTCATTCTTCGGGGATCACAGATTGGTGTATTATTTAAGTAACATGTTCGTGTGAGAGCCTTGGGTACAGACACCCTGATTCTTAGGAGAATTTCCAAATTTCTATCACATCGAGGCACTGTGGGGGCTTTGTCAGGTTTGAATTAATCTACATTATCCTGTTAAGAGTTAGGAACAGAGGGACTAGTCTTAATCATTGATTGACTCCCCTTTCTTGCAAGCCTGTAAGCGATTTGTAAAATACCCTCAACGGACACGTCACTCGCCCCCCGTCATTTGGGGGAGCCGTACCATTTTTTTAACAACTAGAACATTTTCGTGAGTGACAATTTGGGGAGCGGATGTGGCGGGCGGAATGCTGACTTCCTGATGATCCCACTTCTATTTTTGGCTCCTGCCTTGCGCTCCTTCCACAAACCAATTTCCAGGTTGTTCATAAAATGGTTACAAATCCCCATGGGGTTGCCAGTTGGCGCATGCACCTCCTTTGGGAGCAGACTTCACCACAAATGGGGGAGTCATATAGTCACCTTTACCATGATGCCTAGTATGTGAAGAGAATAGTTTGCATTTGTGGTAAGCAAAAGCACCTCGATTGAAGGGGGATTTTCTGGGACTATGGTCTCATCCTCCTGAAAAGTGAAGCCACCTTGGGAATCTCCCCCTTCTAGAATATATTCATCTGTTGGGATTCTTCCACTGGAGGGCTCTGCCTTTAACGTGAGTGACAGGAGCTGGTTTGGCCCAGCCCTAGGAAGTGCTGCCTGGGAGTTGGAGGAGGAGGCTGGGAGGGAAACAGATTTTAGGGGCCTTCAGTCACTGTTTTACATAGAAGTGAAGGCAGAAGGGAGACCTGGGAGTCCTCACTGTTTTTCAAGATTTGTTTCCATTTCCCTTTCACATGAAAACACACACAGACAGGAGTGGGTGCCCTCGCTTGAGGGCTACATGGGGCACAGGCATCTCAATGGGCCTCTGCGCTGTCTTAGAGGCACCTCCTCTAAGACATCTGGCGTTTTCTGAAAACAGACCTGTCCGGGACACGGGGGTGCGCTGGGTCTGCTCCCTCCTGCCAAGAACCAGGCGAGACTGAGGAGCCCAGCTGATCTGCTCACCCAGGTCCTGGCCACACCCTTGAGGAAGCATTCCTAGGTTGCTCTGACTGGGGTCTGAAATGCTATGAAATGCTTCAAGAGGAAGACGGTTTTGGTGCTTCTGTTTCTACCTCGAAAACAGTCCGGTGGCTGTTGTGTGTTCTGAGTGCTTTTCCAGATAAAGCCCATCCTCAGTCCCAGTCCTCACTTGTTCCCACCATCTGTCTGAACCTGATATTTCGGGGGCTGGGGGTAGGGGAACGTGCAGCTTCTGTAATGGCCCCAACCAGTTGTCACTGACTTCATGTGGGGAAAATGCAGTCAGTGGGCTGTGGGGAAAAACTTCCCCTGCATTCTGGGTTCTGCCAGCACGAGTGTATCAAACGGTTCCATAAAAGGAACAAGGGCTCAGTGGCAGCCCTGGGAGTTGGCGTAAGGATGCAGCTCTCTGCAGAGTGGTTGCCTATCTGCCCTGGCTCCCACGTTTCCAGGAACAGGACCCCATGTCTTTCCCATAGGTGCCCAAGGCCTGGCTCTTGGCGAGGGCCCTTGCTTTATACTTTGGGGGACCAGTGAAAACACACCCTGTCTACGCAAAGCATTGTGGGCCTGAGCTGTCCAGACAAATTCGTAGTTTGTATCCCTGCTTTTTAATCATTTCTCTACCTTTATTGGTATTCAGAGCTCACAGTTTTCCGGTTACTGTCAGCCTGGGCTTTCATCCATTTTAAAGAGCTTTTTTTCCTTCTCGTTGTTGATGATGATGGTATAAAGACAGATGGTGTAACTGCTTATGAATGTCCTATTTTATTTCTCCAGGACCAGACAGTTCACTTGGAGATGTATATTATTTCCACATGCGCAGGTTAGGCGGCCCAGACTTGTCTGCCTCCTTCAGCCAGCTGCCCTCCCTGCCTTGCCATGCACAGGGCGACACCTGTAGGTGCCAGGTGGAACTGCAGGGAAGCTCTGGCTTGGCTGAATGGGACCTGGATTTTAGCTGGGATTGAGGGACACTGATCCCCTGTAGAAGGAGCCCGTTTGTCCAGAAGTTTCTTAATCATTTCTTCTTCCACCACACACTTAATAACAGTCTTTCAGTGAATGAATCACAAATGATAACACTCAACCTAGGAACCTTAGAAGAGGAAGACTTGACTTATAAATCTTGAAGAAGAAAAAGAAGAGAGAGAGAAGCAAAATCAGCTCCTGAAATAACCTCTTTAGATTTTTCCTCTCCTTGGAACTTAGCTGCCTTCATCTTCTGCTCGCAGTAGGGCAGCGAGGGGAGACAGCACAGGCTTGCTGAGCTCCAGGAGTGCTCACCAAGTGCCGTGCAGTCTCCTTGCCCTTGCTTCAGAGATCTGTTCATTCTTTACAGTCTCTGTCTTTGGGATAGATTTATTCTGGGGTCAGTGCCAGGTGACGGTGAGTTTTTAACTCTGCTCCAGCGGCTGCAGGCCACAGAATGTGCTGGAGAGAGGTTCTGGCCTTGGAGATTGGCCGCCCAATAGGTAAACTCCTTCCCTTCTCTGCTGAGCAGCACCTTCAGACACTGTCACCACATCAGGGCATTGTCTAGTTTGTAGGTGTCAGACTGCCTCCATCTAAGGTGATAATGTGTGTGTGCTAGAGGGATGGGACCACTGAGCCATCTCTTTGCCTAATCAAATTTAATTGATGTATCAGTGCTACAGATACTATGTACCACAGCATGTATTAGGACAAATGAGTATATTTTGAGACCTAGCTAAATTTGGGTAGACCCATTTTAATGATATTACTTAACTGAATAGCCACTTAAAGATGAATTTTGTAATTATAGATTTGAACAGTTTTTATCAAAAGCCTAAAAATGTGCATGAAACATCTTGCCCAGACATAATTAAGATGGTGCATGTACCATGCCTGGTAGCTTTCTTGGTGTTACTCTACTAACACCTACATATTTTTTCTACTGAATGATGTTTGATGTTATATAGGACTATATATATGATTAACTTCAAGCCACCATTGCATGATTTTTCTCTAAACCAAGGGTAAGGTAAAGAGACTTGATTTTTAACTTCACTATGCAATGAAACAAAAAAGGAGACATAGAAATCACATGCGGAGACTTGAACTGGAATTGAAAATAAGCAGTGCTTTATTTTGTTTATATTTGCCACAACTGCCTCAAAAACCCCTTACTATTAGTAATGAAGGAAGAACATTCCTTGATCCCTTGTTCATGTTTCCAGTCATTGGACCTCCATCATATTTTTGGAAGAATTAGGAAAATATGATTCTAAAAGATGCTTTCGTCTTTGAGTGTTTTAGAAACCCTCAGAGGTCAATTTTTACTTTTACCTCTTTTACTTCACTATGTGGGATAAAATTCAGAGGCCGTATTATGGAGGGTCAGAGGGTGTAACACCTCTGTTATTTAAAAGTGGAGATGGAATTGGAGAGCTCTGTGGTGGAATCAGCCAGACTCCCATGTAGGGTTCCCTGGTTCCTAATGGGTCTGGTCTGGTGCCAGCCTGGGTTGATAGAGAGGGCACCTCTGCTCTGCACCGGAGAGGGGTGCTCTTCAGAGTCTCCTGATAATCTCATAAATATGAAAATGGCTTTCCACCTTGGTTTGCCTGCTTTCTCCACTCATCTAGCCCATCCTTACTGAATACAGGGTTTATATGACGATCCACGAGGCCAGGTGAACGTAGAGAAGTGTCTCACTTTCTTTTCCTCAGCATCTAAAGCATCTTTTCTTCCTCTCCACTTGGGACATTTTACTTCATAATTAACCTAGTTTTGAAAAAGGGTATTCTTCTACCTTTGCTCTAACACTGTGATGGGCCAAAGAGGCATTTCTTGGATTAGTTTTAAGCCAGTAGTGAGGAAAGAGTGGAATGATTTCAAAAGAAAAGTGTGTGAGTTCGTTACAGACTTTTATCCCTTTGCCTCTCCTCACTGACCGCAGCGTGCCCACAGATGCTGGTAGGATTTCTAGAAACCAATCATTGGTATTCTGTGACTCTTCAGAACATGAACAACTGCAAAAACAATAAATTTCCCATCACAGTCAGGCACTGCCATGCCCATGGCCCTTGAAAGGCCACATGAGTTGGTCTGGTCTAGTTCAATGCCAGGACGTTCTGGGGATGGAGGTAGGTGAAGTGAACATGTGGGTAGTTTTCAGTTTGGGTTTTTTTTTTTTTTTTTTTTGTTTTTTTTTTTCCCATTTTCAAGTGTAACATACTTGCACATGACTTCAGGGCCTGAGCTGGAGTTACTGCATCAATAGGATCAGTTTTTCAATTGAAAACTCTCAAGTGAGGCATCCAGAATCTCTGAAAATACCTAGTGGCCACAGGCCTGGAGCGAATCACAGCCTCCTGCCAACTGCATCCCCCTGGCCCCAGTAAATCCTTAGCAAGGTCAGCCTCTGAGGGGCCCTTGGGAAGAGGGGAAGGACAGAGTCATTGGCTCGGTGTTTTGTAGATGGCAGCTCCTTGGAATGGGGGCTGAGTCCTTCCTGTTCTTTCCGTGTGTGCGTCCTTGACGGTTTTGTTTTTCTTCTTTTTCAGAAGAGACCATTGAAGATGTTGAAGGACCCAGTGAAACAGCTGCTGATCCAGAGGCGCTCGCTAAAGACCAAGAGAGTGGAGGCGAGAGGGACCAGAACAAGTGGACAGGTAGCGCGCGGCGGCCCTCAAGCCCTCCGGGATTCCGTCCCTGGACGCTCGAGGCTGTCGGGGAGTGGGCGCATCTTTAATCTGCCCGGGAAAACCATGTTGGCTCTGAAAGAGTAGGAGGGGGACTTCGTTTTGCTTTTTTGAGTGGTCACTTTCAATCCCCTTTATTAAGTTATATTAAAGAATTTTCAAGTTTTTAAATGTCGCCCTCTCTGGGGAGATGTAGCAGAGGTTGTTGAATGGCACTTGATCTGGTCACCCCCAATTCTCAGCCTCCGGATTCTCTGAGGGAGCTGGCAGTGAAGGCTGGCCTTTTGCCTGGACACGGCCTTCAGGCTCTTCGTGTCCCCTCCCCCACCCCACCCCCAGGGCCAGCACCCACATGCTGGAGTCCCGCCACATGGGGAGACAGGCCGTGCAGCCAGGCAGGACATCTGACCAAAAGCAGAAGAAACTGAAGAAGCCAAGACAGGAAGTGCTATTTCGGGAAAATGGTGCTGAGAGAGGAGGAACAGCCATTTCTCAGGATGATAAGATTTCGGCATTGAAGGAGGAAAGAGCCAAGACTATGAAGAAAAGCTCAGGTTTTTCAAGGAGCAAAGTCATTTTTGAGAAGACTTACTGGACAGATAGTCTCCCAGAAGCTGCTTCAAAAATAAAAACAAATGATACCACAAGCAACAAAAATTATTTTACTTGCTCAACCTGATTCTCACTTACCATTGTTATTATTTCTATACCTTGATTTTTTTTTTCTTTTGGAGAAAATATTTACCTTTTAGAGTCTATTGGTTGGGCCTTTGTTACTTTTCTCAGCAAAACTGTTCTTAAATCATGCTCAGTGTGGCCTTCAGTATTTAAACAAGATACAGAATCTTGGAGAGAAGCCAGGGGAGAGCAGTGAAAGTGACTGAAGGCTGAGAAATATTGCCTCTGAGAAGAGGCTGAAGAAGCTGGGGCTATTCAGCTTAGGAAAGAAAAATCCAAGAGGCCATGGAATGACTTCCAAATATCAGCAGGGACCCGGCAGAGGAGGCCACAAACGCTGTCCAGTGTTTCCTGGGAGATAGGGATTGGCCATCGCGGGGGCTGAGTGACTGGACAGAGTGCCCGGCAGACTTTACCACCCATGCTGCTCAGCGCCTCTTTCAACCTACGCTCTGAGGAGTCCATCCACTGAGGGATGGGCTCAGACTCCCAGGGCAGGAGGGGATGCATATCTGTGCCCAAAGACCCCCTGGTTAGGGGAGCTTCCTCCTGCGTGCTTTGCCTGGACCAAGATCCTCGTTTCTGCTGCAGTATTCAGCGAAGATCTAACACCTGGTTCTGATGGCAGTCAAACATGTCTATCTACAGGAGGTGGCAGGGGAGAGGATCTCACTAACACTGAAGACTGGGTGACCTTCTGGGCCATCTGTTTGTTGTCACGATTTGGGCGCTTGCTTTCTGAACTAGACTCTGCCACTTCCTAGCTGTGTGACCTTGCTTAAGGTCCCTTAACCTTGCTGTGTCTGTTTCTTCACGTGAGGTGGGATTTTAAGAAGTACCCATGATATAGAACTGCCGTGAGGATTATTTGAATGAGGGGAGGTTAGAACAGTGCCCAGCAGAGAGTAAGATGTCTAAGGAGTTTGTTTGTTTAATCATTTAGTTAAATAAGATGAGGAAAGGTAGTGGCAGTTTTTCATAGGGTTATCCATTTGAATGTCTGGTAGCATGTGGCTTCTGGGAATTTCATTGAGAAGCTGGCAGGAGCAACATACACACAAGGATTTAGTGGGATCATGCTAATAGTATTTGGTACATATTTCCTGTGTGCAAAGGGCACTAGGAAAACAATAAAAAGTGGTCCTGCTTGCAGAGCTCCTACTGGGTGCAACAGCCTGAGCCAGCAACTTTGTATATGCTGCTCAAATTCTTAGAACCAGTGTAGGGCAGGCTTTGTTGAGGGCTGTTCAGTTAAATCTTGTTTGCATGTTTATAATTCCACAGGAGCACATCTTCTATGCTCCTGTGCCAGGGGACAAGCTAGGCCATCGGGATACTCTAAAAAGACACAAAATGAGCACCATAGAAATGAATGTCCTTGATAAGGCCCAATTCCTAATGTATTCATTCAGGTAACAGGTCGACTTAATCTTTACCTCCAAAAGACAGAACAAATATGAATGAATGAATAACTCAGAGGTGCACCTTGCCAAATGCACAGTAGCAAAGAGAGAAGGGAAAATTCTTTCCCAACTCCTGCAGATGATCCTCTTTTGACCCAAAGCATAATTTTGTCTATAGCGTCTGAGTGTGTAATGACAGGCTTTATTAAGGTACTTGGGCCAATTTGATCTTGGAATCGATATAGGTGCCAGCAACTCTTCTGAGCTTTCTTTTGGATCCTTAGTATTAAAAAAAAAAAACTACGTTTGTTCCATTTACTCCCTAAATTGAGCTGTTCCTACCTGATTAAATGTGTCGGGGAGCACTTCCTCCTGGCAAATAAATAAATAGTGATTTCACAATTTGTTCTGTTGATTAGTGGCTGCTCATGATGCAGATTAATAATATTTCAAATGGGTCTGGATAATTGGCATTTTCTCAGCTATTGATTATGTAGTTTTGGGGGTTTGTGCAGGAATGGATAATCTTTATTAAAATTTTTTAGTTATTTATTTTTGTATTGAAGTAGTACTCCTGATCTCCTCTTTGGGTGCCCCTCTTCCATATTCTTTTACTTGGATGTGAGGTCTTTTACCTTGGATAGCAGCAAGACAGGCAAGATAGTGATTTGAATCACAGCAGGGTCAATTCCATGATCAGTGACTGAGTCCCTACCCCAAGCAGGGCACCAGACAGAGTTCCAGTGAACACAAATCCTAATCAGCAAGATTATAGGCCTCGCCTTCAGGAACTCCACCTGTCTTAAGAACAGGATTAATATAGGTCAGCGCTGTCCAACAGAAGTTCCTGTGCCAATAGAAATGGTCTGCATCTGAGTGGAATAATATGACAGCCATTGGCCACATGTGGCTATTGAGCACTTAAGGTGTGACTAGAACACCAAAATTTTTAATTTTATTTAATTTTAATGAATTTGGATTTAAATAGCCACATGTGCAGCTATAGTTACTCAAAAGGAACAAACCTAACCCTGGACAGGGGCCTTGCAAGGGATGACGTTGCAGGCATCATAAAGGCTGCAGTAAGTTGGGACCCTGTGCTAGGCCCAGTTAAAGTGCTTCACACCTGTCCCTCCTGGCAGGCGTGCCACGAATGCGCTCACAGGTGCTGCTTCCCACAGCCCTGGGGCCAGGGCTGGTCACTTATCCCAGCTTGCCATCATTTTCTGTATGTGCCTTGGTGTGAGATAAAGTGGGGGAGATCTGCTTCATATATATTACCTCAGTTGAGTCCCGCCCTGACCCATGGACTCAACACTATAAATAACCACCCTCTCACCCCTACCATTTTGTAGACGAGAAAACAGCCCTGGAGAGCAATCTGCCAAAAGGTATACAGACAGGCTCGGGCTTGGGTGTTGCTTTGCCGCTTACTTGATCTCAGGACAGCCAAGGGTCTCTCCAGTAGGCCCGCTGCCTCTCAGCATTTGATCTAGTTTTCCACTCTTGTTCTAGCATAGGGAGTTGCACACTTCCGAAGTTGTGAATGGAGAGCAGGAATAGGCAGCCCCTGTGAGTCCACAGTGAACTGTGGTGGCAGCCAGCAATAGGCCGTGTCAAGAGCCAATGTCCTGCTCGGTCTGAAAGCAGGTTAGTGATGTGGAAAGAAATGTGTGGATTTGTCAGGGAGCCCACCATATAACAAGCCAGCTTTGTTGAGGGACCTCGCTTCTAGAAGCCTTGGGTGTCTCATCTGTGAAATGTGGACAGGTGACAGTCACCAGCCCCAGTCATCTGTGGGTTCCATGATGGTGAGCGGTGGCACATATACAAGCCCCTGTTAGACAAGGGTCACATCTAGTCAAGGCAAGTGCAAAGCTCTCTTGTGGGTAAATGGGGAGGCGATGGCAGGGGGTTGGGGCGCAGGAAGGTTCTTGGAAGCCAAGCCTCTTCCATAATGCATAGCCATTTCCACTGTCCAACTTTGTGGTTTTCTGTCTTGAAACATGAAAATGACCCCTTGTTGTCTTTACCAGAGTGGATTTCAATGTGTGTGTTCTAGATTAAAGAGCCCCCAGTGTCAACCACTGAACAATGATTAATGCAATGATTAGCCTATCAATCATTAATTGCTGTAAATTAAGTGATATACAATTAATGTGATGCTTTATCACCAATAATTAGGGGAAAAAATTGAACTCTTGGCAAAGAATCATAGCAAGATGGTTATTTAAATGCTGTAACTGCCATGGTCTCTAGCCACAGAGCACCATGGCTGGGTGTAGTTAAGGGAATTTGAGACAGGATGACTGGGGTTCTTGGTGCTTTAAAAAAGAGGGGGATGGATGAAGCTAGTGCTCACCTTAAAATGACACCATGATAATGCTTCAAAAATCCCTGATGTTTTTGTAAAACTTGCAGTTAGAATTGCAGTCAGTGTTTTTTCTGGAGGAAGGGCCTGAAGGGATTTTACTTTATTATTATATTTTTTAAATCCATGATGCTCACCTAACACAGAGCAATTAGTGCAGTGGCGCGTCCCTGACTGGGATCCATGGAAGATCCCTATTAAAGGCGGTATTAATGGGCTGGCGAGGTCTGGGCGACTGTGAGGGGAAAGTGTGTTTATGGAACACGGTGCTGGCAGGCATGATTTCAATCGGGTTTGACATGTTTAACATAAATGTATAGTGTACGGCTCTTGCTGCATATGAATAATTCCTGCAGACCCGCTGCCTTTCTAATTACTGAGGTTGAAAAAAAGCAGGTCAGGCACATCCTGGTGGAAATCTATTACCAACCCTCCCCTTACTCTCCCTGTTGTTTACAGCTTTGTATAAATAGAGATGCCATTGTGCGGGAACTTAGTACCTGAAATGTAATCTGTGACAGAGAATGTGAAGGGACTGAAAAAATTCTACTTCTCTCTCTCTCTCTCTCTCTCTCTCTCTCTCTCTCTCTCTCCCCCCCTCTCCCTCTCCCTCTCCCCTCTCCCCCTCCCCCTCCCTCCCCCTCCCTCTCCCTCTCCCTCTCCCCCTCTTTTTTTTATTCTTTTAATCTTTAATTAGGTCCATAAGGACAAAAGAAGGTATGTGCTAAGAGGAAGCATTATGTATTAGAAAAGCACTGGGCTAGTAGGAGTCAGAAACCCTGGGTTCAAGGCCTGGTCTGCCACTGAGATTACCTGCATGAGCTTAGGTTGCTGGACCTCAGTTTCAAATCTGTAAAATGGTAGGTTGGACTAAATGGATCTTAGAGTCCTGGAACTTCATGAATAGATGTAAGTGGAGGAGGGACAACTAGAGAACACTGCAAACCTTGAAAAATACTAATTACTAAAGTCAGAACACTGGTCACTGAAAGATTTCCCCAGTCTGTGGCTAATTAATATGGCATGGATCAGAGGGCTGGAAAAGGGGTTCAGTGAGGCTTTCTCCATGGAAGTCAGAAGCACCAAGTCCTGCTCTTGCCTGGTTCTGTGTTACTGGGACTCATCAGATCTGGTGTGATGTGGACATCAATGGCAGAGTCCTTGACATCTCACATGGGTGCCTTTGGGTGGCACCCACATAACCAGTCTTGTGTAGCTAGAGACCAGGCCATTCACCACCACTACACCTCTTAAAAAATCCTTTTGGCCTAACTGCTGTCCTTCTGGCACTTGGTTCCATTTCCCTACTCATCCAGAAGTCTGTCTGTCTTTGCAATGGGATGCCTGTGAGGGAATTCTGGGAGTCTCACTTGCATGGCCCCTTTGTGGCTCACATTCCTGCCAACAGAAACCATTTTTAGTTTTAGGTTTTCACAGATGGGAATTGTGTGCCTGTGTCAGCTTTCCCAGAATCCACTTATTCTCCCACTCCCCACTCTCTCTTTTTTCTCTCCAGGCCACTTTCAGTATAATTTGGCTGCTTAAAGTCACTGCAGGCAGAATTCTGTCTCACAATTGAAAACAAATCATGAACTATTTTTATGTTGGGAAGCAAAAATAGATACAGGGTGTGGTATATATCTGGACTTGCCTGAATTCCAGTAATTCAAAGGCCTTGGCTTTGAGAATTCATATTGTTAAGTCTCAGGAGAGATAGGGACCACATGAGTTAAACAAATACATTTTGTTCAGATATGCAAAAATGGAAGGAACTCACTTTCTAGAAGAGGTGTCATGTAATCATATAATCATGGCATAATGTTATGATAATTATCATCAAGGTATAGATAAGGGACAGTGAAAATATAAACCAAGAAGCATATCATTGTTCATCACTATAGAAAGTATCTATGGATTTTCACAGGATTCTTACAAAGTGGCCATGTTAATCTTCCCTGCTTTCTCCCAGGTTTAGCTTTTGCACATGTTATTAGAATCATCATGACTTTAAAAACATCATACCACCTCTCTTGGGGGTATAAGAGCACTTTCCTTAGGCTCACCTATTCTTGGATCCAGTGTTATCTTTATTTTGCAGGCTAGAGAACTAAGACTCATGTTAGGGACTCCTGGATGTAATCAGACCCCAATTTGCTATCAGAGATACATTCCCCACATCATAAAGCTAAAGAACATATAACAAAATCACTTTGTCTTACTATAGAAAGATTGGAGGAGAAGAACTTGAAAATCCTGTGCTTTTCTAATTATCAGACAGAACTGTCAGCTGTTCATGGTCAGGGGCTATGTGACATTCATTGATTTTTATAATCTCTAGCACCTGGTAAGTGCTTAAGTTCTGGGGGTTTCATTAGCAAACAGTTGGTAAAATAGCATCACATAAATACTTTTGAGATCAAATTATTCAAATTTCTGTTTGGTAGACCTCAGATCCATGGGTTAGTAGGATTGTTCCATGTTGCTATGCAGAAAAGGCAAATTGGGAGTGTTTATCCTAAAAGCCCAGGTCTCTCCCATTCACTGTGCGGTTTTATGGCCTTATGGACTTGCATTATTTCCCAGCTACTTCTAAACATGAAACCATAGCAACAAACGCTGGCGTTTTCACCTTGCGCAGGCTCTGTGGCAGCCTTCATATGCTGTCCCTCACTGGCCTTGGGAAACCCAGGGAGTAGATACTGTCATCCCGTTGACAGGTGAGGAGACCAAAAGCTCCAGCTCTAGGCACACAGTCAGTATCTGAACCACGGTGTGACCAGCGTGCACACCCCTGCGCTTTATTCCTTAGCAAAGACAACTGGCACCCTCACCTTACGGGAACTCGGCCATTTCCATGATAAGCACAGCTCCTGATGAGTTCCTGAAGGCGACCCGAGCTGTCTCCCCACCCTTCGCACAAATCATATCTTGGCTTTTAGATCACTGTGAGCGAGTGCAGCGCGGAGCCTCCATGGAGACTGAGAGAAGAAGCACCCATGTAAACATCACTGTCTCTGGCGCACAAAAAAACCAAGAGAAGGTGTTTCCCCGTCTTCTTGGTGCTTTAAACCTACAGGGGAGAGTGGAGGATTGTTCCCATTGGCCAGCCTCACAGGGGCCCGGGTGATAACTTTCTTTCCTAAACACAAATTCTCGCCCTATCCTGGCAAACCTGGGCTAGCAGAAAGAAGCCCTTGACAATTCTTTGCATCTGTCACCAGGCTGGATACTTACCCAAATTGTATGTATTTGTTTATGCAAGTTTGGTTGCATTCTTAAAACTTAGTAAGTACTTTAGGAAGATAGGTTTGGAATGGGAAAAAAAAGGCAGAAGAGTATTGTTATATTTCAATCTCTGGCAGTGTGTGATGTGCTGGGACTCAGAGATCCTACCTTACCCTAATTAATATTTGATTTGCTGGGGACCGAATGAGCTTCTTTAGTTTTGACCTAGGCTCCTCATGTCTGGCAACACCACTGGTTCTGATCCCTTACACCTCTGGGCCATTTCCTGTCAGTCGAAGGGTCTCCAAGGTTCCCTCCTGCTCTGGTTATCTCCAGGTCTTTGGCCATCACAGTTCTGTCATGAAGCCAGAAGGCAGCATGACAAGTGCAGTCCCAGTGGGTGCTCTGACCATGGCCACAGCTGCGGCTGGCACTTGTGCACAGCTCAGGAGGCTATGCCAGGGAAGACGGGGTTCTTTGGGGGAACTGACAAGAGGCCGGAAGGCAAGCAGCCTGCTGAATATTTATCCAGTCCCCAACTTCTGGCCTGAGCTGGGCTCCTGGTGGCAGGATCCAGAAGTTATTAAATAGACCAGCAGCTAATGCTGGTCTAAACAAGGCGGGGGCTCTGTTTTGACAGGTGGCTTCTTCACAGACCTGACATAGAGGGAGCTAGGTATCTGGAACTGAAATGCAGTGTGTCCTTTGACACGTTGTGGGAGCTCACAGCAGTGTGGTTAAGCAGCCTTATGCATAGTTCAGCAAGGAATTAGTGCAACAGATTGATGTCTCTGAGTCAGGGCCTAGTACTGTTTTCTCCCCAACGATGACGAGCAAGCACCGGCACCCACCGGTCAGCATAGCCCACCATTCCCCCCAAGACTTGCAGAGCCCGGGAGAGCAGGGGCTCACAACATGGCGCCTGAGCCCTGCCCTCACAGTGCTTCCTTGTGCACACAGGCGCCAGTGTGTGCATCGTCCAGACTGAAGCAAAGGCACATTATGCTGGGTGGCGTACAGGTGCCTAGACCCAGGAAGCTGGCACTAAAAAGAGACTTCTTCGTGTGAGATAGAAAGACCCCACAGACACCTGCCCTCTTCTCATAGGAGTTCTCCAGGACCCGTGGGAAGAATGAGGTTTCAATGATGACACTGCTAACAGAACACATGGCGGTTATTCCTTCTGAGTTTTCGGCTTTGAAATACGTCTGCATTTATTTTTAGGATAAACAGGTTCCTTGAGGGATAGAAATATTTCATCTTTCACCTTTGGCCTAAGAGGAAAAAACACTTGAGACCAGGCCTAGCTTTCCTCCCTGAGTTTAGATGGGGATGTCATGTCATCAGAGTCATTTGAAATTAGACTGGTGGATCTTCTAATGCTGCAGGGCCCTCTCAGTGGATTCTAGTTAATCCACAAAGTGAAATGGCTCCACCAGTTATAGAAAGGTTTGGCTCTGGTCCCTAGAACATCAGCATTACCTGGGAACTTAGTGGAAATGCAGATTCTCTGACTTAGACCTACTGAATCAGAAAGTCTGGGAAGAGGCTGTTGAGTGAGCCTCCAGGGTATTCTGACATACTGAAGTTTGAGAACCTCAGGACTGCCATCTCAGTGACAAGTGTGAGGTCTTGGGGCCTTTTTTTTTTTTTTTTTTTTTTTAACTGGACAGCAAGTCCTGAGCCCCTGCTGGGTGAGAGAGATACTGAGCTTCCCTCAAAGATGGGGCCAGCCCTGAGTGTGGGCAGATGTAATCCTGGATGGTAGGATTGCAGGTGGGAGGGAGGGATGGCCAGAACAACAGGGTCTCGGTGAGGCGCGATTGGAGACCGGGAAGTCTTTAATTAGATGGGATAATAAGTAGCACCTGGGTGGGGGGTGCACGTTCCCTCTCTGTACCTGTGCTGTTCTTGCAACTTCTTGTGGAGCTATAATTATTGTCAAATATAAAGTAAAATCATAACAACATGAAGAGCTGCTGGATTTTCAGGTGCTGACCTATCTCATTCACATTTGAGTTGGAGGAGAAAAATAGCATTTCCCTGAGTGACAGTTACACCCATCTGTGGTGTAACTTGACTTTTCTTTGAAATCCTTTTTAGAAACCAAATGCATGACACCTGTGTATCCTAGGGTACCTGTGTAGGCATATTCTGGTACTTTTTGGGTAGGTGTTTGTACTTCTGTAAAATGCTTTTCCTGTACAGAGCAGCAATAGCTTGCAATCCCATGCCTGAGACTGGAACTGTGTTTTGAGGAGAAGTTCTGAACTTCACTAGGCTGGACTTTGGGCAGGGAAAGGAGGACCCAAGTTCTTTTTCTCCACGTCACGGAGACCGCTCTGTGGTGGGTGTTCCCATGCCTGCCTCTGCTTCACATAAGGCTCCCAATTCCTCCCTGGAACATCTGCCTAATTGGAGGCAGAATGAGAACTTGCATGTTTAGAGTTGGTGGCACATGCCTGAAATCCCGGCCACTGGGGAGGCCAAGGCAGAAGGGTTGCAAGCTGGAGGCCAGCCTCAGCAACTTAGCAAGACCCTGCCTCAAAAACAAACAAATAAAGACCCAGTTGGCAGCAAAGCAGAACCTTTAAAGGAGCTATCATTCCCTGCATTAGGGGAGGACAAAAGTTTAGCCAGCACTCTGGCTGCTTATCAAGTGCAGTAGCTCCATAGAAGATCTGAGGGGAAGAAAGCCCGGCCTGTCCTCTGGGGAAGGAGTTGCAAGCAGATGCCAAGATCAGCTCCACTTTCACTGACAGGATGAATATCACAAAGTCCAGAAACTCTGATGACCTTCTGAAAACACTGTGTTTCTGCTGTGGAGAGGGAGTCCGAGGTCTCTGAGAAGTGGAGGGAGACGCGTTAATGAGGAAAGAGCACGCCGCACTCTTGTTTAATCACAGTCACGAGCCGAGTGGCCGTGTTCAGATCTGTGCCTAGTGTGCTGGGGTGGTCGCCCGGCTCAGACGCTGAGTGTGGAGGTGTGTGAAATCGTTCCCCCTCAGTCAATGGCGATATGAAGGATTGCTGTAAATGTCTGGGGCAGGTGGCAAGCTGGTTTACGGAATGCAAGGCGATGAGAACCTCTGGCTTACGGAAAGTAGCATGAATTAATAATCATTTAATTGGCTCCTCCATTATGTTGCTGGTTTGGGAGATGGAAGTTTAGATGAAGGGCTGTCAGCGGTGCTTTAGCTTAGAGTCTGAGGGTTGAGAAGTGGGGGTGGTGGCTGCCTTTGGACTCTGCACAAGGATCAGATGCCAGGCGGCGTCCCAGGCCCTCAGTGGCTCACCTCAGGACCCCAAAAGGAAGAGGATTCAGCACTTTGGTGAAAACCACCTGCAAGTGCCACTCTACCACCAAGAGAGGCAATGAAGAGAAGCTTCCCAACAGTGGGCAGCTCTGTGCCTGCCTAGGCTCTTCCGGTAGGAGGGTGCTGGGCATAGGGGCCTGGCCTGTGGAACAGAAGGCCCACCGTGCCAACAGCCCTACCATGTGGAGTGGTGAGAAGAAGAGTTCTGCTCAAGAAACACAAGAAACCAAACCCAGCAGCACTTTGTGCTCTTGGAGGGCAGGCGGGTGTCCAGGCTGATGCTGGGGGCTGAAAGCTGGGTGCGCCAAGGTTCTGTTTTTCTCATCATTCCGGATTTTTCTTCAGGCTTGTCATGAGGCCGCAACTCCATGCCCTTGCCTGGTTTCAGAGCCATCCAGCCCATGTCACCAGAGGAGAAAGAAATGAGGCATGTTTTGGCATTAAGGTCACTAGAGTTGCATATACAACTCTTTGAAGTCTTCTGTGGCCAAAGTTTCAGTGACTCAGATTTGGAAGTGAAGACTGGGATTGGGTGAGACTGTTCTGGGAAGAGTGATAGGATCAGGTGAGACTATAGGGGGCGTTTAAATGCTGCGTTCCTCCTATATGTGACCTCTTCATCAGCTGTCTCCATGATACTTTCCTCACCTATTCTTTAAAGCATGTCATTTCCTAAATGAAGTTTTTCCAAACTTTTTAAAATTATTCTCTGTGCTTACAACATTATAGAACCATTTCTTGCAAGGGGCCAGCAAAACTTGTCTGAGTTCACGTGAGCCCTCATCTCTTACTACTCCTCCTCCTGGTATGAGAGGAGGGATAACTTTTTAAATAATTATTTTAGAGGTTCAATACTCCCCAAGTATGATACAGTCAGAGGATATCTGAAAGTAGATGTCTCCAGGCATAAATAATCATTCTCCCTAAGGAAACCATTTATTGATGACCATATAATACAATTAAAACTTTTATCTTATTTCTCTTCTGATTTGCATTTCCAATGATTTTTCCATACTCGTTCATAGCTAGAAATTTTAATGTTCTCTGATATGCAGTATAGTGGCTTTTGAAATGTTGAATTTTGAAATGTTGTTTTTGTTTGTTTGTTTGTTTTTGTCGAAAACGTAGAGGAACTTGAAAGATAAAATGGAGAATCCTGAATCAGGTCTCCCTCTTTCAATGTTTGTCTTTGTTAGTTTCCTTTCTTACAGTTGAAGGGTATGGTAGCTCTTAGCCCAGAAAGCCCATTTGAATTTTCTGAACGCCATGAGAGAGACAGCCAGCCATTTCTGTGCAAGGCAGGTGGGCCAGGAGCATCGCCTAACAAGATGACCACGTGCTTTTTAACTCCTGAGGAAATCAGTGTGGCAAGGACCCCATGGCTCGCATGCTGTTAAATTTCAGTGGGAATTTTGACCCAGCATTTCTCTTGTCACAACATCCCGTTTACCTTGCCCGACAGAGTATGTCATCTACCCTGCACCACTCACGATTCCTTGCCACATTTTGATCCCTTTTGAAACGACAGGATCCCAGCGTGTCGCCTGTGGAAGATTCATTGCGATTTAACACATATTTTCATCTGACATAACTGCCAAATTGAGAAAATTTGCTTTAACCAGCAGAGTAAAAAAAAAAAAAAAAAATACCACCTGATGTTTTGCACAGTATGGATTCAAATATCAACTTTTTTATGGACAGATGAATTTAAATGCTAAACCATTTAATTATAATATTAGGAATAATATAACTACATAACAAACTTTTAAAATGGCCCAAGATGCTCTCATCTTCATACATTTTCTTTGAGTTTTTTTCTAACATCTACTTTTTTTTTTTTTTACATAGCGGTGACATAATACAATTCAAACTTGATCTTATTTCTCTTCTGATATACATTTCCAATGATTTCTCCATACTCGTTCATAGCTAGAAATTTTAATGTCCTCTAATATGCAGTGTAGTGGCTGTACCATGCCCTGCTATAAGACATGTAGATTGCTGCCAATTTACTTATTATTATAACAGCCACCACAGGTAGTGACCCTTCATGTTGTTTGGTTTTTGCGTTGCTGGTATAAGCCAGAGATTCCAGGCGCTGACTGTTTGAACGAGTCCTGTCTCTGGAGCACATCTATTTCCTTTGCACTGACATTACATCATAGCAGACTCAGAGTGACCAGTAATTGATTTTTTAATGGTGTTTTCTATATTGTGACATCTCTTTTGGAGTTTAAGTTAAAGTTTAGAAAAGTCTTCACAGCAGAAAACTGCAGTACTTTCTCTTGATATTCTTTCGGCCTCATTTCTTTATGCCTACGACATATACTAGTGACAGAAGTAAAGCAGAAATTGATTTTGAGACTCCAGTCCTTTTGAAGTTGTTCAGAGAGAAGCTTGACAAAACCTCGGGTTGTGGCCTGCTGCAATAAACCCTCAGCTAGCAAGTTGATGGGGAGCTCCTAGGACTCTTGGCCATCTTCAGAAGTGGGATAAAGTTTCCGCTTCCAGGTCTTGATGTTTTCGTGTCTGAGGTCCAGCTAGGGAGGAAACTGTGTCTGCAGTGCTTAACCTAACTCTCAGGCGTGGTCCCCACACCCTCCAGGAAACAGGTTGTACCTGGGTGGTTATAGACTTGGTTATAAGAACGGTGTTGCTTTGTCTCTAGAGGAGCTAGTGAGCTGGTGGCTCGTGTCCACTTGCAAGCAGAGTCCATCTAACAAGGACGCAGTTGTCTTGGATAGAAGGGAGATTAAACCCAAAGTTTGTGCACCAGCAGGTACAGTATTTCACATTACAGCAGAGCTGTTGTGTTACTGGGAATAAAGAGGAATGAGTGAGCGAGTACTGATTTTATTTTTTAAAACACTTTATAATGGCTCTTTAGCTCAAGCTCACAAAAGAAGCTTTAGAATTCCAGAGCAGTGTGAGTTTGAAAAAAAAAAAAAAAGGGTAATAAAGGTTCCCCTCTCCATGCAGGGGGAAAGAATAGTGGCTTCTGAAACCGGAATGCTCACCTCTGCAACCCCGCTACAATGCACGCGTTCAGCATTGAAGGAGGAGGATGGACTCTTTGGTCCTACGAGGAAACTAATGCCGCACTGGGTTCCTGTGTTTGCTTTTCAGCTCCAAGAGAGTGAGATGAGTTGGGTGGTCTCAGCCTCAGCGCCCATTCATTCTCACTGCTGAGCAGCTGCACAGTCGACTCAGTCCGTGGTGGGGCGGCAGGCAGGTGGAGGCCGTGATGCAGCCATGTCATGGTCCTGTAAAAGGTGGTGTAGTTTGGGGCCAGACAGACTGACAGAAACACTGTGATGGGTGTCAGAGTGGAGCCTGGATTTTGGTTTGCCTCTGTTGGGAGGAGAAGCAGGTAGCAGCCCTTCCTGCTGTATGTGCTGAGCCTAGTCTAATGCCTACGTGTTGGGGTAAAATAGGGAAGGTGAAGGGATGACAGTGACAAAATAGCATCTAAAGACTGTGCCACTTGATGCCTTCACTCACCCCATCTTTAGACTGTATTTGAAGAGTTACTATTTAGACAGTATCCACTAAGCAAAAATAAAAATGATGGAGAAATAAGGAACCTTCTGGGGACAGAGGGAAGTTGAGTTCCTGAAACCTCAGCCTGAGGTCGTGGAAGTGTCCAGGCAGGGGCTCATCACGTTGCGAGGTCTAAAACCTGCAGTGCAAGATTCCGAAGGATCAGGTCTGACAGGGGCCAGGAGATGGGAAGAGGGCCATGGGGGAACTGGTCTAGAATGTTACAGCACCTAGTTAATCAGCAGCCAGTCCATCACATTAAATATCCCGCCGTCATGTATTACCTTTCAAGTGAAAATGAATAACTCCCATTAAGAGCAAAATGGGTTTGAAGTCGATTCGAGACAGATTAAAGTACTGTTATGAATCTATGTTGGGAGGAGGAGGGGTCTATGTGTAATATGCTTGTCCTTGTACTTTTTAAATAATAGATGTCCTACAAACCTATGGATACCAGGTTACCACGATACTGAGGTTAAAGGTCACAAGATGTGCATTCTGGGAAGAACATCAACTTCCTGGAATATTTCCTGTATTTGGCAATTTCTTTTTCAAAATAATTTTGTGGCCTTATGATTTTAATGAATAAAATTGATTTTCTAAAATTGTTGATTAAAGTACACATCTATAATGACAGTTCCTTGGTGTCCATGGCAGAACAAATTTCAAAATTGAACGTAAAGTGAAAATACATGCTAGATAACTAGACAGGGTGGGGAGGAAAGCAGTTTTACCATGGAATAAAAATTGGGCTAGCTGATGACCTAAATGCTGAGTCACAATATTTTTTTATGACAGCAGTGGGTATATGTATCTTCTCACAACCATTTTCAGGATATTTTTTTCCTTATTGCTTCATGCAAAATTCTGAAAAGTGGAGTTCCATGTCCAAAATAAGTGAAAGAGCTTAACCCTCAGACACCAGCCAGGCTTTAGAATGACCAAAGCCAGCCACGTTGGAATGTGTTTACACTGGAGGAGACCTGCTTATCGTGATTAGACCCTTAGCCCAGCTGTTTTCTCATCAAAATCTTCCATGTTCCTTTCTACGCTTCAGAGAGCTCCTCTGCCAACACGTCCATACCTACTGTTTGCTATTCAAGCCTCATGTGCCTGTTTTCCTTAACTGTTGTTTTGATTTTGGGGGTGGTGGGACAGGAGGGGCGCAGAGGCCTGATTGTGCCAGCACATAGGACACCCGTCCCCTTTCCACCCACCCTGAGCAGCCTCTTACATCTGACATGTTGACTTGTTTATAACTTGGATTCACACCCTGCCTAGATCCACTCCTCAGGTATTTCTTCTCCAAGAGCAAACTGCTGAACCCAGACTTGATTTCTTTCTACATATTAGTATCCAGATATCCACTGAACCCTTCTCAGGTCGTAATTTCTCAGGTTGCCTGTAGCTGCTGTGTTGTGGCTCCAGGAGGTGGCATGGCAGGCCTGGAAGTGTGTAGTTTCTTGCATCTCTGAAGCAGTGTGTCTGGTACTCAAGGTGGCAAAGCAGGTGGTGAGGTTTGGCCACCCACTCATAGCCCTGTTACCCTCCACAGATACAAGATAGCGGACTATGTGTGTGTTGGGGGAGGTTAGAAGGGACTGGATTTAGTCTCATTCTGCTCCAGAGCTTTGTATTCCGTGTCTTTACCCTCTTTCCCCAATGTTCAGTTGTTCTTGTGGTGACAGAAATTCATAGGGAGAAACGAAACCCTTCTCTTTTCCAACATGCTTGATAAATCAGTGTGGACGTTCATCCTTCCTGAATTTCGGTGTTTTAAGAAAACACTGCTATAAAAGAACGCTGTTCCTCACCCAACACAAACCCGCAGCCGGCCTGGTCTGCCTACTGTATTTCACCTTCTACTTTTTCTTCCAGCATCGTCCAACCAAGCAGAGAAGGAGCTGACAGATTCTCCTGCAACCTCCAAACGCATCTCCTTCCCAGGTAGCTCAGACTCTCCTCTCTCTTCGAAGCGACCAAAAACATCTGAGGAGAGCAAACCAGAGCAGGTGAGACCCGAAGAGGTCCTGCTGGGGTGGAGGGCGTTTTGACACTGGTGGCGGGGAGTGTGAACACTGGGCTGGGAGGGCTTGGGGCGGGGACAGAAGATTCAGCTGGGGCGGTGGGTGTGTCCCCACAGATGTACCAGTGCCCCTACTGCAAGTACAGCAACGCCGACGTGAACCGGCTCCGGGTGCACGCCATGACACAGCACTCGGTACAGCCCATGCTGCGCTGCCCCCTGTGCCAGGACATGCTCAACAACAAGATTCACCTCCAGCTGCACCTCACCCACCTCCACAGCGTGGCACCTGACTGCGTGGAGAAACTCATCATGACGGTAAGGCACCGGGAACAGGACTTTGCTTCCTCCAGGGGCCAAAGGGTGATGCAGTAACACGAGCGAGATCTTTGTGGTTGGCAGGGAAAGCCGTGCAGAGTTGGAAACATTAGAAAATCATCCTAGCTCTGTGACCTTGTTCAGCTGTCCCTGCCTCAGCCTTGACATGACCATGGCCCCAAAATACATGCTTCTCAACCTCCTTTATCATCCTCTTGGGATACAGAGGTGTGGAGTGGCTCTCCATTAATGTGAAGAAACCCTCATTCAGATTCTGCAAACCTGTACTGAGCAGGTCGAGATCGCTCTTAAATTCACTATGCCTCATTTCATCTTCATAACAACTTCTATTGAGTGAGAGAGAGAGAGAGAGAGAGAGAGAGAAGGGAGGGAAGGAGAGTTCAGCATGTTCCCCTTAACAGATAAGGAAACTGAGACTCAAAGAAGTTAATCAACTTGACACCATTTAAAAGTGGCAGAATCAAGACTTAAGCCCACATTTCCAACTCTAGGTGTAGCACAGTAATATGGGAGTTTCTCAAATGGATATATTAGTATCAAGAAGAAAAGTTTGTCACAAAGTGTCATCGTTGCATGTGAGCACATTGTTTCTACACTGTAGGCTTTGAGGGAATGACTCTTAAGTGGTCACTATAAACATGGCCCAAAAGTTTAGTATGAAGACTTAATTCTAATCATAATGTGAAAACTTTTCAGAATACTAGGGGTAATAATAATGTCCTGCTTTTGACTATGCTGGGTCTGCTGTGAAAGCCCTTTCCTGCACTCTAGAGAAAAAACTGTTCTCACCTTTAACTTAGTTTTATTTCAACAGTAGGATAATAGGAAGTTAATTTGATCACCTTTTCATGTGAAGATTCCCAGAGAAGCCAGTCTGTTCAGAATTCCATGTTTTAATGTGCAGGTCACAGACATATCACCTGTAGGCATTTCCTATTCCATTTGATTATGTAGAACTGATGGGCAATGTCATAGGTGATGTTTAGTTGTGAGGAACATGTAATTGATGATGCATCAAGAGAACTTTAACAGCCAATGGGAAACTCAGAGGTGACCTACCATGAGCTGCTTCCAGACATCTTTCAAGTATAAATTCACTTTCCATGGGCATTTTCAAAGAGGCTGGTGAACTTTGTGGAAAGATTTGTGGATGGTTCTGTGCTATAGGCCTCTCCAGCTTCTCACCAGCCTCTTGGAAAAAGCAAGGTGTTTTTCCCAGGCCTCATCTCACTTCCTAGCTGATGATGGTCTGGAACCCTGGGAGCCAGAAGGAGCAAAAAGAAGTGTAGGCAAGGAAGCATTTTCAATACTAACTACAGTTTTTCTTTTGCTCAGGTGGTTATTTTTGCTATTTAACCCAAATCCAGTGTAGGAACTGTGGGCCAATAGTAATCTGCATGACTGGTTTACATTGGACAGTAAAAATTTATTTTTACATGCATGAGGGACACCATGGCATGTGAATTATATTTCAGATAACCCATTTTTCTGGTCATATTGTTGTAGTAGCAATAGCATTTCTTCATTTACTAACAGTGTCAATATCAACAGCAGGATATTACTTCTGGGTACCAATCCCCAAGATATTTCTGGAAGTTACCCACTAACTACCATCTTTTTAAGCAGTGATTTTTCAACCCTTTTAGAGACTGATGAAAGCAATACAACAGCATACTAGGCTATTTGTGCATGCTAAAACTTAATAGCCACTGTTATAGACCCTCCATCAAGTACTCTGCAAATACAGAATTGTGTGCACAATGCCAGGGAGCTTGTGGCTACATTCAGGGAGCTGGTTAACGATCCCTTTTCTTAAACCCCTGACAATATAATCATGTGGGAGAAACTGCTCCCAAAAGGGACTGTGCTTGGCGCCTGGTTTAGAAGCCCCTGTGTTCCTCATCTTTCCACAGCAGACAATGAAGGTGTTTTCTAAACTATTTTGAAAAGTGTGCACATTGTTGGAAATGTGTTAGTTGCAGGAAGTGGATTTACTAGCAACAAGAAAAAAGTTAATGGATTCAGAAATAAAGTTGGAAGTTGTAAGAAATGCAAGAAAGATAATAATTTAAGTGTTTTACTTTTTCCTTAGAAGTGTATGTAAGGCTGCTTTGGCACTCTCTGAGCATGGGAAGATGGAGTTATGGCATGGCTGTCGGTATGAAATTAGTTCCTAGTCATGAGACCGTTTGCAGTGAGCCAAATGATGCATTTCCACCTCAATCTTTGGGTTCAGCAGGAAATGATGAGCAACTAGGGCTAGAGGGTAATTTGTAGCCACACCCCAGGGTGCATCTGGAATCCTGTTTGAGGACTGGGATACTGGTCTTGGTCAGATGCCAGCATCCTTCCTCTCAGAAGTTTGGTGTTAAAATGGAATTTGTAGTTGTTTTACAACTAAGTGATTATAATGAACCTGTGGTTAAAATCATGCCCCTGGAGGGTATTTTACTGTAATTTTATTAGAAAATCAGCCCTGGGAAAGTATTGGTTAGGCTCTCTGACAATTTATCTGTTTGTTCCCAGCCAACTGGAACAGGAAACTCTGCAAACAGCTTGATGATAATGCCCCTCAAATTTGAGCTCCATTTTCTAGACCATATTACTAGAGCAGCCGGTCACTGGTCTTTCATCCAACAAGAGGACAAGGTTGTGTCTGCTTTATCTCTGAATGGCGGCAAGAAGAGAGAGTCTTCTTTCTTCCTCACAGGGTGGCTGAGTTAGGTGCCTTTGGCTGCAGAATAGGAGAATCTGGCAGAATCTCCCAGGTAGTTGATTCCTGGCCGACATGGGGTGTGTCTAATGCTATAAATTTTGGTAAACATTTTTTTTTTTTTTTTTTTTTGCAGTCTGGGTCCAGAGTCTCAGGATCTAGCTTGAATTGGGTTTCAGTCCCTCTAAAAGTAAATCCCACCCTGATAAATGGAAATAGATTACTTTCTACACAATGTCTTCCCGTTCGGTTGTAAATGGAGAGCGTTTTGAGGAGGCTTCATTTAATAATACCTTATCAGACAGCTTTCAGGAACCTGCAGTGTCTAATATGTCTGTTGCTATGGTAACAGCTGCTTGCTTATGCTCTGCATCTCATATCTATGTCTTCCATGGGCCCCCTTCTTTTTACTCATGAGGGGGCTTGAAAAATATTCTTCACCAGGAACAATTGCAGTGCTGGCCCTCCACTATGGAAACTGCACCCACGGCCCATCATTCTGCTTGGCCTATTGGAAATAGCTCCAGATGGTGTCTTTGTACACGTCATATGAAAGAAGGAAATCTATAAAGCTTAAGGGAGATGAGACAAGTGCCCCTCCAATCATGGCAGTCCGCCCCCCACCCCCGTGTCAGTTTCACACAACCAAGTCTCACCTATTTTCAGAGAAGCTGGAGATTTCAGATTGGTAGAGCTGTAGGAGGTACTGCTCCGCGCCCTTATTTTCTCTATCTTTTGGGGAAGGAGGTTGAGGACATGGAGCACATGCTTCTGGCCCCTAGAGGAGAATGGAAAAGACCACCTACCATGCATTGCAAT
Organism: Tamias sibiricus; assembly: GCA_025594165.1. Lineage (NCBI taxonomy): Eukaryota > Metazoa > Chordata > Mammalia > Rodentia > Sciuridae > Tamias > Tamias sibiricus. The sequence continues at coordinate 15,425,189 of CM046672.1, read as the reverse complement.
GCTCTTAAATTATTCTAATTGATCACTGTCTTTCTAAGTGACAGGACATACCACTGGGATCCTGGATCATTAATATGGGGAAATTTTCTTTGTTCTTTAATCACTTAACAAAATAGGACCTCACAGTTGAGATGAGGATGGGCTCCTGAGCCTGGGAGCACCCTTGCCTCCCTTTTGTAGTACTCAGCTCTTCTGTATGTTTTGTGCATGCACGGATTTCCCTTCTGTGCTCCTGGCCCTGCCCTGCCCTGCCCTGCCCTGCCCTGCCCTGCCTGCCATTTCTTGTATCTCTCTTTTGGGAGCAATAGTTTGTCTCCTGTGATCTTCAGTCAGTGTCTGTGACTCTCTATGCTCCGTGTGTGCCTGTGCCTCTGTGAGTCTCTGGAACAGGCTGGCCACTGCTCTGCCCCCACCCCACAAGGCCTCTCTGGTGGCCACTGGCTCTGGGGCTGTCACACCCACCTGGGTATCAGCTCTTTCGCTCTGTCTCCATCTCAGAGGAAAGTAATGAAAATAATCGGGCTTCATTAATTCCAAGCCCTGTGAGATGATAGCCATTTGGAGCCTGTTTGCCAATTAGATGGTCTAAATTAGAAGTGACCTTGGTATACTGCCACTGCTTGCCTCTCGGAGTCTAATGAAGCTTTTCTCTCCAATTCATTCTCCTTCTCAGCTCTTCTCGGTGCGCACACACACTGTGGTAACTGTTCATGTGTTTCCTGCCTCTTCCCCTTCCCCTTTTTTTCAATTTTTCTCTTTCTTAGTTTTAAAAATCTGGTTCTAGTCTACATTTGTTCCTGACCTACATGAACATTAACATGGCCTGCAGTTTTATTTTGTTTTGTTTTGGTTTTGCTACGAATTTTATGTATTAAAAACAACAAGAAGCACATAAACAAGCACATCGAAGCCATTTGAGAAAGGAAATGGGTGGGGAGGGCTGGAAGGGGTTCGCCAATGGGTAAAAGTCAGTTAGACTTGAAGAACTCATTCTGATGTTTGAACGCACCGAAGGCTGACTGTCGTCCAAAATACCGCGTATTTCAAAATGGAAGAGAGGATTTCTAATGTTTTCCCACATAGAAGTGATAAATGCTTGAGGTGATAAATATGCTAATTACCCTTATTTGATCATTAAACTAAGTATACTTCATATTGTACCCCATACATTTGTACAATTATGTGTCAATTTAAAAATTTTTTAAGTAGATTAAAAAAAGAAGAGACGAAAGAAAGAAAGAAACTAGGTCTTCCAGACACTGTAGTCCAGTGCCAGCTTGCAAGATTAGAAGGCAGTAAGGAGGGGAACCCTCTGGAGCTCTGCTGCCAAGAGGCGCCCTGGTTTGCTGGCTGAGGTGTACAGAAACCAGCTGGCGGGCCCAGCAGCTGCCTGGGTGTAGGGGGGAAGGGAGCACCTCTGCTCACTGGAGCAAGCAGCTGTCCATACGCCACTGGCTGCTAGCTTTAATGCTCAACCCTGAAAGCAGTTGAGTTTTAACTTTATGTTTAAATTTTGGGGCTAGAAGCAGCACCTCATTCATAGGGGCATAGGACTGGCCATTTCTGTGCCAGTCTATGCCTGTGGCCTGAGATGCTTCAGTCTATTGATTTTTCACTGAAAATCCTTGGGAATGTAGGCCTTGGCAAATCTACCCTTCCCTGGGAAGAGTGAGCCTTTCCCAAAGAAGCCCCACTTCCTGAGCAAGGTCAAGGCAGAGGAGAAGAGAGTCACAGAGAAACCGGGTGCCACACTTGCTCAAAGAAAGCCAGCTTTCCAGCACAGTGTTGGTTGCACTGGTCCGTCCTAGGCCAGCCTGTCTGAGGGTGGCCTTGTGGGGTGAATTTGCAGGAATAATCTGGTAAGAAGCTAGAGATGTGCTGCACGGCCTGTTGAGCTTGAGCATTCCACATCTATGATCTGGCGTGGGGAGCAGCCTCTCTCAAGAAGGAGTAAATGTCAGCAACTCCCTCCCAAATGTCACAGTGGGGACCAGAACCAAATCTAAGACTCTAGGCTTTATGCGGTGTGTACTTAGGGCTTTTGGGTTCACTCACCTCATAGGATCCTGAAAGGTATTAAATTATAATCCAGAACAATGGTGAACCAAATGAGGAGAAGACTGAAAGTATTTATGAACCCATGTCACCTCTCCCAGTTGATCCAGGGCAATTCCCTTGAGTCAACATATTTCCCTCTGGGGACCTCTGACTCCCTGAAATTATCTGCAGTATTGTGTGTGAAAGTATTTTTCTAGGAGTCTGCTACTTCCATCAAACTCCCCAAGGGATGCAGAACCTCAAGACCTCATTCTGGATGCTGAGCTTCTTAGGGCAGGGCCTGGTCTCCCTCTCACAGGAGAAGAGCCCAGGAGCGCTGTCCAGTGGAGGAAGAGGTCCCTCAAGGCCTTGCTTCTCAACAGCTGAGCTGTTTGGGGCTTGCTTAGGCTTGAAGGTGTTTAGCCTCATTTGGGAACTCCTCTGATTCTAGGATTATATATGAGAAGTGCTTCCAGCTTCAGCTGGAGGAGCTTCCACACAGGAGCCGAGCCCCATGTTTCCCTTGTTACACACAAGATCTCTTAACTTGCTGGGAGGCTGTTAGAGGCACTGTTTGTTTCCAGGCTTGGTGCTCCCCAACTCTGCCGGTGGTTTCTTCCTGTGTTCTCTTCACTTCTGCATATTCTGGGAGGAACACAGTTGACCTGGCTCAGAAGGGGTAGGAGGAAAACATGTGATGTCCAGAAGATCACCCTGGGCAGGGCCAAGGCCAATCTTGAGAGACCCAAATGCCAAGGAAGCAATGACTCTCTGATCAGTTGAGTTTTCTTAACCAGAAGAACTTTTATTAATTCTGTTTTGATATTCTCAGGCCCACTAGTAGAGTGGGAAATATAATTGAATGGATTCCGTGTTTACAGATGTGCAGATTACTAGGATCAGTTCACACAGACAGGATAGTCAGTGTTGACAGTGTTTGAGCTAATTGTGTATCGGCCAAAGCTCAGAACTTCTTGTTTGTCTTTTGAGTTTACAGCCGGGGGTGTGGATGGGGTATGAGGGTGGGCAAACAGGAGAGGAAGTAGGGGAAGAGAGTGAGAGCCAGCTCATGCACATGACATCTATACAGGGGAGTTGGTGGTGGGATCCAGTTATTTGAAGACCGTTGAAGTGTGGGCACACTTAAGTGGTCCTGGTTTTGTCCTCTCATAAATCCTGTATGTTAGCCGGGCGCAGTGGCGCATGCCTGTAACCCTAGCACTTGGGAGGCTGAGGCAGGAGGATCGCGAGTTCAAAGCCAGCCTCAGCAATGGTGAGGCACTTAGCAACTCAGTGAGACCCTGTCTTTAATAAAATACAAAAAAGGGCTGGGGATGTGGCCCAGTGGTCGAGTGCCCCTGAGTTCAGTCCCCGGTACCATAAATAAATAAATAAACAAATCCTGTCTGTCCAGTGTTCCTGGTGACAGGGAACTGCACTCAGCACAGTTGCATGACTGACTTTCCCACTGTCAGCTGTCCATCAGAGACTGGGGCTGGGGGTGGCGTGAACCTTCCATGCACTCTAGTAGTACAGATAATGCTGGGAAACAAAGGCAGTGTCAAGGCAGGTGACGCAGGCACACTGCTGTCTTGGGTCCCTCTCTGAGAAGGACTGCTCTGTGAGCTCAGCTGGCAGGATAGTGTTGATAGCTCTTTAGGAAAAATCACGCAAGCTTAGAATGGAAATCTTTGGAAGCTGGCAGGGAGGGAACAGCACGGGCCTGGGAATGCTGGTGTCTGCAAACTGGTGCGGGGTCTCCCTTAGCCTGTGCAGCGAGGCAGCTTCTTCTGCTGTCAACTTTTCTTCACATGCATGTGCTGACATACCCCACCATTTCTAGGTCCTTAAGATTTCTTTTCGTGAAACTTCCCCGTTTGCCTCCTGGAGCTTCCTTGCCTGTTAAAATTTTGTATACCATGCTTTTTTTTTTTCTTTGCCTCAGGGAGTGGCTACATATACCATAGATGAGAAGAGGCAGGTGGATAAAAGTAGTTACTTAAACACATATGGGGCAAGACTTCCAGGTTTGGAGGCCCAGATTAAGATGCAGAGGAGCATGTGAGGTTGATGATTATATTTCGGGGAGAGTTAATTGATGGAAGGTGAAGGCAGACAAAGAACCGCTGCTTACTGCCTTCTTGAATCCCAATCAGGAATTATGATTAAAGTCGCAGCGAGACAACAGAGGGCTGATGAATTGGTGTCTTTTTTTTTTTTTTTTTTTCTTTTTTGCCGTCATTCACACTTGATTGACTTCAACCTTTCAAGTGCAAAAGTCTCTCTTTTCCATTATTATTCATAGCCATCTGAGTTTTTCTAATTAAAGTGTATGAAAACAATTACTGATCCGTCGTACTGAGTGTGTTAGAGGGGATGTCTGCCTTACTGTAATGCGTATAAAAAGCCCACAGTTTTCTATAATGATGTGCAGCTGAGGTGTTAGATAATTTTATTCTTTTTTACTCTGTAGGGCTTTTTTTTTATTTCTCATGATTCATTTTTCATAATTCCTAAAGATCCCAGGAAAGGACTGATCCTGTAGCCACAACCGGGAATGGAGGTTGGGGGGAATCTCTTTTTCCTTTCTTTTTCTCCCCCTCTCACCCCCAACCTCGTGCTCCCCCTCGGCTGAAGACTATAAATTAATCGGTGACCTTTCACTTCTTGGATTCCCGCTGGACTCCCCAGCCACACTGGTCAGAAATGCTTTCTATTAAAAAGAAAATAGATGGAATGAGTTTGGCAATCTCTACCCCATTCCTAACGATTCATCAGCAGCTCGCCCTAACCAGCTGCCGGGAGCTCTGTGCAGATGTCTGGGAGCAGGAGGGCCGTGTCACTCACGTTCACCTGCCACGCACCTGCTCTTGCAAGCTCGGCCTTCTCAGAACCCTCCTCTCTAATGCCTGTTGCTGAATTTTTGCACATACTGGTGTCTCGGTGGCCGAAAAACTTCTCATACCCCTAAATGTGAAGGGGTGTTAATTTTTTGGTGTTGATGCTGCTTGTCTGGGTTTCAGCTGGTTGTTGAGCCTGTTGCCAGTGATACTAGTGAACATGTCAGCAGCTGTTTTGAGCAAGGGCAGGAACTTCAAGCCACTAAATATTATTTTTAAAATATTATTTAATTTTGAACAAAAATTTAGAAGGTCCCATCTTTGTGACAGGAAGTGAAGATGTTACTGCAGTAAAGCAATGCTCCCAGTGGGGCTGGGCTCCATGGAGGAAGGTTAGTGGTGACTGCAGTTTCTGTTCCTGAAACCTCGAGGTCAGTCCATTTTTCAGGCTTTCGTAAAATAGGAGGCGATTTCTAATTCATTCAAAACTACTTTTGCCATCTAAGCTGCCGCCCCGGAGCAGATAAAGGGATGTTGCTGGTTTTCGGTTTTTAGTTTTGGGGTTTTTTCCTTTGTTATTGGGAATTGAACCTACACTACAGTATCCCTGGTGTGTTCTTTTGTTTGTTTGTTTGTTTGTTTGTTTTCCCCTTGAGACAGGGTCTTCTAAGTTGCTAAACCTGGCCTTGAGCTTGAGGTCCTCCTGCCTCAGTTTCCTGGGTCACTGGGATGATATTGTTCCTTTTTTAAACAAAAAACTTTTTCTCCTTACATTAGATATTGAGGGATGCTTAGCGCCTTAACACAGGGCAAATGATAACTTGTTGGCATAAGCGTCTGGCCTCCTCTCTGAGAGAGAGGCCTAGAGAAAAGTCCAAGGATCTGACCTAAAATTGGAGTTGCTTGGATCCAGGCTAATTATAGAATTGCTGTATTAGGGAATAGCAGCCATGGTCAAGGTGGGGCCGCCCTGTTGTGGATTGCTGTGCAGGCTGCCCTCCATGGCTGGGGCACTGGGCAGATATTCCCTCTGATGTCATATACCTCAGGCAAAGACTCCACAAGAAATCCTGGCTTAAGTGAGTCATGAAAAAGGCTTGTTTGCACTTGATATCAGCTTGTAAAGGGTTACAAAATGTTGTTTCCTGGAGAATCTGCCAGTGTGTCTGCATGTCCTCAGCCTTGCCTTTGTTCTCCTCTCTCCTCCTTAGCCTTTCCTTCACTCTTCCTCCCCTCCTCTTCTTGCCTGAATACATTTTGAAAACACTACTACAATGCTCCCTGCTTCAAGATTACAGTGTACTTTACTCGGTATGATTTAATTAGGGCCCTTATTATGTTTTCAGCAGCTTAAGGTGGGTCTTTCAACTTATCTACCTAATTGGTTGCACGAGAAGTTTCACAGCCCATGACAAAACATTGTCAGTGATCAAAGTCAAAATTCTGCATAAAGGAAAAATATTAATAATAAGATTATTCTTCAAGTGTGCACTGCTAATTATGTCCAGAATGTAACCGTAGAAACACTTTTGACTGATGTGAGCTTTGTCTAATAAACATGGATCTTCAGTGAGCTATGAAAAGTGACACCTCCAGCTTTACACTGGTGAAGGCTAATTTTGCTTATTAAATAATTTTTCAACCTTTCCTATTTTGGTTCTCTTTCCTCTCTATTTGACTCTCCTTGTGTCTCTGCCTCTCGCTCCTCAGGTGACCACCCCTGAGATGGTGATGCCCAGCAGCATGTTCCTGCCAGCAGCTATTCCAGATAGAGATGGGAATTCCAACGTGGAAGAGGCGGGAAAGCAGCCTGGTTAGTATCATTAATCTTAAATTCTGTGAATTGAAACAAGGTGAAATCTGTGGCCATAATTTTCACGGGGCAAGGGTGCAGGACTCCTAAGCTGAATGTGACTGATTGGGAGATGAAGGTCACTATCATCAACTACTTTATACTCTGGTTCCTGGCACGTATTGGTATATTATTCATATGGTTGAAAGTGAGAGAAATCTGTTTGAGAACCAGTGGGAGTTAATAGTAGACTCAGCCAATAGGCCTCTGTAGACCCACCATCTTAAACCATTAAACACTGGATCTCTGAGGACTTAGTTATTAGGGGCTTGTGAATCAGGTAGTTTGATTTTGGGCGTACTGAATTAGTTGTCTTATGACGAAGCATAGAGGAGCATCTGGAAAGATCATTGTCATAGACCTGCGCTGCAATCGCCGGTGCCACCCTGTGGTTCCTACCTAGATGAATCATTAGACCTCTGTGATACAGTCCTACATCTTTGACCTCTTCTAGGCATCTAAGTTTTAAGTTAAGAAGAGTTCAGCCACACTGTGCCTAGGCTTCTCCCTTGTGGTTTTCCTTATTAGGCAGTGGACTTATTGTTTCAGTGATCTGAAAAGGGTTGGGGGTTTATGGGTATGATGGTCTCATTGTAGAAGAAAATGTATTTTAATGATTTTCCACATTAATGTTCATTGCTTATTGAACAAAGATGACAGTCATAACAAGAAATTAAAGGCTTAAAAGTAAAATCCAAAATTCTTTATAATGGACAACAGTTGTTATAAATTCCCCACAACTTAGAACAGCATTAATTCATATCTGATGTGCTAAATTCTTTTAAAAGATGAACACAAACAGGTATCCCAAAATCAGTAACCTTCAGACTAATTCTTAAGAAACTGGATTCTGAGTCAAGCAGTTAAATATTATTTAGAAGACGGTTAGTTCTGTGACAAGACATAGACTTATTATGAATGGAAACTTTTGTAGCCTCTATTCATCTCTGTTGGTGTGTACCCTGTTTTTAATATGCACTCTATCAGCTCTGTGCAGATTCTATCGATCAGGTTGGGCACTTCCTGTGTTCATGAAGCCTGCCTAAGTAGAGGGCTCTGGGTGCCATCCTGAAAACAAGACCTTCTTTATCTTTGGGCTTGATTTTTTTTTTTTTTTTTTTTTAACAGAAACCTCAGAGGATCTGGCGAAGAGCACCTTGCCGTCCGCAAGCACAGAGCACAGCGGAGAGTTGAAACCCTCTTCTGTTGACCCAGGATCTGTGAGAGAAGACTCAGGCTTTCTCTGCTGGAAGAAGGGGTGCAACCAGGTTTTCAAGACTTCAGCTGCCCTCCAGACACATTTCAACGAGGTTCACGCCAAGAGGCCCCAGCTGCCCGTGTCAGATCGCCACGTGTACAAGTACCGCTGCAACCAGTGCAGCCTGGCTTTCAAGACCATTGAGAAGTTGCAGCTGCATTCTCAGTACCACGTGATCCGAGCCGCTACCATGTGCTGTCTCTGTCAGCGCAGTTTTCGAACATTCCAGGCTCTGAAAAAACACCTTGAGACAAGCCACCTGGAGTTGAGTGAGGCCGACATTCAGCAACTTTATGGTGGCCTTCTGGCCAATGGGGACCTCCTAGCAATGGGAGACCCCACCCTGGCTGAAGACCACACCATAATTGTCGAAGAAGACAAGGAAGAAGAGAGTGACTTGGAAGATAAACAGAGCCCCACGGGCAGTGACTCTGGGTCAGTACAAGAAGATTCAGGCTCCGAGCCAAAGAGAGCTCTACCTTTCAGAAAGGGCCCCAACTTTACCATGGAAAAGTTTCTAGACCCTTCTCGCCCTTACAAGTGCACCGTCTGTAAGGAATCTTTCACTCAAAAGAACATACTGCTGGTGCACTACAATTCTGTCTCCCACCTGCACAAGTTAAAGAGAGCCCTTCAAGAATCAGCAACGGGTCAGCCAGAACCCACCAGCAGCCCAGACAACAAACCTTTCAAGTGTAACACTTGTAATGTGGCCTACAGCCAGAGTTCCACTCTGGAGATCCACATGAGGTCTGTGTTGCATCAAACCAAAGCCCGAGCAGCCAAGCTGGAGGCTGCAAGTGGTAGCAGCAATGGGACTGGGAACAGTGGCAGCATCCCACTGAGTTCCTCCACACCAAGTCCCGTGAGCACCAGTGGCAGTAGTAACACCTTTACCACCACCAATCCAAGTAGTGCCAGCGTCACTCCGAGCTCCAGCCTACTGAGCCAAGTGCCCGCTGAGAGTGTTGGGATGCTGCCTCTAGGGAATCCCATCGGTGCCAACATCACTTCCCCTTCAGAGCCCAAGGAGGCCAATCGGAAGAAGCTGGCAGACATGATTGCATCCAGGCAGCAGCAACAGCAGCAGCAGCAGCAGCAACAGCAGCAGCAGCAGCAACAGCAGCAGCAACAGCAAGCTCAGACACTGGCCCAGGCCCAGGCTCAAGTTCAGGCTCACTTGCAGCAGGAACTGCAGCAGCAGGCTGCCCTGATCCAGTCTCAGCTGTTTAATCCCACTCTCCTCCCTCACTTCCCCATGACCACAGAAACCCTGCTCCAGCTGCAGCAGCAGCAGCACCTCCTCTTCCCGTTCTACATCCCCAGTGCTGAGTTCCAGCTCAACCCCGAGGTGAGCTTGCCAGTGACCAGTGGGGCACTGACGCTGACAGGGACGGGGCCAGGCCTGCTGGAAGATCTGAAGGCTCAGGTCCAGATCCCACAGCAGAGCCACCAGCAGATTCTGCAGCAGCAGCAGCAGCAGCAGCAGCAGCAGCAAAATCAGCTTTCTCTGTCCCAGAGTCACTCTGCCCTCCTCCAGCCAAGCCAGCTCCCCGAAAAGAAAAACAAATTGGTCATCAAAGACAAGGAAAAAGAAAGCCAGAGAGAAAGGGAGGGTGCTGAAGGGGGAGAAGGCAACGCAGGACCGAAGGAGCTGCTGCCAGATGCCTTGAAGGCCAAAGAGAAGAAAGAGCTGGCACCAGGGGGTGGGTCGGAGCCTTCTATGCTTCCTCCACGCATCGCCTCAGATGCCAGAGGGAACGCCACCAAGGCCTTGCTGGAGAACTTCGGCTTTGAGCTGGTCATTCAGTACAACGAGAACAAGCAGAAGGTGCAGAAGAAGAACGGGAAGACAGAGCAGGGAGAGAACTTGGAGAAGCTCGAGTGTGACTCCTGCGGCAAGCTGTTCTCCAACATCTTGATTTTAAAGAGCCATCAAGAGCATGTTCATCAGAATTACTTTCCCTTTAAGCAGCTGGAGAGGTTTGCCAAGCAGTACAGAGAGCACTATGACAAACTGTACCCTCTGAGGCCCCAGACCCCAGAGCCCCCGCCCCCACCCCCTCCACCCCCTCCACCCCCGCTTCCTGCAGCACCTCCACAGCCGGCCTCCACCCCGGCCATCCCGGCCTCAGCCCCACCCATCACCTCGCCCACCATCGCCCCAGCCCAGCCCTCCGTGCCGCTCACCCAGCTCTCCATGCCGATGGAGCTGCCCATCTTCTCGCCGCTGATGATGCAGACCATGCCACTGCAGACCCTGCCAGCTCAGCTGCCCCCTCAGCTTGGCCCTGTGGAACCTCTGCCCGCGGACCTGGCCCAGTTGTACCAGCACCAGCTCAACCCAACCCTGCTCCAGCAGCAGAACAAGAGGCCTCGCACCAGGATCACTGATGACCAGCTCCGGGTGCTCCGGCAGTATTTTGACATTAACAACTCCCCCAGCGAGGAGCAGATCAAAGAGATGGCAGACAAGTCGGGGTTGCCCCAGAAAGTGATCAAGCACTGGTTCAGGAACACTCTCTTCAAAGAGCGGCAGCGTAACAAGGACTCCCCCTACAACTTCAGCAATCCTCCCATCACCAGCCTGGAGGAGCTCAAGATCGACTCGCGGCCTCCTTCCCCAGAACCTCAGAAGCAGGAGTACTGGGGTAGCAAGAGGTCTTCCAGAACAAGGTTTACTGACTACCAGCTGAGAGTCCTCCAGGACTTCTTTGATGCCAATGCTTACCCAAAGGATGATGAATTTGAGCAACTCTCTAATTTACTGAACCTCCCAACCCGAGTCATTGTGGTGTGGTTTCAGAATGCCCGACAGAAGGCCAGGAAAAATTATGAGAATCAGGGAGAGGGCAAAGATGGAGAGCGGCGAGAGCTTACAAATGATAGATACATTCGAACAAGCAACCTGAACTACCAGTGCAAGAAATGCAGCCTGGTGTTCCAGCGCATCTTTGATCTCATCAAGCACCAGAAGAAGCTGTGTTACAAGGACGAGGACGAGGAGGGGCAGGATGACAGCCAAAATGAGGACTCCATGGATGCCATGGAAATCCTCACCCCCACCAGCTCCTCCTGCAGCACCCCGATGCCCTCGCAGGCTTACAGTGCCCCTGCACCATCGGCCAATACGGCTCCCTCTGCTTTCCTGCAGCTTACGGCGGAAGCCGACGACCTGGCCACCTTCAGTTCAAAAGCAGAGGCGAGTGATGAGAAACCAAAGCAGGCTGACCCTCCCAGCGCACAGCCGAACCAAACCCAAGACAAGCAAGGACAACCAAAAGCCAGAGCTGCAGCAGCAAGACCAGCCGGAGCAGAAGACAAGTGCACCCCAGCAAAAGCTCCCACAGCTGGCGGCCCCGCCCTCCCTACCACAGCCTCCTCCACAGGCGCCCCCTCCTCAGTGTCCCCTGCCCCAGTCGAGCCCCAGTCCTTCTCAGCTCTCCCACCTGCCCCTCAAGCCCCTCCACACATCAACTCCTCAACAGCTGGCAAACCTACCTCCTCAGCTAATCCCCTACCAATGCGACCAGTGCAAGCTGGCGTTCCCGTCATTCGAGCACTGGCAGGAGCATCAGCAGCTGCACTTCCTGAGTGCGCAGAACCAGTTCATCCACCCGCAGTTTTTGGACAGGTCACTGGACATGCCTTTCATGCTGTTCGATCCCAGCAACCCACTCCTGGCCAGCCAGCTGCTCTCGGGGGCCATTCCTCAGATCCCCGCCAGCTCAGCCACGTCTCCTTCGACGCCCACCTCCACCATGAACACTCTGAAGAGGAAGCTGGAGGAGAAGGCCAGCGGGAGCCCTGGAGAAAATGACAGCGGGACGGGAGGGGAGGAGCCGCAGAGGGACAAGCGTTTGAGGACGACCATTACACCGGAACAGCTAGAAATTCTTTACCAAAAGTATCTGCTGGACTCCAATCCAACTCGAAAGATGTTGGATCACATCGCGCACGAGGTGGGCTTGAAGAAACGCGTGGTGCAGGTCTGGTTTCAGAACACCCGAGCTCGGGAAAGGAAAGGACAGTTCCGGGCTGTGGGCCCAGCCCAGGCCCACAGACGGTGCCCTTTTTGCAGAGCGCTCTTCAAAGCCAAGACTGCCCTCGAGGCTCATATCCGGTCCCGCCACTGGCATGAAGCCAAGAGAGCTGGCTACAACCTAACCCTGTCTGCGATGCTCTTAGACTGTGACGGGGGACTCCAGATGAAAGGAGATATTTTTGATGGAACTAGCTTTTCCCACCTACCCCCAAGCAGTAGTGATGGTCAGGGTGTCCCCCTCTCACCTGTGAGTAAAACCATGGAGCTGTCTCCCAGAACTCTTCTCAGCCCTTCCTCCATCAAGGTGGAAGGGATCGAAGACTTTGAAAGCCCCTCCATGTCCTCGGTTAACCTAAACTTTGACCAAACTAAGCTGGACAACGATGACTGTTCCTCTGTCAACACGGCAATCACAGACACCACAACAGGAGATGAGGGCAATGCAGATAATGACAGTGCGACGGGAATAGCAACTGAAACCAAATCATCTTCTGCACCCAGTGAGGGGTTGACCAAAGCAGCCATGATGGCAATGTCTGAGTACGAAGATCGGTTGTCATCTGGTCTGGTCAGCCCAGCCCCGAGCTTTTATAGCAAAGAATATGACAACGAAGGTACAGTGGACTACAGTGAAACCTCAAGCCTTGCGGACCCCTGTTCCCCGAGTCCTGGTGTGAGCGGTTCCGCAGGCAAATCTGGTGACAGCGGGGATCGGCCTGGGCAGAAACGTTTTCGCACTCAGATGACCAATTTGCAGCTGAAGGTCCTCAAGTCATGCTTTAATGACTATAGGACGCCCACTATGCTAGAGTGTGAGGTCCTGGGCAATGACATTGGACTGCCAAAGAGAGTTGTTCAGGTCTGGTTCCAGAACGCCCGGGCAAAAGAAAAGAAGTCCAAGTTAAGCATGGCCAAGCATTTTGGTATAAACCAAACAAGTTACGAGGGACCCAAAACAGAGTGCACTTTGTGTGGCATCAAGTACAGCGCTCGGCTGTCTGTACGTGACCATATCTTTTCCCAACAGCACATCTCCAAAGTCAAAGACACCATCGGAAGCCAGCTGGACAAGGAGAAAGAATACTTTGACCCAGCCACTGTACGTCAGTTGATGGCTCAGCAAGAGTTGGACCGGATTAAAAAGGCCAATGAGGTCCTTGGACTGGCAGCTCAGCAGCAAGGGATGTTTGACAACGCCCCTCTCCAGGCTCTTAACCTTCCTACAGCGTACCCAGCGCTCCAGGGCATTCCTCCCGTGTTGCTCCCCGGCCTCAACAGCCCCTCCTTGCCAGGCTTTACTCCATCCAACACAGGTGGGTTCTGTTCTAGGTGATTCTTTTCAGCATTAAAGCTCAGTTAGTGTTTTGTTGTGTGGTGACCACACCAAACCCTCCTGAGTACTGAGCAAGCAGGAAGCTTCCCTTTCTGCTTCTTTGAAGGCAGCAAGAATATAGTTCCCTCTGCTGCGCCATCCCAGTGCCAGTGTGTACGTGGGTTCTTGGCCTTTCTAATCAAGTCTAGGGATGGGAGCTCCTGGTTGGAACAGTCTCCTCTGAAACCACTCTTAGCCCAGTGTTCAGCAGCACAACCAGAATGTGTGCTACGGGGAAGAACTTGACATACTGATTCCTAGGGAATTTTCAAGAGGTTTCCATCATAGACCCTTCCATTTGGGTCTATGAAATGTCAGTCTCATCTAGATATCTGTTCCAAATATAAGTCAACTAAATGTCTGGTACCCTATGGAAACTGGTCCAGGAGAATTTACTCTTTACCCTCACGTGGGGTCCCTGCCATCTGTTTTAGAGAACTGCTGTGGTAGAACTGCCGTGATAGGTGTGCTATCAGGAAGAAGTTCTTCTGTGGTGGCTCCTTATTACTCTTGGGAGTAATATCTACAGAGCAACAGTAGATATGCTGGTTTCCAGGGAGATTACCTTTCTACTTGAATGCACTGACCAGGAATCTTGTACTTGACACTGTGGTTCTTAGTTTTGACATGTCTGTGTCAGTCTTCCAGACAGAGGTACTAATTCACACTTTAGACATCCTCAGTCACCCCTTCATTTCCTTTTGCCCATCTCCCTGTCCTCCCTCCCACTCATTTACAATCATAGATACCTGCTTTTATATTCTCAACAGGAAGTTTTGCAGTTCTTCCTGCATACCTCTTATTTGTCCTCCTCTGTCCTCACCCATCTTCTCTGGATCCAGCTGTCTTTGCGGAATTGGACCTTCCCCTCCAGGGCCCTGTGAGGGTTTGGCCCCCACCCCACCCACAGCAGCCTGTGCTGACCAATGCATGCTGAACAAAGGCGAGTTCCTCAGAGGGCCTTCTTGTCTTCAAAATGTGCCCCTGTTCCCAGGGGTTACAGATGCTATGCAGCCCTAGTTTCTGACCAAATAAACTCCAAGCTTTACAGCTTTGGCCATTTTTACCAGGACAAAAAGAGTACTGAATTCCTGGTCCCAGTTTCTTATCCAAAGAGAACAAGAAAAGAAAGCATGGAGACACAGCAGTCATTGCATATGTGTATTGGCAAGTAACACCACAGAATGATGCTAAGCCCGCCGGACAGAAGCCAGGAAACAAGCTCTGGAAAGTGCCAGGCACTGAATTGTCCTTGTAGCCCAGGGGCTTGGGAAGGCCCAACATATCATGATAATGTGGGAAAAAAAAAGTAGAACCAGAATGTCTGATGTATTCCCCTTGTTTTACAGATGAGAAAACTGAGGCCCAGAGAGGTCAAGACCATTCAGCAAGCTAGGGTAGGAGCCAGAGCTCCCACCCAGGCCTCCGGGCTCCCAGTGCTATGTGCTCCTTCCACACCACCCAATATGAGCCAGTCAGTCAACAGGTATACATTTAGTGCTACTTAGGTTCTGACCGCTTGAGTAGAGTGAACTCAGGATAGAAAGCTGTGCTTTTAATCAGCCAAGGTAGCCAGATGTGCCCCAGTTGCCAACACCTGATTGTACCGCAGCTCAGGAGCACTGATCTGGAATGGGAGGGAAGGAACTTGTGTATATTAAGCATTTACTGAATGTCAGGCCCAATGCTCTTTGTACGTGGCCTTTCATTTGATCCCTATAACCATCTATCGTGGAAAGCTGGGCTTCCAAGAGGTCAGCTAGTGGAGCCAAGGTCGCACAGCCAGTGTACGTCAGCCATAATCCACACAGGGTCAGTCTGACTCCAGAGGTGCATGACTAAGACTTGGGGTGATGAAGTGCCTTGCTTGGTTCTGATCTTACAGAAAACCAAGGTCACAGAATTTCTGTGAGAGCACACTGACTAGTGCAAGCGGGGGTTCAGGAAATGTTTTTGTAAAATTTGAACCTCCCTCATAGACCACTGGTTGAACACACACAAAGTTGAT
Source organism: Tamias sibiricus (assembly GCA_025594165.1). Lineage (NCBI taxonomy): Eukaryota > Metazoa > Chordata > Mammalia > Rodentia > Sciuridae > Tamias > Tamias sibiricus. Next base: position 15,409,777 of record CM046672.1, on the reverse strand, counting down.
TTAAGGCCTCCTGACTTGAATCTTTGTCTCCAAGGCCTGAAGCCCTGAGAATGGGGGAATCTGTGGACATTCCCTCTTTGCCCCACAGATCTTTTTGGCTCTGACCTCAAACCTGAAATACGGAGTGGGCCTGTTGCTTAGTGGTAGATAGAAAGAGCCTTGTTCCAGATTTAGAATTCATAATCCATTCTGTCTCTGCCTCATTTATGCCAATTTAACCATCAAGCATTTGAATTTTTCTGGTACAATCAATCAGTCACTTCTCTGGTTTCAGTTGCTTGTATGCATTGAGGAAATTGGATGAGTTACTTTCAGCATTCCCTTTCTGCTGTTTTGGAAGGGTCTGTTATGTGATGCTGAGGGAAGCTCCCTTCTGCTATCCAATGTTAGCAGATGTTTTCCTGGGATTGGTGGCTCGAAGCAACCTTATTTTCATCTGAAATGTAAGGGTTCTGATAGTCAAGGGAACAGGGTGCCACTCCTGCTTCACCCAGGTCTGGGCTTCAAGTGGTTTTTGTTTTATTTTGTTTCTCATGAAGAATGTCAGACTGTGGAACTCCTGTCCCAGCTCTCTGGAAGGTGGCCCCGATGAAATATTAATGAGCTATAAGATTTTTTAATTTTACATTCTGGTATAAAATTTTATATTCTGTTGTGAAAAATCCACAAAGGGGTGTGTACCATGCAGCAGTAGATTGGTGACTGTGGAGAGCTGTGAGGGCCACTGCCTGTGCACTCTGGACCCCCCAACCTGCCTGTTCTCAGCATCTTCTCCTCCAGCACTGCCCCTTGCTGTCCTTCCCTACCAGCCAGCTGTCTGAACATGCCTGAAGCTTGGTGTACCCTCCTCCCATCACCCTGGAACCAAACCTGTCACCTAGAGGGTGTGTGATCTAGGTGATAGGTATGTGCTGAGGAGGACTGAGGCCCTGGGCTGGGTGAAGGCTTTGCAAATCGTAGGTGGTGAGGACTGAGCATGATTGAAGGTGGGGCCCTGCGAACATGGTTAGAGACCGCTGAGACCCATAACCAGTAGTCAGGGGTTGGCTATGATATCTTGGGAATTGACAGGATCAGTACCTTGCACTCTTCTATTTATGATGCTGCTTTTCTCCTCTTTCTGTGACTGGTTCCTCAAGCACCTGAAACCCCCCTGGGCTTTCCTTCACACAGGGGCAGGAGGAGGTGGTAGTCTTATTCAACAGACTTGGAGCACATCAGCAGAGCCAAGGCACTGCAGCAGTTTTCCCTGAGTGGGTTTGTTTATTTCTTCCCAGGCCCCTCCTCCACACTCTGCCATCCTTCTCTTTTCTGGCCTCCTAAAGCACCCATTCAGTTGCAGCAATGGAGGTCAGAGAGGAAGAATATGTATAGAGCCGGTTTTGTTTGCTGTGGCCTTGGGTCCTTGCCAGGATTCTTGCTTTGGCTCCCTTCTCCAGACAACTTTTGGTGGAGCCTCTTGGCTGTACTATTTCTGTAGTGCTTTGATGAAGGCCTGTGGTTCAAATGAGCCCCTGCTGGAAACAGCTAGTTTTGGAGCCTCCAGACTAGTTGAACTGGGCAGAGTGAATGGTATCTGAGAGTGCAGGGCAAGTATAGGGTCAGCTAGTGGGTGTGGCATGCTGGGTAGGAAGGTGTTGGAAGTTGTTTAGCTGAAAAGGGAAGGATGAGAGCTGACCCAGGCCTGGGTCCTGATCAGAATGTTCAGTAATCCAATCCTGAGCCTGGTGAGATGCTTCTGTTGAAAATGCTGGTTTTGAGAGGATATTTCAGGTTGAAACCTTGACTTCTAAGACTGTACCAGTGTTGCCCGCTGGACTAACTGGTTATTTCTGTCTCTGTCTCCCTTCCTTTTAGCTTTAACGTCTCCTAAACCGAACTTGATGGGTCTGCCCAGCACAACAGTTCCTTCCCCTGGCCTCCCCACATCTGGATTACCAAATAAACCGTCCTCAGCATCGCTGAGCTCCCCGACCCCAGCACAAGCCACCATGGCGATGGCCCCTCAGCAACCCCCGCAACCCCAGCAGCAGCAGCAGCCACAGGTGCAGCAGCCTCCCCCGCCGCCAGCAGCCCAGCTGCCACCCACCCCACAGCTCCCACCACAGCAGCAACGCAAGGACAAAGACAGTGAGAAAGTAAAGGAGAAGGAGAAGGCACACAAAGGGAAAGGTGAACCCCTGCCTGCCCCCAAGAAGGAGAAGGGAGAGGCGCCCACGGCGGCTGCAGCCACGCTCTCTGCCCCACTGCCCGCCATGGAGTATGCAGTGGACCCTGCTCAGCTGCAGGCGCTGCAGGCAGCCTTGACCTCAGACCCCACAGCATTGCTCACGAGCCAGTTCCTTCCTTACTTTGTACCAGGCTTTTCTCCTTATTACGCCCCCCAGATCCCTGGCGCCCTGCAGAGCGGGTACCTGCAGCCTATGTATGGCATGGAAGGCCTGTTCCCCTACAGCCCTGCACTGTCGCAGGCCCTGATGGGGCTGTCCCCAGGCTCCCTACTGCAGCAGTACCAGCAATACCAGCAGAGTCTGCAGGAGGCGATCCAGCAGCAGCAGCAGCGGCAACTGCAACAGCAGCAGCAGCAGCAGCAGCAAAAAGTGCAGCAGCAGCAGCAGCAGCAGCAGCCCAAAGCAAGCCAAACCCCAGTCCCCCAGGGGGCTGCTTCCCCAGACAAAGACCCTGCCAAAGAATCCCCCAAACCAGAAGAGCAGAAAAACGCCCCCCGCGAGGTGTCCCCCCTCCTGCCGAAACCCCCCGAAGAGCCAGAAGCAGAAAGCAAAAGTGCGGACTCCCTCTACGACCCCTTCATTGTTCCAAAGGTGCAGTACAAGTTGGTCTGCCGCAAGTGCCAGGCGGGCTTCGGCGACGAGGAGGCGGCGAGGAGCCACCTGAAGTCCCTCTGCTTCTTCGGCCAGTCTGTGGTGAACCTGCAAGAGATGGTGCTTCACGTCCCCACCGGGAGCGGTGGCGGTGGCGGCGGCGGCGGCGGCGGTGGCGGCGGCGGCGGCTCGTACCACTGCCTGGCGTGCGAGAGCGCGCTCTGTGGGGAGGAAGCTCTGAGTCAACATCTCGAGTCGGCCTTGCACAAACACAGAACAATCACGAGAGCAGCAAGAAACGCCAAAGAGCACCCTAGTTTATTACCTCACTCTGCCTGCTTCCCCGATCCTAGCACCGCATCTACCTCGCAGTCTGCCGCTCACTCAAACGACAGCCCCCCGCCCCCGTCGGCCCCCGCGCCCCCGCCCGCTTCCCCCCACGCCCCCAGGAAGGCTTGGCCGCCGGTGGTCGCCCGGGCTTCGGCCGCGAAGCCCCCTTCTTTTCCTCCTCTCTCCTCATCTTCAACGGTTACCTCAAGTTCATGCAGCACCTCAGGGGTTCAGCCCTCGATGCCAACAGACGACTATTCGGAGGAGTCTGACACGGATCTCAGCCAAAAGTCCGACGGACCGGCGAGCCCGGTGGAGGGTCCCAAAGACCCCAGCTGCCCCAAGGACAGTGGTCTGACCAGTGTAGGAACGGACACCTTCAGATTGTAAGCTTTGAAGATGAACAATACAAACAAATGAATTTAAATAAAAAAATTAATAACAAACCAATTTCAAAAATAGACTGACTGCAATTCCAAAGCTTCTAACCAAAAAAACAAAAAAACAAAAAAACACACACAAAAAACAAAAAAAAAAAAAAAAAAAAAAGGAAAAAAAAAAAAAAGAAAAAGCGTGGGTTGTTTTCCCATATACCTATCTATGCCGGTGATTTTACATTCTCGTCTTTTTTCTTTTAATATTAAAAAAACGAAAACACCCCTAACCCTGTTACATTGTGTCCTTTTGAAGGTACTATTGGTCTGGGAAACAGAAGTCCGCAGGGCCTCCCCCATGTCTTTGGAGCTTAAACCCCTTGTATATTTGCCCCTTTTCAATAAACGCCCCACCTTGATAGCACAGAGGAGCCCGGCATGCACTGTATGGGAAAGCAGTCCACCTTGTTGCAGTTTTAAATTTCTTGCTATCTTAGCATTCAGATACCAATGGCTTGCTAAAAGAAAAAAAGAAATGTAATGTCTTTTTATTCTCAGGTCAATCGCTCACACTTTGTTCTGTTTTCAGAATCATTGTTTTATATATATTATTTTTTCAGTTTTTTTTTTCTTTTGGTTCCAGAAAAGATTTTTTTGTTTTGTTTTGTTAATTTAAAAACGGGCAGAAAGTATTTGAGAAAAACAATGTGAACTGCTTTAGCTTTCTGGGGATTTTAAGGATAGCTTTTCTGCTGAAGCCAATTTCAAGGGGAAAAGTTAAGCACTCCCACTTTCAGAAAAAAAAAAAAAAAACAAACAAAAACAAAAAAACCCACACACACAAAGAGTGTTGAGGACTTGTAGCTTAAAAAATAAGTTTTAAAAAAACTGACTTTCTGTATTTATGATAGATATGACCATTTTTGGTGTTGAGTAGATTGTTGCATTGGAAATGAACTGAAGCAGTATGGTAGATTTAAAAGGAAAAAACCTTTTGTGTACATTTAGCTTTTTGTATGGTCCAGCTGACAGCTCCTCATTTGATGTCGTCTTGTTCATCCCTAGCAGATAGATTACAATCCGTTGATTCGCCTAAGCTTTTCTCCCCTTTGTCCCTTAACTCCAGTTTTCTCTTTCCTCCTCCCAACTCCCATCCTATAATCTCCCACTTAAGGTAGCTGCCTTCATTTCTTAGAGGGTAGCTGCAGAATTATTTTATAAAACTAAAGAAAGAATTTCAAAGGATTCTAGGGGTCATTAGGATCCTCACAGATTATTTTTGGTTGGGGAGTTGAAACTTTTTAAAGGCATATAATTCTAGTTACCTTTGTCTGTAGCCTTGTACATTTATTTTTTATTTATCCTTCCTTTGGTTTTTTTCTGTACCCCCTTCTTTTCCTCCTTGTTTGGTAGATGCTTCAAATATTCTTTTCTTAAACTAAAGCATTTGTTTCAGTTTGTGTAATTGGGTTGTATACTTTGCTTTATGAAAAAAAAAAGTTTTGGTTAGGGGTTTGGTTTTTGGTTTTGTATTTGTGTTTTTTCTTTCCTCTCTCAGAAAAAGAAATTTCATGCTTTAAATAAAATCCAAAGACACACCCTTTCACTGCTGATGCAGAAAAGAGGGAAAGGGTTCTTGTTACTTGAGAATTTGTTTCTGATTTAAACAAACAAGACTTAGTTTAATAAAAGAAAGAGTAAAACAAAAGGTTCCCAGGTTGTTATGTGCTTCTTCTGCAAGCAGAGAGGCAACTGTTAATGACAATTCCATATACCAAAAGACACATTTTTTACTTCAAAGTTTTGTCCTTGTGTTAGGCAGTCTGAGCGGCGAGTGTTCCAGAGCGCAGCCAACAAAGAAGCAGATAGCAATGTACAGAGAGCAGAAGAGGAAACCGTAAGTGAGGCACTTGTGTTCATGTTAGTATCCATACTCTTGTAACACAACACAATGCTACACACCCCCTTTTTTAATCTTAAAAAAACGGTCTGAACTTTGAAAGGAAAACTTTGTGCTGCTAAAACGTAGATTTTGGAGACAAATAGATGCTTTGCTGTTTCACTTTCATAGCCAAACATCAACAAACACAATCTCCCTTTGCCCCCAAAGTGTGAAGTCCTTTTCCCCTTCATTCTCCTTATGTTTCAAAAGGGAACTTTGAAGACTGTGAATACAGGTTCCATTGGTCACCTTTCAGGCTTCTTTCCCCAGTGCTGAAGCCACTCATCGACTTTGCAAAAGACTGGAGCATTCCAAGATCTGAAAATGGATTTCTTTTTTCTTTTTTTCTTTTTTAGCCGGGACTATTTTTATGAATTTGTTTTTAGTTAATGAAAGAGTAGATCTGAACTGTTGTACATATTTCTAACTAGGCTGATGCACAGTGCAAATTCCTTTTTAATTTTTTTAAGTAGAAATTCTAAAGAATACCATCGTAACTATTCATATCAGTATCCAGTTGTAGCATAAGGTGTCAAAAACAAGTACGCAAAACATTTACTGTTTCAACAAGCTATTTCCTTTAACAAGAATTCTTGTATTTCTCCCTGTGTTTGAGATGAACATTTTTAAATTTTAAAGTTGTACAGTTTTTTTTTGTTTTCCATGATTTTATCTTGTTTGTAACTCTATGAAATATATATATATATTTTTTGCCATTTAACTGTTGTATGTTACTCTGTGTCTGTATCATAGAAAAAAATTGTTTTTGTTTTTGGTTCTTTATGTGACACCAGTTAACAGTTTAACACTAGCTTTACCTGTCAAATTCTGCTAGGTTTTCTCTAGAAACTTTTTTAAAAATGATATTGCTTGGTAATAGTGCAATTTCTGTCCCTTTCCCTCCCCCCTTAACTTTAAGTTCCTCTGTAATTTTGCTACCCCTTCCCTAATGGTTTTAATTTTGGGTGGTTGGGGGTTTTTTTGGTTTTGTTTTTTTGTTTTTTTTTGGGGGTTTTTTTTTTTTTTTTTTTTTTTTTTTTTTTTGCTACTATGCCATCCTCCCTCTGTGAGGCAGAGTGACTGTCAGTGTTTTGTTATGCCATGCCTTGACCTGTGGGTGTGTTTGGCAACAATAAGGTGGTTGGGTAGATTGGCTAAGCATGCTTCCACCCACCAGTATTCCTCTGAGGGGTATGTGATTGTTTCAACCTGGAGTGGGTTGTACACTTAATGCTTTCCTCTACAACTGTACTGCCCACGTATATGTTCATTCAAAAAAGAAGTAATTCTCAGCACTAACCCAGAAGTAGCAAAGCAGTCAATGAGGGTGCAAAGTCAAGTCAAAACATGAGCTGGTCACATGTTTGTGGGCTGACATCCACGGTGGCTATGACCTGTAGCATTTACAAAGCATGAATTCACTACAACGCTCAACTGTTTGGATCCATGTCGCTCGGGGAATCTACTCCTGTCTGCTGTATAGTGGGTAGCTGTGTAGGATATCTGAACTCACTTTTTAAATTAGTTCGTAACCTCCATTGGCACTTCTCTTTTTGGTTGTTGGTGGTTGTTTTTGTTTGTTTGTTTGTTTTTGTTGTTTGTTTTTGGTTTTTCTCAAATACTCCACAGTATGGGTTGGTGCCAGACACGTTGAGTCATAGCACCAGCTCTTGATGCACAGAATGGGAGTGATTTTATCCATCTTTTCTCCATCCTTCCAAAAAGAAACTTAAAAAGGAAAACACACAGACACACACACACACACACACACACACACACACGCATGCGCGCGCGCGCGCGCACACACACACACACACACACACACACACACACACACAGAAGAGTTAATACGTCTAGGAAGTTTTTTTTTTTTTTTTTATTAAATGCTATTTAAAGAGATGAATGTGGCCAAAGTTTTACACAATTGAAAATAGAGTAAAACAGACGGCATGTGTAAACCTGAGTTTTTCAGGCATGGCAGGAAGTTGCAGGAGAGAGAGGCAGTGACCCAAGCCAGTGCACTTGATGTTCATGGACATATATTTTTTTTAAATAATAAATTAAATTAAAACATTTTAAATAGAAGCATAAATTGAGTTGGTTTGTTGGCGCTGAGATACTGCCCACTGTGAAACAAAGCTTTGACTAGTTTTTTTGTTTGTTTGTTTACTTTCTTCAGGGGGGAGGGGGGCAAGTTTGGGTAGGAAAGAAAGCATAAATGAACATGACCCTGAGGTGAAGAGGTATATGAACAGCCTTTGCAATGTACAAAAAAAAACAAAAACAAAACAAAACAAAAAAACAAAAAACAAAAAAAAAAATAGAGCAAGTGAAACCAAAAATGATGTTCTTGGTGTTTTTCTATAATGTAGTCTTGTTAGCTTTTTTGTTACTGTAACAATGCTGATCTTGAACTGTACCAAAATACATGGAGACTAACAAACAGAACCACATGGAACTTTCAAACTGAAAAAAGAAATTTGTCACAAAAACTTTGTTGTCATAGTTAAGTTGATTGTAGATGGTAATTGAATATACTCCTTTGAAAATATTTCATCAAGTATGTTTCCTGCTCATTGTGATACATTAAAAAAATATGAGCAAACGTTCTTGTCTCTGTTCCCAGATTCTGTGTGTGTGTGTGTGTGTGTGTGTGTATGCTCACACATGTGCGTGCATGAGAGCAGGGGTTTGACAGCTGGTGGAGTGAAAATCTGAACACTATCTTGAGGTTTTGTGTGCAGGGAGTACTTTGGCTGAGGTTACACAAGGATGGATACAAACTATTTTTTTTGTTTGTTTTGCATCTCCTAGTACTCAAAAGTGCCAGAAGTTTGGGCTATGAAGCTTTTTCATGAGTCCAAGGAAGGTGTAAGCCTGACTTCTTGGAGAATTCTTGGCCCCAGAGAGCCCTAGTAACAGCTGGACTTTTTAAAATTTACTTATTTATTTTTTTTTATTTTATTTATTTATTTATTTATTTTTTATTATTATTTTTTTTTTTGTGGTACCAGGGATTGAACTCAGGGGCACTCGACCACTGGGCCACATCCCCAGCACTTTTTGTATTTTATTTAGAGACAGGGTCTCACTGAGTTGCTAAGTGCCTCACCATTGCTGAGGCTTGCTTTGAACTCACAATGCTCCTGCCTCAGCCTCCCAAGTGCTGGGATTACAGGCGTGCGCCACCGCACCCGCCCAATTTACTTATTTATTTTTAAATTTTTTTTTTTGAGAAGGGCTCTCACTATGTGTTGCCCAAGCTAGCCTTGAACTAGAGATCCTCCTGACTCAGCCTCCTCAGTAGCTGGGATTACAAGGGTACATCACCATGCCCAACTCAACTATACTTGTAATTCATATAAACTTTTAATGTTTATGTGTGAAAATTTTATGCACTGGGCACAACTGTAAGCAAAGAGGTTTTGCTTGTGGCCAGGAGAGAGGTAGGTTCAACTTTGCTGAACTGGGAACTGGATCTAGTGTTTGTATCTCAAGAAGGCAAACAGTTAAGTTAAGGGGATGATTAACTACATTTGCCTGGTCTACCATGGGGCTTTTCTGTATCTTTTTGAGCAGAATTTGAGACAGGCATAGTCCGGACAACAGAAGTAGCATTAGTAATTCCTGCATGCAAGAGACAGGTTCAGCAGTAGAGCGCTTGCCTGACAAGTATGAGGCACTGGGTTTAATCCTAAGCACCACATAGAAATTAATTAATTAATTAATTAAAGGTATTGTGAAATACCATCTTTAAAAAAAGACAATTCAGTCTTATTAAAAAAAATTTAAAAACCCTCTCTTATAATGGAAAATGTCTTTAATTCATTAATGAGGAGTCACATCCAAGATCAGGCCCAAAGTCCTTTCATTCATCTCTAATGTATCACCACAACTAAGAAGTCATTTGCAAAGCTCTAGCATCTGAGCTTGGATGGCATCATAGGCTGGCCATGTCCCTGCAAGGTGTGTATCATCTGCCTTTGATCAATAGGGATTGTTTCTTCACCAAGAGTTAAAATCTGAAACCCTTTTCTATTGTCTCAGATAGCCATTGTCAACCAAATATTTCTTCTAAGTTCCTGCAGCAGATATTCAAGAAGCAGTGACTATTCACTCAGACTCAAGAGTTCTACAACTGGCATGATCATCCCTAACGTTCAGAGAGGAAAGCTGGTTCTCTGGCCAGTGCTGCAACCTTTGTGCCCAACAGGTACTGTCACCGTCTGTAATCCAGATCTTTATCCAAGCATTGGGCCCTTCTTTTGAAAAAGCAGTTGCCTTCTGTCTCGGTCTTGGCACACAGTCACTGATTTCTCTCCCATCCCATGAAAATGCACAGTGTAAGAACCAAAGCCACATCTGCCTTTCTAAGCTGTAATTATTTCAGGGTCACATTGAGATGTTTTAAATGGAACCAGTTTCACGAGAGGTTTTGCTGCCTCAGCTCTTTGGGGGAAGGTGCCTACAACTCAAATTCTTCTACAGATAACTTTTTAACAAGAAAATAAGAAAACTTGGTGTTGGTGGGCCCTTCGTGTCAGGGAATCTATGTGTCTAAATTACATAGAGAGAGGATTGAGTCAGAGAACTAAAGCTCTTTTTGAGAGGCTTTTTCTTTTAATAGGAAAGAAGTCTCCCAATCTGGCTTCAATACCATGCTCATGTGGATATTAATCTCCTTGGAATTAATAGTCCTGCTCCCTTGGAAAATGTGAAATGGCAACATCTTAAAATGGCTGATATGTGTTAGGTAGCTGTTTCTAATTTTGCTTTTAAAAAAATGTCTGCAGTACCTAGTCCCTGTTATAGACTAATGACCTTCCAAATCTCACTTTTAACAAGTTAGGACTATAAGTTACAAGAACACAAGCAGTTTAAGAGTCAAGTTGAAGGATGAGAAGTTTGCACCTGCTGCTCTGCTCTGCAGCCTTAATTATAGCAGGACAGATGTGCTCGAGTGGCCTCCACATTACTGCTGGGGGTGGACAAGCCAAGGCTCTGGCAAAACTTGCAAAGAAATTAGTGCTCTCGAGACCATTAAAGTAGGAAGCATTTCCATTTTTCTTTATTTCATGATGAAGGTGGGATTTTCCTTGCCCTTTCCTTCCTCTTGCATTCTTTTCTTTTAACTAGAAGAGGCATATGTTTTTAAGAAGTCTTAGCCAGTTAACTTGGGTTCCTCTGAATCTGTCATCTTGAGTTTTTTAATCATAAACAATCTTTTTGTTCCTTTATTTGTGACTATTTCATATTCTATGTGGAAGAGGCGGACTAAGACTATTTAACCTAGTTTTGAGTCTTATATTAACCTGGGAATGGAAACGTCAGATGAACTGTTTTACTCTTGGGCAGAGATGCCTTGGCTTGAGAAATGAGTGCCAAGAAGCAGCTGGGAAGAGCAGCCAATGAGAAGGGCCTGAGCGGAGAAAGCCCCAGTCCTCAACACTCGCTCCTTCTGCTCAGTGAACCGCCCTCCCCAAGCCCTCTTACAACCGCTCCCTTCCAGCCCCTCTGCAATGCCTTCTATTTGTATGACACTTGTAAAAATGTTGTGTAAAACCACACACTACTTTGCTTATTCCTCAAGTGGCCTGTGAGGTAGGGAAAGTGGGTGACATTTACCCCCAGCATTAGGGATAATGAGATGAGTCAGGCACAGAGGCACCAACCACATGTTGAACCTGTCCAGTGTTTTTTCTCGCCATCACACTATTTCCTGAGACATTAGAGAAGGGTGGGTGAGAGTGACCTCCAGGATTAGTTTGGTGGGGGTTCAAATTCTGGCTACATCATTGTGACCGTGAATGAGTTTCTTATTCCCACTATAAAATGAAGTGAAAGTATCTGTTTCATAGGGTTGTTGTTGTGACAACACTGCCCAGTCCACACTACAGATTCTAAAGCTATTGCTACTACTGTGAACTATCAGTATTAACCCTTCACTCTACTTTCTATGGACCCTTTGGGTCTAGCATTCCAACTGTTGCCATACATTCACTTCTGATGCTTTCACACATCAGAAGTGCAGAGATCTTTTGGCAGATTTCTGCTCCTGACTTGTACAAGAGTTCAGTACAGGTGTTTGGATTTCAGTATTTTAATGCCCAACTTCTACTGATGAATTAGGTCATGAGAACTTACAATTTGCTTGTTTGCAGAGTAGACATGCATCTGCCTAATCGTGTCTTGAAGGCTGAGCAGCATGAATGTGGGGGTTACAGAGTAGAGGAAATGGAATCAATTGGGACAATTTGCCTGTTTTGACTTGTTCAGATGCACAAGCTGAGAGCTGCCTATCTGAATGGGACTGTGGGAATGAATGAATCACAGGGGAAACAACATCCAAATGGGGATACATACAAGCCAATGTGCAAGAGGAACTCTTCACCTCTAAACATGGGGAGAAGTTTTTAAAATGCTATTATTGGTCGAGTAAGTTGCAAAATGAGCACATGGAAGAGCCATGGGAAAGGAGTAAAATTCAGCATAGAATAGGCTGGAGCAGAGTGTTTGCCTGATGGTCTTTATACATAAGAACTCATCAGTAACATGTGCCTTAGGAGGCTGGCTGTGAATTTTGTCAATTTTAAATCAAACAATGAAGACCTTGGCAATATAGTTGCTAATTTTGGTATCATCAGGCCAGTAAAGGGTATGGAGAATGACTGGTGGGCAATTTGCCTTTTCTCTGAGGATAACAGCTGTAAATGTAGCCTTGGATTATTTCCAATAACATATATGATGGTATCCTTATTTTTCATGTATTTTTTCACTAGTTACTTTTAAGATTTTTTTCCCTTTATCACTAGTTTTACCACATCAAAATTGTATTAAGATGTGCCTTAGTATAGTTTTATTCATGTTTAATGTGTTTGTGGTTTGTTCAGTTCTCAAACCTGTGGGATATGACTCTATTAAAATTGGCAGTTTTCAGCCATTATTTCTACAAATATGTTTTTTTCCTGCCCCCCGCCCACGTCCCCCACTCCCCCTGTCCCAGGGCACCAACTATATAAGTATTTTAGGTATTAATTAACTTAATCCATTTAATTCATAGCTTACGAATGTTCTGGGTTTTTTATTTGTTTGGCATTTTTTGCTTTTCAGCTCTTTTTCTCTTTTTGTATTTTATTTTGATCAGTTTCCAATTCTGTCTTCAAGTCCACTGATCTTTTCTTCTAACATGCCATTAATCCTAGCCAGTGTATTTTTTCATCTCAGACACAAAAGTTTAATTGGGGTCTTTATTTAAAAATATCTTCCATGTCTCTCCTTTTGAACATATGTCATCCTCTGCTAATTCTAACATCTGTGTAAATTCTGAGTTGGTTGCAGTTGATTGGTTATTCTTATTGTGGGTTGTGTTTTCCTGCCTCTTTGCATACCTGATAATCTTCAATTTGCTACCAGACATTGTGAATTTTACCTTGTTCAGTGCCAAATATTTTTGTATTCCTATACATTTCCTTAAGCTTTTTTTCAGATCCACTTACATTATTTGGAAATAGTTTGATCCCTTCAAGTCTTGTTGGACAGGATCAGTGTAGTAGTCTAGGCCTAATTATTCCCCACTACTAAGAATAATTATTCTGAGAACTCTTTGTTCTGTGAACTCTTCCCCACATCAGGTACTGTAACCTCTTATCCTTTTGGCAAGTTCTTTCTTGGGTCTTCAAATAGTTTCTTACCTTGTGTATACTTGTTGGCACTTTTGTAAATACTTGGGTGGGACCTTCTGAGGATCTCCAGAGTTCTCTCTCCTCTGGTACTCTGGTCCTGCAAATTCTAGCTGCTCCGGTCTCCCCAGACTCAGCTTTATATCAACTGAGGGAGTCGACTAGGCTTCACCTAGGGTCCTCTCCCAGTGTTGCAGCCTGGAAACTCTCTCAAGGCAGTAAAGTGGAATAATCAGAGAACTCACCTTGTTTCTTGTCTCTCAGGGATCAGTGTTCTTCATGATGTAATATCTAATGCCTTGAAAATCATTCTTTTTTTAAAAAAATTCATTCTTTTAGATAGTTTGTCTCATGTTTTTAGTTGTTTCAGTTGTGAAGGTATATCTGGTCTTTTTTACTCTATCTCAGCTGGAAGCAGAAGTCAAATTTACTTTTTAAATATATGTGGTAAGAGTCCTGTGTACCTTTTCAAAGTACTTGCCAACACTTATGAAGATTTCAGTTAACACAGGAACCTAACTTCCCAGCAGACTTCTCTAGATATGATATGATGCTGATTAAACTCTTAATATAAAGGGCTGCAGCTAATTCATCCTTTTGCTTACAGTGATCAGAGATGGAAGAGAGTAGGTAAATGAAGGAATTCTTCTGCCCCCTTTCTGCCTTGCCACAATGCCACATGAAATGGGGAAACCAATTCTTGATTTTGGAGTTGTAAGCCAGCCTGTGGAAGCAGAGGTATGACTGACACTAAAACACTATTTTAATTCTTCCCTCTTAACTACATGGGTTTTCACTATTCATAAAGTTATCCAAGCCTTTTTAGTTAAAGCACTTCATTTCAATGTCTTCCTTCACACAGATGATTTTTCAGATTAACTAAATGTGGCTCAAGGAAATCCGTTGATTTGAAAGTGTGGCTTTCACTTTGAGATGAATTCATTGCACTGAGTAATAAAGAAGAATGATAGAAAATCCAGCCCCTACAGATACTAGTAATTTTTGCTAAACTTAAATTATGTCTTTTGTTTGTATGTTAATTCTGGCAAAATTTAGTTCATACTTACATTGGGTGAGAGGAGGGATCAAATGAGTTGGAGAATAGGGAAATCCTAAAATAGCCAAGCCCAGAGAATGCTCATAAAACCACTGGAAGTGGGAGAGGTTCACATGTTCCCATTACAGGGCTTAGGGGTAAGGAAAGGGTTCCCTGGTAAGATCTGAAAGGGCTGGAATGAATGTTCCTCTTAATCCCACAGTAAGAAGAAACTGCAAACAAGAGGATTCAAATTGAGCAAGACAGGGACAACAGACACCAAAGAAGAAGAGAGAGCGTATATGTGAACCTAGATAAAAACCAAGGGAAGAGAATAGACCAAGAACTCTGAGTAAGAGGTGAAAATCCATACTTTTTAATATTTCATGAAAAAAACATGAAGCCACAGGAATCACGAAAGCCATGAATTTTAAAAAGTTATCCAAAGTCATTTGTTCATCCTACAAGTTCAGGAAGACTAATTTCATATAAGAATGGTCCATAGGAAAGGATTGTGGTCAACTTGTGTAGAAAATTATTATTTGAAAAATAATAAGGAGAAAAATAATATTTCTACAAATAATGAAAGAAAAGCATGCCCATAAAGTAAGTTATATAGCCTAGTATTTAAAAATGAGCCAAAAAAATTTAAAGATATAAAGAACAGCACCAGAACTAGAAAAATATGCAAAAATAATCATTTTTCTTGAATCCATTAAAGAGCTAAAGTTGGATAACAATGAAGAAATTTGAATTCTAAGAAAGGAGCATATTCTATAAAGGAGGAAGAGGACTCAGTACTGTCTCTTCATCAGCAGAACACAGGAGAAAGAGATAGCCACTATAAAAGCCTCTAAGAAATCAACTAAAAGCCGGGCACGGTGGTGCACACCTGTGATCCCAGCACTTGGGAGGCTGAGGCAGGAGGATCGCAAGTTCAAAGCCAGCCTCAGCAATGGCGAGGCACTTAGCAACTCAGTGAGACCCTGTCTCTAATAAAATACAAAAAGGGGCTGGGGATGTGACCCAGTGGTTGAGTGCCCCTGAGTTCAATCCCCGGTACAAAAAAAAAAAAAAAAAGAAATCAACTATAGATTTAACAAACACTAGCCAAGTGAGGCTTAGGACATCAGCTGGAGTACCTGTGGTGGGGTTGGGGTTGGGTTGGGGAGACACACAGTGAGTTTGACATGTACCTTTAACTCTTCTCCTCAGGCCTCTACAAGGTGCTCTAAGTGGGTGGTACAGGCCTGCTGGACATGATCAGCTGCTGCTGGGAAACAGGCACTGAGCACCACCTGTTTTCCTGGACCCTTCTCTCCTACAGAGCAAAAGCATCAGATGAAGGGACCACTAGCCCTTTTGCCCCCAGATCACAGGTCAAAGATACTTTGTGGCTTGAGAGAGGGTAGAATTTTAAAAACCCTATAATCCTGGGGCAGGGGTAGGAAAAAGACTTGAGCCCAGGGCCCTATACCCTTAGCCAGAAGACATGTGCTCCCACTGAGGGAGGAATGGAAAACTTCCTAAGACCAACTACCCAGACAAGGTAGAGTTTGCTGCCAGGAGGAGGAGGTGGTTCAGGAGCATTGACACAACCCCTTCCTCAAGATCAAGGTACATAGGGCCTACCAAGACTAAGTCTGGACGCAGACAACAGAGAACCCCTTCCTGCACTGAAAGAGAAAACCCTCTGACACTCAAGCTTCCAACCTAAACATGGCAACAGCAGCTCACAGGGAATGGAATTTGGAGTCTGTGGTGTAACTGAAGTCAACTCTTGACTGTGCCTGTTTCCAGGCATATATAGCATCTTCCTTATTCCCTACTGTTCTACACATAATGTCATACACAAAAAAAGTAGCAACCAAACACTGTCATTCCATATAGAACAACATAACAATTTATAAAATTGCCTTAACAACAACTAATCACATCTCTAGATGCAACTATCAATTCCCAAGGTGTTATGGGCTATGCTACCGTTCCCCTCAAAACTGCGTTAAAGTCCTATCTCCTAGGATGTCACAGTGTGACTGTATTTGGACCTGGGGTCTTTAAAGAGGTAAATTTCAATAAGGTCATTGGGGTGTGTCCTAATTCAATAGGGTTTTTAAGTAAAGGAGAATGGGAGGCTGGGGTTGTGGCTCAGTGGTAGAGTGCTCGCCTAGCATGCATGAGGCACTGGGTTCAATCCTCAGCACCACATAAAAATAAAATAAAGATATTATATCCCCCTAAAACTAAAAAATAGATATTAAAAGAAAGAAAAGGAGGATGAGACATGAACACAGCCAGAAGACCATGTGAAGACAGTAGAAGGTGACAGCTATTTACAAGCCAAGGAGAAAGGTCCTCCTAAATGTGGGTGGGGGGCAACACTGTCGACATCTCAATCTGAGACATCTGGCCTGCAAAACTATGAAGCAATTGATTTCTGTTGTGTAAGCCCTACATTCTGTGACATCTGTTTGTGGAGCCCTGGCAAACTAATAGAGGAAGTATATGAAGAATAAAGGAACACAATGAATTATATCACAGGGATGCAACAAATAAAAAGGTAGATTTTGGGAAACTCTAGGTCAAGCAAACAGATTTCTTCATCAAATACACTAAGGAGAGTGAAGGAATTGGAAAGGAAAAACCCAGACATTAAAAATACCTAAAACCCATACTAAGAAAACAATGGCAATGTATTTGGATCCTGAATCAAACTATAATTTTTAAAAATGCTATGAAATTTGAGGTAATAGGAAATTTGGTGAGTAGGAATTTCATAATATTAAGAAACCATCACTGCATTTAAAAACATTTTAAAAACAAATCATCATTAAGGGAAAGGAGGTCAGGGAATTAAAGTCCAGGGCCTGCTACAAATGAAGATTCTAACAGAAACCATCCACACAAGAAAGTAGGATCACAAGAGGTTACAACTTCGAGGGTAGAGTAGTCAATAGGTGGAACAGCTCACTCATAGGCTTACAGTCCAGGTTCAGATTCACCAGGAAATCCATGGAATCTCAAGCTTTAAGCTTGGTTTTCTGGACTGACAGTAGCCATGACAGTGATTTTATTTCTCTAGAAGGAAGTGCATTCATCATAAATTTAAAGTGATCTCTACTTATAATTTTCAAATATAGTATTCTGCTCACAAAGATAAACAAAGACACAAGGAAATTAAACATCATAAATGAGAAGTGGCAGATAACAGAAACAGCCTCAATTTAGATAATGAAACGATCAAATGCTGATCTCAAAACAACTATGCTGACTATGTTTGAAGAAATAAAGAAAAGCATGAAGATATCTTTATTGGGCAGATAGGTGACATAAAAATAATAAAAATACAACAATTGAAATTAAGAACTCAACTGATTAAGAAGATTGAACAGGCTGAAGAATTAGTGAATTCAAAAACAAATCAGCTTACCCAAAATGCAGAAAAAGAAAATATAGATGAAAGTGTGAAAGATAAAACAGTGTATAGTGAGAAGTTTTGACTAGCGTCTCATAAGCAGAGGAGGATATATTTAAAGAAATACAGTTGAGAATTTTCTAGAAATAATAAAGACACAAATCTACAGATTCGAAGTTCAATGGAAAGTAAAAAAAAAAAAAAAAGAAAAGAAATAAAAAAGAAATAACTATATGTAACAAAATGAAAGTTCAGAAAACTAAGGTGAAAGTAGGCATAGAAAGCAGACTTGTTATCATCAAAGTAAAAGCTTTTAGATAATCAATTGATTTTGCAGTGGCAGCCATGAAAGCCAAAAGACATGGAGAGGATGTGGGGAAAAAGGCACACTCATACATTGCTGGTGGGACTGCAAAATGGTACAACCATTATGGAAAGCAGTATGGAGATTTCTTGGGAAAATGGGAATGGAACCACCCTATGACCCAGCCATCCCACTCCTGGGTCTATTCCCAAAGGACTTAAAAACAGCATATTACAGTGACACAGCTACTTCAATGTTTATAGCAGCACAATTCACAATAGCTAGGTTGTGGAACCAACCTAGATGTCCCTCAGTAAATGAGTAGATTAAGAAAATGTGGTATATATGCACAATGAAATTTTACTCAGCAATAAAAGAGAATAAAATAATGACATTTGCATGTAAATGGATGAAGTTGGAGAATATAATGCTAAGTGAAATCAGTCAATCTCAAAAATCCAAATACCAAATGTTTCCTCTGATATAAGGAAGCCGGTTCACAGTATTGTTGGGTCGAGGTACATAGGAGGATTAGAGGAACACTATAATGGTCAAAAAGGGAGGGGAAGGGAGGGAGCAAGGGGGGAAGGGGGAAAAAAGTGGTTGAATAAGATGGATATCATTATTCTAAATGCATGACTGAAGACTTGAATGCTGCGAATATACTTTGTATACAAACTGTTTTGTGTAAAAAGATGCTCTATATGTATAGTATGAACTGTAATACATACTACTATAAATAAAATTTTTTTAAAAAAAGCCAAAAGACAGTAGAATGATATTTTCTATCCACTGGAGGAAAAATTACCAACATGGAATCCTTTATTAAGGAAAAGTATAATTTTAGAATGAAGAAAAAATGAAGACATTTTCAAATGAACGAACAACAGTGTGACAACTATAGACTGAGTAAAGGACGCACTTCAGTTAGAAGGAAAATGATCCTAGAAGGAAATCTACTACAAAAAGATGTGAAAATTTTAAAAATACTAAAACTGTACACAGACAAATCTGGTGATATGAAACAATAATACATAGTTCTAAAAATTTAAAATACACAGTGTTAGCTTTTAGGTTAGGATAGGATAAATGAACTTAAAATCTTTTAAAGTTCTTGTATCATCCAAGAAGCAAGTAGAAACACTGGTGACCATTAGCCTTTTACATAATAAATAAAGATGGTTTTAATTTCTTCAAGTTTTATGTATCTATATACTTGCATTCAATATTCAAAGTTACAAGGTGAAGGAAGAGCTAAATATTCAATCAGTTCAATAAATGGTCTATAAGTTGAGTATGCAGTCTTACCACAGAGTAGGAATCAGCATGTAGAGAAAAAGATAAACATGTTTCTGATTTTCAGAACTTCATTGGATAGCTAGAATTTACCCACTAGTTGAACCTCAAACTCCCTCACCTTTAATAACAACATTGAAAATCTTTGAGTACTAATGTTTTTACCTGCTCATCTCAAAACAGATTTATTGATGATAATCCACATACAGTAATAATAATCCTTTTTAGTTATATAGTTCTATGGGTTTGACAAATATATATATTGTGTGATCACCACTGAAATCAATATGTAGATCATTTTCATTACCACCAAAAAGCTCCCTGCTTTCTTGTAAATCCCCTTCCAGTTCACAGCCCAGCAACCACTGATCTGTTTTCTTTCCCTATAGCTTTGCCTTTTATGAAATATAATATAAACAGAATTAAACACTACTCAGCCTTTTGTGTCTATTTTCTTTCCCTAGGCGAGATTTGTCCATGTTGTTAAATGTATCTGTAGTATATATACATTATATATTATATACATTTATATATATTATAGCATTATATACATTATATATTATATACATTATATATATTATAGCAGAATAGTGTTTCAGCTATCCTTCTAGAGAGGATAGATATTTGGGTTGTTTCCATTTTGGAGCAATTTTTAATAAAGCTGTTATAAACATACATGTACAGATCTTTGTGTGAACATATGTTTTTGTTTCTCTTGAATAAATATATAGGAATGAGATTGCAGGGTCATATGGTAAATGTAATACATAACTTTATAAGAAGTTAGCTGTGGTGGATAAACCCTAAGATAGCCCTAACTCATCCTCGCCTCCTGGAATTTATGTGCCGATATTTTGTGTAATGTTCTCTCCCCTTGAGTGTAACTTGTTTCTAACCTGTTGCCATACTTTCTGATTAACCTCTTGGCAGAACGTCCTGTTTGCAGACACGTTCTATCAAAGAAGCAACAAGGTCTTGTTTACAAGAATGCTTGTTGCCATACTTCTGATTTTCTACATAACCAATAAAATACGGCAAAAGAATGGAATATCCCTTCCATGATTGCATCAGATAAACTGTAGCTTCCCCTTGCTGGCAGACTATTCTCTTTCTTTGCAGTCGTGAGGAAGTGAGTTATTGTATAGTGTGATCCATTGACAAGAAGCAGAGAAGTCAGCAAGCAGCACTGAACGGGTGGCTTTCAATCAGACAGCAGCAAGGAACTTCATCCTGACATAACCACATACTTTTCAGAAAGGAACCTTCCCCTTTCTGCTTCAGGTGAGACCCCAAGTGGGACTGATACTTTGATTGCAGCCTTGTAGAGACCCTGAACCAGAGAATGCAATAAAGTTCTGTCTAGTTTCCTGACTCATAGAAACTGTGAGATAATAAATGTGTGTTGTTTAAAGCTGCTAAGTATATGCATATTTTAATGACACAGCAATTGATAATTAACACACTAATTGTTTCTAAAATGATCTGTGATTGTACACTGCCACTAGCAATGCATGAGCATACGAGTTGCTTTACACATCCCTAGAGTTTAGTATTGTCTGCTTTCACGAATTAAAGCAATGCAACAAGATCTGTACTGGTATCTCATTGTGATAATAATTTCCATTTCCTTATGATTGCTAACTTGAAGTATTTAATTTGCCATCCATCTTTCCAGTTAATTAACACTGTACTTTAACTAACAGAAGTTTTACATTTCAAGGCCAATCAGAAATTTTTCTTTCATGGTGATTACTTTCTATGGTTTAGCCAAGGAATCTATGCTAATCTAAGGTCCACAAGATTTCTTCTACCTTTTTTGTAAAAGTCTTAAAGTTTTAAGGTTTATTTGTTTTGTTTTGTTTTTTGGTACCAGGGATTAAATTCAGCGGCACTTGACCACTGAGCCATATCCTCCGCCCTATTTTGTATTTTGTTGTTGTTGTTGTTAGAGACAGGGTCTTACTGAGTTGCTTAGCACCTTGCTTTTGCTGTAGTGGCTTTGAACTCGCGATCCTCCTTCCTCAACCTTGCAAGCTGCTGGGATTACAGGTGTGCGCCACTGCACTCAGCTTAAAGTTTCAAGTTTTACACTTAGGTCTATGATTCATTTTTAACTTGTTTTTTGTTTGTTTCTTTGATGCTTTTTGTTTGTTTTGTTTTTGTTTAATGATGTGAAGCATAGACTGGGCCGTTGCTTTTTAAAAAACAAATGACATCTAGGTGTCCAACTGCTTCAGCACTTTTGTGGGAAAGATTAACAAATCCTACCCAGAATTACCTTGGCATCTTTGTTGAAAATCAACTGACCATATATGTATGGTACCATTTCTGTACCAATGATCTCAATATCTATCCAAAACCTTTGCACTGTCTTATTACCCCAGCATTCTAGTAAGTCCTGAGATCATGTCCCATGGGTCTTCCAACTGATCTTTTTCAAAGTTGTTAATATCCTCTGATTTGATATATAAGACTTATATCATGCCAATCAAAATCTCAATGAGTTAATTCTAAAGTGTATATGAAAATATAGAAAGACCAAGAAGAAGAGACTATTCTTGAAGAAGAAATGGAAATACTGTTTTTTAAAAATATTTTGTTTTTTTTAGTTGGACACAATACCTTTATTTTTATTTTTATGTGGTTCTGAGGATCGAACCCAGCACCCTGCATGTGCTAGGTGAGCACTCTACCGTTGAGCCACAACCCCAGCCCCTAGAAACACTGTTTTACTATCTGATTTTAAGACTTATTTGGTATAATAAAATAGGATGAATAGGTACATACATGGGCAACAGAAAAAAGAAACAGATTAGAGCCCCACATGAGACCCATGGATACTTAATTTATGACAAAGGGTGTTGTCCAGAGCAGTGGGCAAAGGATGAGCCTTTCATAAAATGTATTAGAAAAAAAATCCACGTGTGAAAAAATATAAAACAGGACCCCTATGTAGCATCAGTTTCAGGTGGTCCATACGCATAAAATTTCTTTTAGCAAAATAATAAAATCTTTAGAAAATAATATAGAAGAACATTTTTATGCCTTTGAGATAAAGGGAAAATTTTTAAAACCTTTTATGAGAAATGGAAATGCAGATAAATTTGACTCTACAAAGAACTTCTTCAGCATATCAAAAGACAGCGTAAGAATAGGAAATGCAAGTCACAGAGTAGAAGAAAGCCCTGGCTACTTGCATAACTAGCAAAGCACTTGTATCCAGGATATAGGAAGAACTCCTAAAGTCATTAAGAAAACATGGGCTGGGACTGTAGCTCAGTGTTAGAGCACATGCTCAGCATGTGTGAGGCCCTGGGTTCAATCTCTACCCCAGTCGGACATAAAACAGAAAAATATATAGAAGGGGGGAAAATCTGAACAAGCACTTTACAAAAGAAGAAATTTTAAAAATTAATAGCTTCAATAATCAGGAAAATACAAATTAAAAGCACAATAGGATACTACTACATATCCACAGATGAGCTAAAAATCTGATATTATCAAGTACCACTGTAGATTTAGAGTAGGAAGCCTTCTCATAAACTAATGCTCTGACTGTAAATTAAACAACACTTTTTTTTAATATTTATGTATTTGCTTTAGTTGTACACAATGCGTTTATTTTTAATGTGGTGCTGAGGATCGAACCCGGGCCGCCCATATGCTAGGCAAGCACTCCACCGCTGAGCCACAATCCCAGCCCAACAACACTTTTTATTACATGGTGAAGATGAAGCTATGCATGCAATGTGGTCCAGCCTCTCCAGTCTTTGTGTATCTAGAGATACTCACCAACAGGTATACTAAGCAATAGAAAAACATTCTTCCTAGTAGCACAATTTCTAAAGGTCCCAAACTGAAAACTATTTTATTTATAGATCAATACTTATATAGTAAACTTTAAAGAAAATCAAGAATGTTATTTCCATGAAAGCCAGGAAAGTGGTTCCTTATACTCCAAGGAAAAAGTAGGTACTGTGGTCAAGAAGGGACACATAAAGGAAGGAAGATACTTCCGGTGTTCTGGAGTTCTTTCCTTAATCTAGGTTACTATTTTCTTTATATAAGTCAATTAAAATATACATTTAAGTTCTTTATGTGCATGTGTGTACTACAATAAAATAAATTTTTATAAATATAGCATGCAGAATAGTTTGCATAGTATTTTAACAACCATGAACAAAGAAATAATGTGCATTTTATATGCATAAACAGTGTGTGTATTATCTTATGGATTCATAAGTAATAGTGGTTGCTTTTAAAGAACTGAGGGTCAGGGATGGGAGAAGGACTTGCTTTTCATGTGTTCCCTTTATACTGTTTGATTTTATACCAAGTATATTGCTTTTACCAAATGTGGTTTTTTTTTATTTATTTTTTAGTTATAGTTGGACACAATACCTTTATTTTATTTATTTATTTTTATGTGGTGCTGAGGATTGAACCCAGTGCCTTGCAGGTACTAAGCGAGCATTCTACCGCTGAGCCACAACCCCAGCCCCATTACCAAATGTGTTTTAAATGTTACTTCAAACATAACAAAACAAAAATACATGTTATACTAGATGAGCCCAATATTGCCAAAACTGGTCCATCCAAGGCTTATTCCAGTGAAGAAAATATTTAGATACTAATTCTGCTTCCTGAAGCCACAGTTGACCTGGGGCTAGGTTTTGTACAGGTCATATCCCTGGCTTTCATTGTTTGGGTACAATGATGTCTTAGTAAATGTTTACACACTAGCAATGAAAAGTTACTGTAGTTTTGGGAACAAAAGAATCTAACAGGTGACTTGACAAGTCTTAAAAGTATGTCACTGACCTACTTTGGACTTGACCTTGATGTTTATTGGAGATGAAGGCATTTCTCTCCCCCATACCTGGAGATTTTCTCCCACTCTTAAACATAATGGCAATGCAAATTCAGTAAAGGAAACATCTAGAATCGTGAGGTGGCTGGCACACCTGTACAGCTTAAAGAATCTTAAGACTTTCCTAGAAAAATTTCTTTGGGGTAGCTGTGTGTGAATTATTATGAGCTTTTTAAGCATTCACAAAAACTTTTCTAGGGACTGGGGTTGTGGCTCAGCAGTAGAGCACTCGCCTAGCATGTGCACAGCCCGGATTCTATCCTCAGCACCACCTAAAAATAAACGCATTGTGTACAACTAAAGCAAAATAAATAAATACTTAAAAAAAAACTTTTATAAATGGCAATATTCATGTTTTAGTGCTAGGAATATTCTGCATAATAGTTAAACAGACTCAGTTGAGGATACTTCATCTATCCTCTTTCCTACAGGCCTGCTGTATATTCTTTTGTTTCTATCACTAAGTCGTCCTGTTCTGCTGTCTTGCTTCATCTTCAGCTTGAATGAGGGCTCCCTGTGCACACCCTTCAGCTTGCCTGCTTTCCTTCCTTCCTTTCTCCTTCTCTCCCCTTCTACCTTGTGTGTGTGTGTTCCTTTCTCCTTCTCTCCCCTTCTACCTTGTGTGTGTGTGTGTGTGTGTGTGTGTGTGTGTGTGTGTGTGTGTGTGTGTGTGTGATCATCAGCTCCCACTTTCAATGACTGCTTATAAATGGTCTTTTTCTGCCAGGCATGGTGACGCACACCTGTAATTCCAGTTAATCCAGAGGCTGAGGCAAGAGGATTGCAAGTTTGAGGCCAGCCTCAGCAACTTAGTGAGACTCTGTCTCAAAATATAAAATTAAAAGGACTGGGAATGGACTCGGTGGTAAATTGTCCTTGGGTTCAATCCCCAGTACAAAAAAAAAAAAAAAAAAAAAAAGAGCCTCTCTTTACAATATGCTAAGGGAATCATAAAAGATCTTTTCCTCTTCTATGAATTTTCATAGTAAAAAGGACAAGTCTTGCTGCTCAAGCCTTTTACCTTGCTTTTTTTTTTTTTTTTTTTTTTTTTTGGCTAGGGTGTTTGGGAGTGGTGGTGATATTATATACCATAATGTAGTATGATAAAGACAAATAAGAAATTCGTTGAAGGAAATGCAAAATATTCTGAAATTTAATTTCTTTTTCAAGAATGATTTATCAAATTTTTTTGGTTTTCTATGTTTTTTTAAATTTAAAAGTACACTAGGTATAAAGATAACTATCTTAGCATATGAGAAATTGTGATTTCCTAGCAAGAATTCATAAATTATTTCCTACATTTTGTTATCTAACTACAACCATTACAGCTAATATTTTTAAAGGTAAAGCACTCAGGATCAAAGCATACTAGTTTATTCAGTTTTAGGTTTGGACTCACACTTTAAAGTCATGGTTTTCTTTACTGCATGCCAACAAGGAGTGAATCATTACAGATTCTTGGCTGATGTGGTTTTGAATTCCATCAGTGGTCATTCCCCCTTTAGAGACAAGCAAGATTCAAAGGTCAAGTGTATTTTTGTAAGAAATCACCTTGATCTTGTCTCTTCTACCGTAACTGTGAGAAATTATGTCCTCTGTCAATCCAGGAAATGGCCTTCTCTGATTGCTCAAGAAGAGCACAACATTAACCCTGGCACTAATAGGAGATAGTCCACTCTGTAAAGCAACAAGTCTCTCAGGACTCTGGGACAGACTGCTGAAGGGATGTCAAAAGGAAGAGCAAATGCAGGACATGCTGGGGTATCTAGGACATCCAACCTGGGTAAGTCTGATACCTCTGCCATAACAGGAGAAATATTTAATAAAAAGAAAAGAAAAGGTCAGAAGAAATACTAAGAAAAATGGAATAGCATGCCTTATTATGTGTGAGTTTTGCTAGTGATAGCTACCTAATGACCCCCTTTCTTCAGATAAAAGCCCCCTCAAAATTTTAATATGTTTTGGCAGGCCATCTGCTAAAGTCTTACAAGATATTACTGAAGAAGTTCTTCCTTGCTTCTTATTAACAAATTATTTTAATAGTTGCCAAATATAAATAGGAAATGTCTAGCACAGACCATTGCTGCCCTTTATTTACTGTTTGTTTATTTGTTTGGGCCATTTCTGGATCTTTTCTAGAACATACCAACTGCTCAGCACCTTTCCAGTGTGTGCAGCAATGAGGACTGGAGAAGTAAGTGGAGAGCTTTATAAGACATATTTGTTTTTGGAGAGGTCTGTGTCTCTATTTTTAATTGCAGGCAAAGGAGATTTGGATTTGAGATATTGTAAATCTTGAAAAAGACTACAGTTTGTATTTGAGGCTCCCAAAGAAGCCACTAAGCACATCTGACTATCCTCCAACAGGGACTATCTTCTTAAACTCCTCCTCATGAACCAGCCCTCTAGGTGGGTGACTGTATAATATCTAGATCATTTGATATCCTGTCTGGGAGCAAATTTTGTCAACTGTACAGGAACCAAGTTATTCTGGAATAAATATATATATGTGTGTGTATATATTTATATACACACATATGTATGTACCTATATGTATATATATGTGTATATATATATATATATATATATCAAAAAGCATTTCTTCAAATCGGATTTATTTCCCTTTCTTTTTCTTTCTTTTCTTTTTTAACCTTACCTGTTTTTCAGCCTGGATCTGGGACTGATTGGGACTTTAATATGCTTTGTTACTGTTTGTTCTTTTCTCTAACAAGCACTATGGTTTACTCCCTTTTGAGGCAGGGGCTCCGTGTAATGAGTCAGTGCTTCTGTTAACTCCAAGAACCCCTAATTATTTCCACCATTTCTCCATGTGTTTCATTCCCTGACTGTGTGAATCAGAGGCAGGCTGCTGGTTGTCAGAAACTAGAAAAGTCACTGGCCTTCCTTGTTGGCAGGGAACTGAATTCTGCAGCATCTGTATGCATGGACAGGGTATCCTGTCTCAGAGTTTGTGCAGCACCTTCTGTTTTTGGTTTACTGGTGAACAGGGCACATCACAAGAACTTGGAGTGCAGCTAAAGCCAAATCAGACTTGACAGAAAATTATTAGCAGGGTACAGAAGGAAAAAAGATCCCCCTTCCTTTCTGTAATCAGGTTAATATGTGCATGGAATGTTTCACTTAAAAAGGTAGTGTGTTTTGGCAAAGCTGGTTTCTTAAGTAGAATTTCAGTTCCCATTATGCGAGGCTATCCATTGCTGCTCTGTCAGGGCCTTTGATCAGTGAACTCAGTGGGGGAGAAGGGCATAGGCATATTAATAACTTCAACATGTGGCCCTTCGGCCCAGCTGTACCCTTGACTTGGAAATAGGCCAATTGGAAAGGGTTTTCTTAACACGACTTGTGGATGCATAGTTTGGAAAGGGGTAAAGGGAAGGTAAAGGTTCAAAGATGGAGGTAAAATTGGGATTTCTTTCCCTTTTCCCTGTTATCTATGTGGAGCATTTTGCTACTGCATATTTGGATCCTATGGACTCTGGCTCCATCCTCCATTTTTACCATCATCATTCCTTCTGCTATAATGTTATAAAGATTAAAGCTGCTGGTTTAATTTACATACCAGCACAGGACAACATTAGGGAAAGGCAGGAGGCACTGTAAGAGACTATAAGGGATGAGAGATTAATGGGAACCAGGTGCCTGAAATAGGAGCCCAGGGTCCATTTTGCCAGGCCTGTATCTTTTGCCCTTTCCCCTGGCACTGGTATTTTTGACTGCTTTATTTTAATAATCATGGGCTTTGGGCTCATGGCATTGCTGCTACAATCCAGAGCCTCGCCTGGCCTTTAAATCTGTGTTTCCTTGTATTACTCTATACCATTCTCCTTTCACTTTCTTCTCCTGGGATGTCCATTTGCTTTGTATTCTTGTTTGTCCCTGAATGGGTTCCTGAGTGACCACATCACAGTCAAGGAGCAGGCTTTAGTTCTCATCACAAGTAGTTTTGAGATGATGACCTTAGCTGACATTCATCTCTTATTCTCTTTCCTTCCTCCTCGTCCTTCAATTTATAGTATTATCATTTTCCTGATCAAACCTTCCATGCTTCCAATTTCCTACCTACCTAATATCAACCTTTCCTGAAAGATTAGCAGGAAATAAGTCAGGATACAGATTTTATTTCTGTAACAAAGGCCAAAATAACAATGGCTTATACAAGATAGCAGTTGATTTTTATCTCATGTAATGGCCCAAGCATTAACCACAAAGGGCCCAAAAGGTGTCTTGTGTAAACCATAGTACCTTGGCCCCTTCTCTCCTTCTATTTTCTCTCCTATGAATACACAGCTTCCATTTTGTAGCCTAGGATTGTTTCTTCCAGTGCCCACATTCCCAGGTGGGGTGAAAAGTGACAGGAGGATATGCTCCTTCCAATTCAAAGGTGTCAAATTGTACCTAGTACTTGTCATACCCCATTGCCCAGAACCTACTCACTTGGCAGCACTCTTAGATTCCAGGGAGACCAGGACATGTTATAAAACTGAATTAGCACAGTTATTTTATCTTCTTGGAAAAGGTAAGAATTAGAAGAACCAAACTGATAACTATAATGGCCATCTATTCTTTTTTTTTTTAAGATTTTTTTTTTTTTTTTTTTTTTTTTTGGTACCGGGGATTGAACTCAGGGGCACTCGACCACTAGGCCACATCCCCAACCCTTTTTCGTATTTTATTAGAGACAAGGGTCTCACTGAGTTACTAAGTGCCTCACCATTGCTGAGGCTGTCTTTGAACTCACAATCCTCCTGCCCCAGCCTCCCAAGTGCTGGGATTACAGGCATGTGCCACCACGCCCGGCTAAGATTTTTTTTTTAGTTGTAGGTGGACACAATACCTTTATTATTTATTTATTTATTTATTTGTTTTTTGGTACCGGGGATTGAACTCAGGGGCACTCGACCACTGGGCCACATCCCCAGCCCTTTTTTGTATTTTATTAGAGACAGGGTCTCACTGAGTTACTAAGTGCCTTGCCATTGCTGAGGCTGGCTTTGAACTCGCGATCCTCCTGCCTCAGCCTCCCAAAGTGCTGGGATTACAGGCGTGCGCCACCGCGCCCGGCTTACTTATTTATTTTTAATGTGGTGCCAGAGATCGAACCCAGTGCCTCACACATGCTAAGCAAGTGCTCTACCACGGAGCCACAACCCCAGACCCCATGTATTCTTTTTATTTTTGTTCTCTGATAACCTCACTCATTTACTATACAAAGCTCTGGACCTTACAAAAGCACCTCCAACTTAGACCTTGACTTTATGTATTTTTCCACAGGCAAGAGAAGAAGTTGGACAAGAACACAGATGCACATGGATATGCACATAGAGGAATGGTGAGACTTCAGTGGACTCTAGTAAAGAGTTCATAGAGCAAGCAAAAGGTAAAGAGCTAAGTAGGAATAAGGTATAAAAAAAGTCATATTTAGGAAAAGGAGATTCACATTTGTCCTATAAAAGAAAATAGCAAGATAGCAAAGACAAATTAGCAGGAAATACATAAATAGATTTGGTTTTTAAGGGTGTAATTCCTCTGTAGAAGAAATATTTGATCAATTTGACTACATGAAAATTTACAATTTTTTTGCTGACACAAACATCATGAACAAAATCAAAAGGTAAATGATGAAGTGAGAAAAATATCATCTACCTATATGACAGACAATGGGATAATTTCCTCATGTAACAAAAGAAGGAGGAGGAGGAAAAGGAAGAAAAAGAAGGAGGAGGAGGAGAAGAGTAAAGAGGGTAGGAAGAGGAGGAGGAGGAGGAGGAGGAGGAGAAGGAAGAAGAAGAGGAGGAGGAGGAGAAGGAGGAGGAAGAAGAAGGAGGAGGAGGAAGAAGAAGAAGGAGAAGAAGAAGAAATCTAAAGATCAGTAATATAAGAGAAAATAAATACTCCAAAAACATGAATAGACCCTCCACAGAAAAAAATTAATTAATATATCAACTAATGAATAAGTTCAGGCTCAGGAATGCTGAGGCAGGAGAATTGTGAGTTCAAAGCCAGCCTCAGCAAAAGTAATGTGCTAAGCAACTCAATGAGACCCTGTCTCTAAATTAAAAATACAAAATAGAGCTGGGGATGTGACTCAGTGGTCAAGTGCCCCTGAGTTCAATCTCTGGTACAAAAAAAAAAGTTCAATCTCACTTTAAAAAAATAAATGGTTGGGATATTACATCCAACGTTTGCTAACACACCCTACTG
Organism: Tamias sibiricus; assembly: GCA_025594165.1. Lineage (NCBI taxonomy): Eukaryota > Metazoa > Chordata > Mammalia > Rodentia > Sciuridae > Tamias > Tamias sibiricus. The sequence continues at coordinate 15,379,487 of CM046672.1, read as the reverse complement.
TGAAGAGGGTTATGGGAAACAGGCATTTAGACAGGCAAAAAAGGTTAGTTTGAAGTAAAAGGAATACTTCTAAATTAAAAAAATTAAAAGGTATACCCCACTGTGGTAAGCAGCCTCTAATATAGCCACCAATAACACTTTCAATAGCCCTTTTCCTGGTACTCATGCCCTTGTGTCATCCTCTCCCCTTGAGTGTGGATGGGAATTACTAACTCTCTTCTAACCAAAAGAATATAACAGAAAGAATAAGAAGTCAGTTCCCAAAATAAGTTACAAAAGGACTCTGACCTCTCTCACGCGTGCTCTCACCCCACCCCAACCTTATTCAGAGGAATACCAACTACTCCATTGAGAGTGCTCATTGGAGAGGTCCACTTGGAAATAGTTGGTATCTATAGCCAATGAAGACCTGATGGCTGAGTCAACTTGAAGTAGATCTTCACCCGCTTGAGCCTTAAGATAGCTGCAGCTCCAGCCAACACTCTGATAGCCTCATAAGACTTGAAGCCTGAGGACCCAGCCCAGCCACAGTTTCCTTACCCAAAGAAACTGTTAGATAATAAATGAATTTCTGTTTGAAGCCACTAAGGTTTGGAGCAATCTGGAACACTATAACAGATAACTAATATAGATTTGGGCACCTGGAAATGGGGAGCTGTTTTGATTATGGAATCAGGTAGTGGGCAGAGGCTGGACAGGTTTTGAGAAGCATGTTAGAGAAAGCTAAAATTATCTTGGATAGACTATTAGTAGAAATTTCGGTGTTGAGAAAACTGCTAGTAAGAGCACAAAAGCAAGTGAGGAATGTGTTACTAGAAAGTGGCAGAAGAGTGATCCTTGTTATGTAGTGGAAGAAAGCTTAACAACACTATTCCTTTAATAAGATAGAAAGTGGGATGCATGCAGATTGAACAGGGTAACCTAGCTGAAAGAATGAATTAAGTCCAAAGCTAGAAGAAGAAATGAAATATTAAAAATCAGAACAGAGATAAATAAAAGTAAAGAAAAACACTGGAGAGTTAGACACAGTGGTTCGCCTGTAGTCCCTGGTGCTCCAGAGGCTAAGGTGGGAGGATTGATTGAGTCCAGAAGTTCATGACTTCCCTGAGTGGCACAGCAAGACTCTGGTTTTAAAACAAAACAAAATACTGTACAAACCCAAAAGTTGGTTCTTCAAAGAGATTAGCAAAATTGACAAACCTTACTAGATTGACTAAGAATTAACAAAGACTCAAATTTACTAAAATCAGAAGTTGAAGTGGGAACATTATAAGAGAGTGATATGAACAACTGTATGCCAACAAATTGAATAACCTAAATGAAATTAATAAATTCCTAGAGAAACTTCTGGATCATACAGAAAGAATATCTGTATAAAACTCCCAACTAGTAAAGAGATCCAATTTGTAATAAAAACTTTCTAACAAAGAAAATCCCTAGCTATGCTGGCTTCACTGGTGAATTTTACCATATTTGTTTACAGAAGACGTAACACAAATCCTTTTCAAACTTTTCCAAAATCATGAAAAGAACAAATACTTTGTGACTCTTTCTGTGGGGCCCCAATGCCTTGGTACCAAAAATAATACAAAAAACTACAGATTAATTTCCTTTATGAACACTGAAGCAAAAACCCACATCAAATTATCAAAAAACTGAATTCAGCTGCATATAAAAGGATTATATACATCATAACTAACTGGAATTTATTCCTAGAATGTCAGGATGGTTCAACATATGAAAACCAATTAATAGAATGAAGGAAAAAAACACCTCTATTGCTACAGAAAAATCATTTGACAATACTCAACCTCCTTTCATGATAAAAGTGTTCAACATACTAATAAAACTATTTGAACATAAAAAAACTACATATGAACCCACAGCTAACATCATACTCAATGATTATGGAAAGCTTTTTTATGACTTAAAGCTTTCCACTAAGATCAGGAACAAGGTGAGGATGTCTACTTTTGCCACTTCTATTCAACATTTTATAGAAGTTTAACCAGAGCAATTAGGCAATAAATGAAAATAAAAGGCATACAAATTACAAAGGAAAATGTAAAACATCTGTTCACAGAAGACATAATCTTATTTGTAGAAAATCCAAAAGTTGCTACAAAACAAATTTTAAAAATTAAAAACCTGTTAGAACTAATAAATAAATTCACCAAAATAGCAGAATATAAAATTAACACTGAAAAATCAGTTGTTTCTATATGCCAATAATAACAATCCCAAAAGGAAGTTAAAAATTCCATTTACAATAAAATTTAAAAGAATAAAATACTTAGAAATTAACCAAGGAGGTGAAAAACATGTACAATAAAAATTATAAATTTTACTGAGAGAAATTAAAGACATAAATAAATGGAAAGACAGCCTATGTTCATGGCCAGAGTACTTAACATTGTTAAAAATGTTAATACTACTGAAGGGATGCAGAGATTTAATGAAATCCATATGAAAATCCCAGCTACTTCTTTTTGCAAAAACAGAAAAATCCATTCTCAAATGTAAATGAAATCTTAAGGGACCCCAAATAGCCAAAATGATCTTGAAAAATAACAAAGTTGGAAGACTAATACTTCCTAATCTAAAAACTTACTATAAACCTACAGCAATCAAAACAGTGTGGCAGAGGCATAACAACAAATATATAGAATAGAAAGCCCAGAAATAAAACCTTGCCTATACTTAATATTAACTGAATAATATTCCCCCAAAATCCATTTGTGGAAGTCCTGACTCCTCCTGTGACTGTATTAGAGATAGAGCCTTTAAGGAGATGATTAATGTTAAAATTAATGTTAACCCAAGTCATAAGAGTGAAATTTTATTAAATTAATAGAAATTTATTAATTTTTTAAAAATTTTATTTCACCCTTATGACTTTGGTTATCAAAGTTCAGGAATTAGGTCTGAGAGTATCTCCTTTTGAACAGCAAGCTATCTTTAGCATTAATACATTGCTCAGCAAATTTTCAGGTGCTCTTATAACAAGAGAAAGACACAAGACTATTTTCTCTCTATTGTATGAGGATTCAGTAAGGCAGTTATCTGGAAGTCAGAAAGATAGCCCTCACAAAACCCCAACCACAATGGTACCTTGACCTGGGAATTCAAAAACAAATTTCTGTTGTTTCAGTCACTTAGTCTAAGGTATTTTGTTGTGGATCCTAAACTAATACAATGGCCAAATGATTTTTCTATAAGGGTATCACGATCATTCAATGTGGAAAGGACACTCTTTTCAATAAAAGATGAGGAGGAAGATTGGACATCATAAGCAAAATAAAATTAACTCAAAATGAATTAAAGACCTAATGAAGAGCTAAAATTATAACACTATCAGAAGAACATTAGGACAAAAGTATCGTGACACTGGAGTTAGCAATGATTTCTTGGATATGACACTAAAGACATAGGAAACAAAAGAAAAAATAGACAAACTAGATGTTAAGAAAGTGTAAAACTTTCATGGATCAAAAGATATTATCAACAGACAATCCAATCAAATAAAAAGCAATCTCTAGTATGAGAGAAAATATTCACAAATCACATATCTGTTAGGATTTCAATGTTCAGAAGATATTTAGAACTTCTGAAACTCAACAACAACAACAACAAAAACCAATTCAAAAAGGAGGAAAGGGCAAGATGGTGGAATAGAAATTCCCTTTGTGCAATTCTATAAGGGGAAAAAAGGGGAAACAAAGGAGAAACTGTACTCTGAGGAGTGAGAGAAAGGAGAAACTCTAAAACCAACAGAGAAATGGCAAAAAATCTAAACAGTGTGAAGGGGCAGAGAGTTAATGCAAAGAAAGTACAAAGTAAATTGCAAGAGGAACCAGATGCCACAAGCATAATATAGGTCAGAGAGTGTGTTCATCCCAATAACAGCTACAGACAGGCAGTACTAATTGCAGGAGAAATCTGTGGTTCATGCAAGTTTTAAATCTAGTTCAGGGATTAAGTCTGAGAGTATCTCCTCCTGAACAGCAAGCTAACTTTAGAGTTAATACATTGCTCAGCAAATTTTCAGAGTCCTATTACCAGAAAAAGTATCGTATTTTTAAGGGCTGGACTGATCTGGAGAGCAGAAAACTCAGAATAATCACAATCTGGGGTTCCTGTGGATACCGTGTCACATTGATTGGGTGGGAGAAGCCACAAAAAATAATTGTGAACATAAGCCTCCTGAGTAGTATGAGTGGTGGGGAATGTGGGCTGAGATGGTGGAAAACACAGCAGTCAATGATCCCACCCTCTGTGATGAGGAGTGAGACAAGTCTCAGTGGTGGGGTGAGAAGCTAGGTCTGAGTGCTGGGACCAAGGGTAGCAAAAGGCCCAGTTCCTGGGCCTTCCTCATCAGCGCAAAACTTGCTGGTTCGACTGCTACCCCTCACATTTTGAGGTATCCTGGGTGTATGGAATGGCTTGGACAAGTGCCACACCCCAGGGAGCATAGACTGAAGTCTGCAGTGCTGAATATATGGCCACATAAATGCCAAAGATCTGCCAGCAAAAAAGGCTTGCTGTAAACTATACACTGACTGCACAATCAGGTATGCGTCCTAACAGCCTCTGAAATGAGCATGCATATCCTTAGAAAGAGGTGTCTCCATACAAACATCTCAGCAAGGAGAATTTTTTTTACTATTTTCTCTTTTTATTGTTTCTCCATCTATTCTTTTATTATTTTTATAACATTATTTATCATTGATTTCTTTTTTGTTTTTTATTATACTTTAATAGAATTTTTCTCTCATTTTTCTTTTTTCATTGTTTTGACCTTTTAATTTATTCTGTAAGATTTTTTCCCCTTTCCATAGTTATTGGTGTTATAGATATAATTTTAAACTAATTTTTACTGTATTTCTATTATCTAGTTTTTTGTTGTTGTTGTTGTTGTTTTGTTATGAGTGTTACTGTGATTGTTTTCTTCCTTATGACAACATTTATGGCTCATAAGTTTAGATGAGGGAGTAGAGCTACAGGTTAATGGAATGAAATAATAGCAGAAAATTTCCCAAATCATGGGAAAGATATGTATATCTTGGTACAATAGACATTTAGAACCTCAAACAGACATGAGCAGAAAAGAATCTCTCTACTTCATATTATAATTAAACTGCCAAAAGTATATAAAGAAAGAATATTGAATATCTACAATAAGGAAGCTCCAAGTCACTTATACTGGCAAACCCATCAGAATAACAGCAGATTTTTCAGCAAAAACTCTAAAGGCCAGAATATCATGAAATTATTTCAAACCCTGAAAGAAAATAACTGCCAAACAATATTACTATATTGATCAAAGTTATCCTTCAGAATCAAAAGAGAAATAAAGCTGTTCTAAACTAAAGGAATTCATGACCACTAAACCAGCATTATGGAAGATATCTAAAAGAATACTAAACATGGAAGAGGAAGCAAGATAACCCCATCAAAAGAGCATGGGAAAGAATAAATCTCAATAGAAGAGTAAGGAAACAAATTAGGAAATTGGGAAAGAATCAATCATTAATTTGGTAAACCAACAAACATCTAAGATGAATAAGGGGGAAATGAACATAGATTATTTAAAATAGCCAGAAGAACAATAACAAAATGACAGAAATTGGTACATACCATTCAATAATAACCCTGAATGTCAGTGATCTCAGTTCTCAAATTAAAAAATGCAGACTAGCTGTTTGGATCAAAAGATAAGACCTAAGAGGCTAGAGTTAGCTCAGTGGTACAGCACTTGCCTACCATGTGTGAGGCACTGGGTTAGATTCTCAGTACCATGTTTAAATAAAATATAATAAAAGTCCATCAACAACTAAAACAATATTTAGGAAAAAATAAAGACAAGACCTAAATGTAGGAGCCCTAATTAAGGAGATAGCTAAGATTGCAGTTAGCTGTGAGCCATAAAGCATTACCACCTTCCATGATCTCACGAGACTTGGTCCGAGACATTGCAGATCAGGTCGGCGCCATTTACATGCTCTCGCAGGACTTGGCCCGGGACATTGCAGACCAGGTTGGCGCCATTTACATGATCTCACGAGACTTGGCCCGAGACATTGCAGATGGGGTCGGCACCATTTTGTGGTGTGGTTGGAAGAGTGTAGATAGCGTGTTGGAGTTGTTGTTAGAGCCGGACAGAAAAGCTAGCAGAATAAAGAGCCTGTTTGTTTCCAGTCCGCCTCTAAACTTATTCCCACAGCGTCATTGCTCCAAGCGGCAATCACTTCAGGCAACAACACCTAAAAATCTGCTGTCTGCAAGAAACTCATCTCACTGGTAAAGACATACCATACTAGGGCTAGGATTTGGCTCAGTGGTAGAGCGCTTGCCTAGCATGTATGAGGCACTGGGTTCAATTCTCAGCACCACATATAAATAAATAAATAAAATAAAGGTCCATTGACAACTAAAAAAAAAAAAAAGACATACTATACTAAAAGGGAAAGGATGTAAAACAATGTTTCAAGCAAATGGAATCCAAAAGCAAAAGGAATATACTCAGACAAAATAGACTGCAAGCCAAAATTATTCAGAAGAGTCAAAGGAAATCAATACATATTGATAAATGGAACAATACATCAAGAAGATGGAACTATTGTAAATATGTATTCACTGAACATCTGAGCACCCAATTTTGTGATACACTACTAGACCTAAAGGGAGAGATAGGCTCCAATACAATGATATGGGGTATTGAAGTTACCCCATTCCTCACCAATAGATAGATAATCCATACAAAACATTAAGAAAAAAATGACAGTTCAATTATGTTATTAGTCAAATGAACATAGTAGGCAGCTACAGAATATTCCATCTAACAGCTGCAAAATATACATTCTTTTCATTAGCTCATAGAATTTTTATCAAAATAGACCAGAAAACATGCTTCAACAAAAAACATTTCAATAATTTCTTTCATCTTATCAGATCACAATGAAATGAAGCTAGTTATCAATAGCAAGAGAAACTATATAAACACATGGAGTATGAACATTGTACTTTTGAACAAACAGAGACAGGGTCATTGAAAAAAATCAGGTGGGAAATTAAAAATCCATAGCATGAAATGAAAATGGAAATACAACACACCAGAATTTGTGGGATACAGCAAAAGAAGTACTAAGGGGGAATTTTATAGCCATGAATGCCCACATTTTAAAAAAATATCAAATAAATAATCCAATGAATCATCTCAAGAACCTAGGAAAAACAACACACACACACACAAAATAAGTAGGAGGAGAGATCAGAGCTGAACTAAACTAAACAGAGACTGAAAGAAAAATGGTAAGTATCAATAAAAAAAAAAGTGTTGAGTTTTTGAAAGGATAAACAAACTTGACAAATCCTTAACCAAAAATAGAAAGAAGACTGGAATAAATAAAATTATACATTAAAATGGGATATTACAACAAACACTACTGAAATCCAGGTGATCATTGGGGAGTATTTTGAAAAATTATATTGTTGTAAAGTGGACAATCTAAACACATATGACTTGCCAAAACAGAACCAAGATGAAATTGAAAACTTCAACAGATCAATAATAAGCAGTGAGATTAAAGCAGTAATAAAAATTAAAAGTCTCCCAACAAAAAAAATTCCAGTACCACTGCTGAATTTTAACAGACTCTTAAGGAAAGATCAGCACCAATGCTTCTAAATTTCATAAAATAGAAAAGGAAGGAACACTTCTAAACTCATTATATGAAGATAATATTATTTTGCTGTCAAAATCGGATCACACACACACACACACACACAGAGAGAGAGAGAGAGAGAGAGAGAGAGAGAAATCTATAGACTGATATCCTTGAAAAGTATAGATGGAAATTCCTCCATAAGATACTTGCAAATTGAATTCAACAACACATTAAAAAGTTCACACACCACAATCAAGATGGTTTCACTGCAGGGATGCAAGGATGATTCAACATATACAAATCAATAAATGTAATACAGCACATAAATATAATCAAAACCAAAAATTACACGATTGCCTTAATCAAATGCAACACTCCTTCCTGACAAAAGTATTGAAGAAACTAAGTACAAAGGATCTTACCTCAATATAATAAAAGCCATATACCACAAAACTATGGCCCACTTCATATCAAACAGGAAAAAACTGACAGCGTTTCCTCTAAAATCAGGAATAAGATAAGAGTGTCTACCCTCATCATTTCTTATTTAATATAGCACTCAAAATTTTAGCCACAGCAATCAGGCAAGAGAAAGAAATAATAGGAACACAAATAGGAAGTGAAGAAGTCAAATTTCCCTGTTTGAGATGAAATGATTCTAACCTTAGAAGACCATACAGACTCCACTAAAAGACACTTAAGGGCTGGATTGTGGCTTAGCGGTAGAGCGCTCACCTAGCACTTGTGTGGCCCGATTCGATCCTTAGCACCACATAAGAATAAAGGCATTGTGTACAACTAAAACAAATAAATAAGTATTTTTTTTAAAAGACACTTAAAATTGATAAACAAGTTGAGGAAAGTAGTAGGATACAAAATCAATGTACAAAAGTGTGTAGCTTTTCTTTTTTCTCTTATTTTTTATTTTATTGTGATAAGAACATTTAATATGTAACTGACCCTTTTAACATATTTTTAGGTATACAATAAAGTGTTGTTAACCATAGGCAAAATGTTGCATAGCAGATCTCTGAAAATTAATGACTTTGCATTACTGAAACTGTATACCTGTTGATTAGCAATTCCCCATTTTCCTCTCTTCCCTGTTCTGGCAAAGATAGTTCTATTCTTTGCTTCTATGTGTTTGACTCTTTTGGTATTTCATATAAGGAATCAAGCAGTATTTTTTGTTCTGTGACTAGCTTATTTTATTTTAGCATAATACCTTCAAAGTTCATCCATGATGTTGCATGGATGAAAAGATTTCCTTCTTTTTCAAGGCTGAATAATAGTTCATATGTACATATACCATATTTTCTTTATAAATTCATCTTTGACATTTGGGGTTTTCCCACATCTTTGGCTGTTATGAATAGTGCTGCAAGGAATATGAAAGTGTAGATATCTCCTCCAGACTTTAATTCTTTTTAAATTAATACCAGAAAAAAAGAATAGCTAGGTCATATAGTAATTTATTTTTAATATAATTTTAGATGAAGTTTATGTTATTGATTGTTTTTCTTTTATGGATCATGCTTTTGGTATCATGCCTAAGTATTCTCATTTTTAAAAATTGGTGCTTTAGAATTATACATAATAGTGGGATTCATTATGCCATATTCATACATGCATGTAACATAATTTGATTAATTATAATCCCCTTTACCTGCTCTCCTCTCTCTTCCTGATCCCCTTGCTCTACTCTACTAGTCTCTCATTATTATTATTATTACTAAACTAGTACATTACAATGATATATAAACATGGAATTCATTGTGGCATATTCATATATGGACATAACATAATTTGGTAGACTTTACTCTCCAGTACTTCTCTAATGCCCTCCATTCCTCTCTCTTTCTCAATCCCCTTGTTCTACTCTATTGGTCTCCCATCTGTTGTTGTGGGGATTCCTTTTAATCTCCCTCCCCCTTTTCTTTCCTTAACTCCCACATATAAAAGAAAACATCCAACTCTTAGTCTGGCTTATTTCACTTAATATCATGATTTTCAGTTCCATTTATTTAGCAGCAAATGACATAATTTCATTCTTTTTTTATGGCTGAATAACACTCCATGTGTATATATACCACATTTTCTTTACCCAACCAATCATCTGTTGAAAAACACCTAGACTGATTCCATAACTTGGCTATTGTGAATTGCACTGTTATAAATATAGGAATGCGTGTATTGCTATAGTACACTGATTGCAATTCTTTTGGATAAATGATGAGAAGTGAAATAGCCGAGTCATATGGTAGTTCCATTCCTGGTCTTTTGAGGAAACTCCATACTGATTTCCATAGTGGTTGTACTAATTTGCAATCCCACCAGGAATATATAAGTATACCTTCCCAATCCCCCACATCCTCACCAGTATTTATTTTATTTGTATTCTTTTTTAAAATATTTTTTTAGTTGTCAATGGACTTTATTTTACTTATTTATATGTGGTGCTGAGAATCGAACCCAGTGCCTCACACATGCTAGTCAAGCGCTCTACCACTGAGCCTCAACCCTAGCCCTGTTATTTGTATTCTTGATGATTGCCATTCTAACTGGAATGAAATGAAATTTCAGTCTAGTTTTGACTTGCTTTTCTCTGTTTCTCTGATTACTAAGGATGTTGGACATTTTTCATGTATTTGTTGGCCATTTTTATTTCTTCTTTTGCTTATTTCATTTGCACATTTGTTGAATGGGTTATTTGTTATTTTGATGTTAAGGGTTTTTTTTTTTAATTCTTTATATATTCTGGATGTTAACACTCTGTCAAAAGAATAACTGGCAAAGATTTTCTCCCATTCTGTAGGTTCTTTCTTCACAATCTTGATTATTTGCTTTGCTGTGCAGAGCTTTTTAATTTCATACCATTGCATTTGTTATTTTTCAATATTATTTCCAGAGCTTTAGGAGTCCTATAGATAAAGTAATTGCCTGTACCTCTATGTTGAAGTGTTGACCCTCTGGTTCCTTCTAGCAATTGCAGTTTCCATTCTATTTCTTAATAGTTTTGTGCATTTTGAGTTGACTTTTGTGTATGGTGAGAAATAGGGATCTATTTTTATTCTTCTACATTGATTCTAAGAAATTTTTAATTTCTCCCCTGATTTTTTCATCACTCATTCATTGTATAAGAGTATATTGTTCAGGGGATGAGGTTGTGGCTCAGCAGTAGAGCACTTGCCTAGCACAGGTGAAGCCCTGGGTTTGATCCTCATCCCCACATAAAAATAAATAAATAAAATAAGGTATTGTGTCCAACTACATTTAAAAAATAAATATTTAAAAAAATAAAAGTATATTGTTCAATCTCCATGAGTTCATATAGTTTCTGTACTTTTTCTTGATATTGATTTCTAAGTTCATTCTATTATGATGGTGATAAAATGCAAGGAATTATATCAATTTTTTGTATTTGCTAGGACTCCCTTTATAGCCTAAAATCTCATCTATTTTGGAGAAGGTTCCATAAATAACTGAGAAGTAAGAGAATTTGGCTGTGGTTGGGTGAAATATTCTATAGATGTCTCTTAAGTCCACTTGATTTATAATATTTTTTAGGTCAGAAGAGTCTTGACTGAATTTTTATCTGGATGACAAATTGGTGAGAGAAGTGTGTTGAAAACACCCAGTATTATTGTATTGGGGGGTCTTATCTAAGTCTTTAAGGTGAGTAGTATCTATTTTATATAATTAAGTGCACTGATATTTGAGGCATATTTACTATTTTTATATCTTTTTCTTGAGTTGTTTCCTTTACCAGTACAAATTGAACTTCTTTGTCCTTCTGATGAATTTTGGCTTGAAATCAGCCTTGTCAGGTATGAGAGTAGCTATTCCTGCTTGTTTTGGGGATCCATTTGCATGGACTATCATTTTTTATTCTTTTATTTTCGGCTAGTGACTGTGTTTGCCTGTAAATGAGTCTCTTAAAAACAATATATAGTTGGGTCTTGTTTTTTAATCTATTCTTCTGGTGTGTCTTTTAATTGGATAATTGAGACCATTTACATTCAGTTTTATTATAGAGAGATGTTTATTAATTTCTGCCATTTTGATTTATTTCTAAGGCTTAATTTGGTCCTATTTCCCATTTCTTAGCTACTCTTGAGATGGATCTGTTATGAGTTTTGGAGTTTGTGTTTAATTTCTTCTGTGTGTACTATTTCTTTAAATATTTTCTGTAGTGCCATCTTAGCATTCATAAATGCTTTTAGTTTCTGCTTATCTTGAAAAGTTTTTATTTCCACCTCAATTCTGAAGGACAACTTTGCTGGAAATGGCAATTTTGATTGTAGTTACTTTCCTTCACAGCTTTGAACATATTGTTCCAAGCCCTCCTAGACTTCAGAGTTTATGCTGAGAAATCAGAAGAAATTACAGTTGGCTTACCTCTAAACGTGACCTGATGTTTTTCTCGTGAGTCTTTTAAAATTCTATTATTCTTTTGTAAGCCAGGCGTGTTAATTATAATGTGTCATGGAGAGGTTCTATTCTGATCTTGTTAATTTGGGGTTCTGACTGTATCCTCTATCTGGATGTCCATCTAATTCCCAAGGTTTGGAAATTTTTCTGTTATAATTTCCCTGAAGGGATTATCCATGCCATTAGCCTGTATTTCACAACCCTCATTGATTTCAGTGATTCCTAAATTTAGTCTCAATGTTGTCCCAAAGTTCTTGTATATTGTGACCATGCTTTCTTCTTTTATTTTCTTTACTACTGTCTGAATATTCAAAGCTGTCTTTCTACTCTGAGATTCTGTCCTCTGCATGGTCAATTTTATTGGAGAGACTTTTGATTGTACATTTTATTTGATTTATGGTGCTTTTCATTTCTACAATATCTGTTTGGCTCTTTTTCAATATCTCTATCACTTTATTTAATTTCTTATTCATATCCTATACTGATTTCCTTAATTCATTCACTTGCTTTTCTGTGTTCTTTGGAATTCATTGAACTTTTTGAATAATCATTCTTTGGATTACTTATCTAGTATTTCATCCACTTCAATATCTTTGGAATCATTGCTGGTGAATTATGAACATTTGGAGGTATTGTTTTAATTTCTTTTTTTTTCATATTTCTTGTCCTGTGTTAAGATTTGTTTATCCTTTGGAATGCATTTATCTTCCACACTTATGTGTCGGCCTTTTTAGGGCACAGCCTTCTCTTGTCAAAGTGTTGTGAGATATCAGGTTGTTGTGAATTGTTTAATATATTTCCAAGTAAACTTTGTGGTATTGTTTTCCTACTAGTTCTTTGGTGATGATTAGTGTACTTTGGTACGTGGTAGGCACTTTTTAGGAAAATGCCAATATTTACTATGATCTTCTGGGTTCCCATAGCAACAAGTTCCAGAATGATCTCAAGATGGCTCCCCAACTTGGATCTCTTATGAGAAACACAGAACACTTTTCAAACACCAGTTCACTGTTCAGCCTCTGCTTCAGCTAAGATTAGGCTGATTTTCTGTTCTATGTTTTCCCGTGCCATTTTTGTGTGCTATGTTTCTCACTTCCTGTTTGTGATACCCTCATCAGTGCAAAGAACTGGCACTGCTGCTGCCACCAGCTTGGTTTCAAGGTACTCTTTCTTGTCCTCTGTTCAAAGCACCTGAATCTCTGGGTCTCTGAGTCTCTGACCGTGCAGTATTGAATTTCAGTGAATTCCCTCTGTCAGGGGAATTATACATTTTTGGAGGCTTCTTGTTGGACTGTTTCCTCATGTTTTCTGAGGTCCTATTGGTTGCAATATTTTAGTAAGTAGTTATTACTTTATATTAAGCCCTGGACAGGGGTATATCTTAGCTTCATCTCACCCAATCAGCATAATCAAGTGTAAAGTTCAACCACCACCAGTACCACCTTGAGAGGAGAATAACTGCCAGTAACAGTGAAAATTTAAGAATAAACTATATATCAACATATGCCATAAAAGTTATTACTAATGATCTCTAAAGCTCTATTAACCAAGGAGTAAATTAAGTGAGAAATAATATTGAATAGGCTGAAATGGGTAAGGATTAATGATAGCATACCAAATTATATGGAAGAAAGGATAAAAAATAAAATAGAGGGAAAAATAGGAAAAAGTGAAAAAAAGGATAAGGGAGGGAATTGAGGCAGAAGATGAAATGAGGAGAGAAAAAAGGATGATGAAGGAGAAGGGAAGGAAGTAGAGATGAGAAAGAAGAAAAGATCCAATTAATTGACAAAATACATAAAGTTAGGTAGAACTCTGAAAACACACAAAATGTAGGAAGACATTGAAATCAGTTTAAATCAAGTAGTTAATACAATAATAGTCATACAGAAATTCGCTTTTCTTCTTGCAGAAGTTTTTTATATAGAGACAATTCTTTCTGGGTTTCAATTTTAGAATCTCCCATATATTAGATAATTTGGGTGACACAATATCGTAATTGTTTGATTCTCAGTTCTGACCAAGGCAACCAAGCTTGTTAGGGAAGGCTGTATGCTGAGCTCCATCCCTTCCTTGTCTGGCAGCATCAACTGGGGGAGTGCTTTCTTTTTTAAAGCAGACTTTATTCTCAAAATGGCTTTATTATTGTGACATGGGGTGTGAATGTAAGTCTGGTATGACTGTTGGCCAGCCCTCTCCCCTGCACAGCCTATATACTAATCTGGATGGCCTTGCATCCTTGTTCTAGAACCCCACTCTGTGTGCTAGGGGGAGGTGTGTGGGACATGTCAGCCTATTCTCCAGTCCCTTCTGGGCATGGGAGAGATGGTGTAGGTTCCATGGTAGGCTGTTGTGGAATCCCTGCTTTCCACGCAGCCCTGATCTGTCCCAGTTGCACCCCCTATCATCTACTCTCTTTTTTTTTTTGTGGTACCGGGGATTGAACTCAAGGGCACTCGACCACTGGGCCACATCCCAGCCCTTTTTTGTATTTTATTTAGAGACAGGGTCTCACTGAGTTGCTAAGTGCCTCGCCATTGCTGAGGCTGGCTTTGAACTCGGGATCCTCCTGCCTCAGCCTCCCAAAGTGCTGGGATTACAGGCGTGCGCCACCGCGCCCGGCTCATCTACTCTCTTTATCCCAGCATTCAGACTTCCAGTTTAAATGAAAGTGCCCTTTGCCCTTCTCCACTCTGTGGACTAGCAGACCTGCAGCTCCCATGGCTCAAACCTTCCGCCATGTTTTGGTCTCACTTCTGTACCCAAACTGACTCATGATATGGGCACCCACCAATCCCATGAAAATCAAGCCTAGCCAGTGCAGTGGCACATGTCTGTAATCCCAGAGACTCAGAAGGCCAAGGTAAAAGGATTGCAAGTTTAAGGATAACCTCAACAACTTAGTGAGGCCTTAAGCAGCTTAGTGAGACCATGTGTCAAAATAAAAAATAATAAAAGGCTGGGGTGTGGCTCAGTGGTTAAGTGCCTTTAGGTTCAATCACTGTTACCAAAAATAAATATAGGTTAAAAAAAAATTTAAAAAGACTAGGGATGTAGCTCAGTGTTAAAGCAGCCCTGGGTTAAATCCCCAGTATAAAAAAAAAAAAAAAAAAAAAAGCCTACGTAGCTGTTTAGTCTTGGGTACTCAAAAAGAAAGTATACCAAGAACAAAGCAAAAAAGAATTTTAAAAATAGAGAACAAAGTATGAAGAACAAAGAAAAACTGCAGTGATTTCTAGCCTCCCACTCAGGAAGTCCAAACAGTATTTTTAAGCTGTTGTGGCTTCCCTCACTAAATTTGCTGGAGAGTGCTGGGACTTTCTCCCATAGCAGATCATCTCACTGTATCTGAGTTTGTTTTCTGCTCAAATTGTGAATTTGTTGGACAATGGCACCTGTTTATCTTAAACTCGCTGAGAGATTTGACACCACAGAATTGTTTTAATTCAGTCTTGGGGAGCTGCTATGAGATTGTGGGTTCCTCTGATCTGCCATTTTCAATCCTCAATCAGTAGCTTTTCTAAATATCAACAACAAACTCACTGAAATAGAAATCAGGGAAACAACCCATTTACCACAATCTCAAAGAAATAAAATACATAAGAATAAACTTAACCAAGAAGGTTAAAGACTTCTACAATTAAAATTACAAAACACTGAAGAAAGAAACTGAAGAAGACACTAGGAGATAGAAAGACCTCACATGTTCATGCATTAGGAGAATTAATATTGTTTAAATGGGCAAACTACAAAAGCCACCTACAAGTTCAGTGCAATTTCCATCAAAATATCAATTTCATTTTTCAAAGAACTAGAAAAAATAATCCCCAAATTTATTTGGAACCACAAAAGACTCCAAATAGTCAAAGTAATCCTGGCCCAAAAGAGTTGGATGCATCACAACACCTGATTTCAAAATGTATTTCATAGTCATACTGTCTAAAACAGCATGGTGTTGGCATAAAAACAAATGCAGAGGTTAATGGAATAAAATATTCATAAAAAACCGTGCATCTGAAGCCATCTGATTCTTGATAAAGGTGTCAAAAATATATGTTGGAGAAAAGACCAGCTCTTCAACAAATGGTTCTGAGATAACTAGACATCCATTTGTAGCAGATGGAAACTAGATCCTCATCTCTCAAAAGCCAGTTCAAAATGGATCAAAGACCTTAATATAAGATCTGAAACTTTGAAACTATTAGACGCAGCATAGGGATAACACTTCAAGATATAGACACAGGCAATGATTTCTTGAATAGAAAGAACTCCAACAGCTAATAAAATAAAAGCAAGAATTGATAAATTAGATTACATCAGCTAAGGGAGTAAAAGCAAGAATTCATAAATGGGATTACATCAAATTAAGAAGGTTCTGCATAGGAAACAAAATAACCAGAGTAAAGAACACCCTTCACAGTGGGAGAAAATTTTGCTAGCTATTCATCTGACAGAGAATTAATATCCAGAATATTTTACAAACTCAAAAAACTTAACATCAAAAGAACAAGTAGTCCAATAAAGAAATGGGCAAATTATCTGAACAGCCACTTCTCAAAAGAAGAACAAATGAGCAATAAATATATGGAAAAATGCTCATTATCTTTAGCCATCAGGAAAATGCAAATCAAAACTACATTGAGATTCCACCTTACCCCATTCGGAATGTCTACTACAAAAAATAAATATTTATAATTCTTAAAATGAGCAAAGAACTTGAATAGATAGTTCTCCAAAGAAGATACATAGATGGCCAATAAACATGTGGAAAATGATCAACTCCATTAGTTATTGGGGGAATGCAAATTAAAATCAAATAAGACACCATCTATATTAAACACATTAAGAAGGCTTATACTGGCCTGGGGTTGTGGCTCAGTGGTAGAGTGCTTGCCTAGCATGTGTAAGGCACTGGGTTCAATCCCCAGCACTACATAAAAAAAGTAAAATAAAATACTAAGTAAAGGTATTCTGTCTGTCTACAACTAAAAATATTTTTTCAAAGAAGCACTTACAGAGAGAGAGAGAGAATATAAAATGTTGGTGAGGATGTGAAGAAACTGGAAGATTTGCACTGCTGGTGAGGATGTAAAAAGGTGCAGGATGTAAAATTGTGATATGGAAAACAGTATGATGTTCCTCAAAAAAGTAAAAATATCATTACCATATGATCTGCCAATTCCACAAAAGAATTGAAATCAGTCTTGAGATATTTGTATATCTATGTTCATAACAGCATTGTACACAGCTGAATGGTGGAAACAACTCAAATATCTATTGACAGATGTATAGACAAACAAAATGCAGGATACACATACCATTATTCATTCTTAAAGAAAATTCTGAAACATGCTGCAACATGGATGAATCTTGAGAACATTATGTGAAGTCAGTCAGTCATCCAAATATAAACAATTCCATTTATATGAGCTACTTAGAGTAGTTACATTCATACAGACAGAAAGTAGAATGGTGGTTGTCAAGGGTTGGTGAAGGAAGAAATGGGAAGCTACTGTTTAATAGGCATAGTTTCAGTTTGTAAGATGAAAGCCTTGTGGAGATGGATAGTGGTGATGGTTACACCACAATAGGTACTTAATACCACTGAATTGTACACTTAAAGATGGTTAAGATGACATTTTTATATGAATGTTTGTTAAAGAATCAGGACTTGGTGGTTTTGAAAATTCTCAGCCTCTCCATATTTAAAAGATGCAAGCATCAAAAAATGGCTTCCAGGAAAAGATCATGTTGCGGGCATTGCCAGGAGAATCCTGGTCTAAAAATGATGTCAAAGATGTGATTGTAAAACATTTTGTTAGATTAAGAAAGACAAAAAGTAGTGCCCTAACAGTGCTATTCAGTCATGTGAAAGACCTTTTAAAAGGATTAAGAGTGTGCTTCACAGATCCTCTCAATCAAATAATAGGCCTCTGGGAAGCTTAAGAGCTTTGTCCCTCAGACTTCTAAACATGGGCCTAAGGTTTAAGAATGGCTTATCTAGGAGAGATTTCTGTCTTGACTTTTATGTAATGGAATGGACCCTAATGAGATTCACAGGAAGCCCACAATGTTTTTGCAAGAACTCTGCCAGCTTGAACTGGCAAGAATGGAATGAAAAGTACAGTATAAAACTAAAAGAGGCCATTAGACCCCCCACCCCCAATTCTATTGACAGGGAAAACAGGCTGAACAACTTCTCAACTATAACATGTACTACCTTACTTGAAAAAGAAAATGTGACTCTGAGGGTGAAACTAGGGGCCTAGATTGCAGAGCTGAAAGCCATGGGGAACTATTTCTAGGTCTTGCAATCTAATAGAAGAACTTCCAACACTGGGACAACTGAATTTCCGAATTACAATGGACCAGTGACTCCTCTGTGCCACCCATTTATCCTTTTTAAAAAATATATCAGATGGTGGAAAAAAGATGGCGGACAGCAGAGAAGCACGCTCGGGAGACTGGCAATAAAACAGGCTTATCGGGAAGATTGAATGCGTTCTTAGCAACATTCCCGCAACTGGAAGGGAGCTGAGACATCTGCACACATACAGACGGTGAAAATACAAGAAACTCCACACCGCTGACGCACGGAGTCCAGTGCCAGTGGCCCACAGGCCGAACCAGCATTAACGGTGCAGCTGCTGTGGTAGGATTACAGCACGGGAAGTGCAGACCACGGCAAAAAACAGCGCAGAATAAAAAGAGAGCCAGACGCGAGCAGTGGCCTCACAGACTTCTTTGGCGTAAATTGCCGAATGGGACCTGCACACATCAGAATGACACACAGGACCTGGATACTGCTGTCGGGACCGGGTAAGGTGCCACCATTTTGGAGAAGGGATGTGGCTCACCGGGACAAAGAAACAGAGAAGAAAAACAGTTGCAGGCATCCAAGGAACGATCCAGAGCCCAGAGAACAGCAAACACCTGGTGAGACGTGCACAGGCAGCCCAAAGGAAAGGGCCTGCCTGAGGCCAGCGCAGCAACCACAAGAGCTATAACCGGGGGGGCGGGCGTGGGGAATGCATGCCTTTTTGATGAACGCTTTCTTGATGCTCTTCACATACTGACACCCCCCACCCCCCAGCCATTATTCCTCTGTGCCAATCTGCCGCTGGCCAAAACTGCAGGCTAGAATCTACTGTGACTGTCTGGGCATGGTCCAAGTCAACTGGCTTAAACTCCAACTCTGTTTTTTTTGTTTGTTTGTTTGGTTTTTTGTTTGTTTGTTTGTTTTTGGTTTTGTTCTGTTTGATAGTGGGATTATTTGTGTGTCTGTGTTCCTCTTTCCTTTCTTCCTTCTCACTTTAGTCTCTTCTGCCCTCATCTTATCTACTTACACCCTGTCATTGTGTACTCATCAGAGGTGAAAACAAGGTATATGCAGAAATTGGGACTTCTAGGCCTGGGGCAATTGAAATATACAGAAAAGCAGTGTTATATATAGTTTAATCTCTATTTTTCTTGACTCAGTTTCTCTCTCCTCTCTCTTACAATAATTCTTAATTCTTTATTATCTCGCATTGTTTCTTTTTATTTTTTCTTTTCCATCTTCCTTTATCTTTCTTCTCTCAAAGGCTAAATAAGTTGGGTTTATATACAAATCATTTTTCCTCTAAATCGCTCACTCCATTCTCTTTTCTCTCCTGTCTGCTGATATTAAACCACTTCTATAGAATTCTACTGTTATACTTCCTAAGAAAGAACATCTCAGTAATCTCACTTGCTTCTTCCTAAACATATCATCTCTGTATCCAATACTGAAACTGTAAACCCCAACGCAAGCATACAGAGTAAATAGGAAACAATATCTGGGTTAACTAAATCTGTACATTGTGATCAAACTGGGATTTGCTGTAAAGAAAGTGTTAGAGCTTAAATTGTAAGGTATTTATAAGGGGACCTGACAGCATTGTACCACAGGAGAAACATAAGGCTATAAGATGAAATTGAAATAGGCAAGGTCCCACAGTGCTAGGAGAATAGACACACAAGCATTATGAAGAAGCAAGGGAAGAAAGTGGCTGAAACCAACCAACAGGTCCCCTCAATTGATTCCATGGCAAGCACAGTTGGTCAAATGCCAGAGATGGAATTTAGAAATTACATATTCCAAATGTTTATGGATCTTAAGATTGAAATAAAAAATGAGATGAGAGAGCAAGTGGAGGCGGTAAAAGAGCATTTTGACAAAGAACCCCAAAAACAAATACAAGAAGCAAAAGATTACTTCAATAGGGAGATAGAGATTCTAAAGAAAAACCAAACAGAAATTCTGGAAATGAAAGAAGAAATAAACCAAACTAAATGCTCAATTGAAAGCATCACCAACAGATTAGATCACCTGGTAGAAAGGACCTCAGATAATGAAGACAAAATATTTATCCTGGAGAAAAATCTAGAGGACATGGCAAAAGAAATAAGAAAACAAAAACAGAGCATTCAGGAATTATGGGACAGCATAAAAAGACCAAACTTAAGAGTGATTGGTGAGGGGCTGGGATTGTGGCTCAGCGGTAGAGCGCTCACCAAGCGCGTGGGCGACCCGGGTTCGATCCTCAGCACCACGTACAAATAAAACTCATTGAATAAAACGCATTGTGTACAACTAAAGCAAATAAATTTTAAAAAATTTTAAAAAAAAGAGTGATTGGTGTAGAAGAAGGTGCAGAGTTTCAAACCAAAGGAATGAGTAATTTATTCAATGAAATAATAGCAGAAAATTTTCCACACATGAGGAACGAATGGCAAAACCAAGTTCAAGAGGCTTACCGAACACCAAACGTGCAAAACCACAACAGATCCACACCAAGTCACATTATAATGAAATTGCCTAATATACTAGGCAAGGAGAGAATACTAAAAGCCACAAGAGAAAGGAAGCAGATTACATATAGGGGGAAACCAATCAGATTATGCTCAGATTTTTCAACCCAGACCTTAAAAGCTAGAAGATCCTGGAATAGCATATTTCAAGCTCTGAAAGAAAAGGGTTGTCAACCAAGAATCTTATATCCAGCAAAATTGAGCTTTAGATTCGAAGATGAAATAAAAACCTTCCACAACAAACAAAAGTTAAAAGATTTCACAACTCGAAAGCCAGCACTTCTGAACATCTTGGGCAAAATTTTCCACGAAGAAGAAGAGAAAAATAACATTGAAAACCAACAAAGGGAGATAGTAAACTAAAGGAATTACCAACCAGAGGAGAACCCAAATCAAGCTAATTACCATAATACATTTAAAAATGGATGGAAATAAGAATCACATCTCAATAATAACCCTGAATGTTAATGGTCTAAACTCACCATTTAAAAGACACAGATTGTCAGATTGGATTAAAAGAAACAACCCAACAATTTGTTGCCTACAAGAAACACACCTCATAGAAAAAGACATCAAGCGATTGAAGGTGAAAGGCTGGGAAAAGTCTTATCACGCACATGGGCTGTGGAAGCAGGCAGGGGTTTCCATTCTCATATCAAATAAAGTAGACTTCAAGCCAAAGCTAATCAAAAGAGATAAAGATGGATATTTCTTACTACTTAAGGGAACCATTCATCAACAAGATATAACAATTATAAATCTATATGCCCCAAATAATGGAGCACCTACATTCATCAAACAAACCCTTCTCAAGTTCAAGAGTAAAATAGACCACAACACAGTTATTCTAGGGGACTTCAACACACGCCTCTCACCAATGGATAGATCATCCAAACAAAAGCTAAATAAAGAAACATTAGGCCTTGTTAAAACAATTAATAACTTAGACCTAACGGACATATATAGAATATTTCATCCCTCAGTAAGCGAATACACTTTCTTCTCAGCAGCACATGGCTCCTTCTCCAAAATTGACCATATATTATGTCACAAGGCAACTCTCAGCAAATATAAAAAAATAGAAATCCTACCTTGCATTCTATCAGACCATAATGGGATGAAATTGGAAATCAATGATAATACAAGAAATAAAAAAAAAAAACTACTCCAACAGCTGGAAGCTAAACAACATGCTACTGAATGAACAAGGGGTTGAAGAAGACATCAAGGAGGAGATTAAAAAATTCCTAGAGGTAAATGAGAATGCTGATACATCATACAGAAATCTCTGGGACACTATGAAGGCAGTAGTAAGAGGAAAATTCATTGCACTGAATTCCTTCATTAAAAGAAAAAAACAACAACAAATAAAGGATTTAACATCACACCTCAAAGCACTAGAAAAAGAGGAACAGATCAACACTAAGAGCAGTAGAAGACAGGAAATAATTAAAATCAGAGCTGAAATTAATGAAATTGAGACTAAGAAACAATTCAAAGAATTGACAAACCAAAAGTTGGTTCTTTGAAAAAATAAATAAAATTGACAGACCCCTAGCAATGCTAACGAAAAGAAGAAGAGAAAAAACTCAAATTACTAGCATCCGTGATGAAAAAGGAAATATCACAACAAACACCTCAGATATACAGGAGATAATTAGAAATTACTTCGAAAAATTGTACTCTAATAAAATAGAAAATACTGAAAGCATAGACAGATTTCTAGAGTCGTATGAATTCCCCAAACTGGAAGAGGAGGCTATACACAATTTAAATAAATCAATTTCAAGTGAAGAAATAGAAGACGCTATCAAAAAACTTCCAACAAGAAAAAGTCCAGGTTCTGATGGGTTTACAGCCGAGTTCTACAAGACCTTCAAAAAAGAACTAATACCGATGCTCTTCAAATTATTTCAAGAAATAGAAAAAGAGGGAGCTCTTCCAGACTCTTTCTATGAGGCCAATATCACATTAATCCCAAAGCCAGGCAAAGACACAGCCAAAAAAGAAAACTTCAGGCCAATATCTTTAATGAACATAGATGCAAAAATCCTCAATAAAATTCTGGCAAATCGGATTCAAAAACATATCAGAAAGATAGTGCACCATGATCAAGTGGGGTTTATCCCAGGGATGCAAGGCTGGTTCAACATTCGGAAATCAATAAACATAATACATCACATTAATAGACTTAAAGATAAAAACCATATGATCATCTCAATAGACACAGAAAAAGCATTTGACAAAATACAACACTCCTTTATGTTCAAAGCTCTAGAAAAATTAGGACTAACAGGAACATATCTAAACATTATAAAAGCTATCTATGCAAAACCTCAAGCTAACATTATCTTAAATGGAGAAAAATTGAAAGCATTCCCTCTAAAAACTGGAACAAGACAGGGATGCCCCCTCTCACCACTGCTACTTAACAAAGTACTTGAAACTCTGGCCAGAGCAATTAGACAGACGAAAGAAATTAAAGGGATCCAGATAGGAAAAGAAGAGCTCAAATTAGCACTATTTGCTGATGACATGATAATATACCTAGAAGACCCAAAAACTCTACCAGAAAACTTTTACAACTAGTAAATGAATTCAGCAAAGTAGCAGGATACAAAATCAATACCCATAAGTCAAAGGCATTTTTGTACATCAGTGACAAAGCCTCTGAAAGGGAAATGATGAAAACTACTTACTCCATTTACAATAGCATCAAAAAAAAAAAAAATACCTGGGAATCAACTTAACGAAAGAGGTGAAGGACCTCTATAACGAAAACTATAGAACACTAAAGAAAGAAATCATAGAAGATCTCAGAAGATGGAAAGACCTACCTTGTTCTTGGATAGGTAGAATTAATATTGTCAAAATGTCCATACTACCAAAAGCATTATACAGATTTAATGCAATTCCAATGAAAATCCCAATGACATTTCTCAAAGAAATAGTAAAAGCAGTCATGAAATTCATCTGGAAAAATAAAAGACCCAGAATAGCTAAAGCAATCCTGAGCAGGAAAAGTGAAGCAGGCGGCATCACCATACCAGACTTTAAAATATACTATAGAGCAATAGTAACAAAAACAGCATGGTACTGGCACAAAAACAGACCAGTAGACCAATGGTACAGAATTGAGGACACAGAGACTAATACATATAATTTCAGCTATCTTATATTAGACAAAGGCGCCAAAAATGTACAGTGGAGAAAGGATAGCCTCTTCAACAAATGGTGCTGGGAAAACTGGAAAGCCATATGCAACAAAATGAAATTAAACCTGTATCTCTCACCATGCACAAAATTCAATTCAAAGTGGATCAAGGACTTAGGAATTAGACCAGAGACAATACACCTAATAGAAGAAAAAGTAAGCTACAATTTCCAACATGTTGGATTAGGCTCCAAGTTCCTTAACAAGAATCCTGTAGCACAAGATTTATTACCAAGAATTAATGACTGGGATAGATTTAAGCTAAAAAGCTTCTTCTCAGCAAAAGAAGCAATCAGTGAGGTTAATAGAGAACCAACTAACTGGGAACAAATATTTAATACATGCACATCGGATAGAGCACTAATTTCTAGAATATATAAAGAACTCAAAAAACTTGACACCAAAAAAAAACAAATAATCCAATTGATAAATGGGCTAAGGAATTGAAAAGACACTTCTCAGAAGAAGATACACGATTAATCAACAAATACATGAAAAAATGCTCACCATCGCTGGCAATTAGAGAAATGCAAATCAAAACTACTCTAAGATTTCATTTCACTCTAGTCAGAATGGCAGCTATCAAGAACACAAACAACAATAAATGTTGGAGAGGATGTGGGGAAAAAGGCACACTCATACATTGCTGGTGGGACTGCAAAATGGTACAACCATTATGGAAAGCAGTATGGAGATTTCTTGGGAAAATGGGAATGGAACCACCCTATGACCCAGCCATCCCACTCCTGGGTCTATTCCCAAAGGACTTAAAAACAGCATATTACAGTGACACAGCTACCTCAATGTTTATAGCAGCACAATTCACAATAGCTAGGTTGTGGAACCAACCTAGATGTCCCTCGGTAGATGAATGGATAAAGAAAATGTGGTATATATACACAATGGAATTTTACTCAGCAATAAAAGAGAATAAAATAATGACATTTGCACGTAAATGGATGAAGTTGGAGAATATAATGCTAAGTGAAATCAGTCAATCTCAAAAATCCAAATACCGAATGTTTCCTCTGATATAAGGAAGCGGTTCACAGTATTGTTGGGTCGGGGTACATAGGAGGACTAGAGGAACACTATAATGGTCAAAGGGAAGGGAGGGGAAGGGCGGGTGCAAGGGGGGAAGGGGGAAAAAGTGGTTGAATAAGATGGATATCATTATTCTAAATGCACGATTGAAGACTTGAATGCTGTGAATATACTTTGAATACAAGCTGTTTTATGTAAAAAGATGCTCTATATGTATAGTATGAACTGTAATACATACTACTATAAATAAAAAAAATAAAATAAAATAAAAATATATCAAAAATTATTATCCTGTGCCCGTCACTCTTATAAGGTTCATATGGGTGGGAAGTGTTTTATAGACCAAGAGGAACTGATAGAACAGAAGTAACAGGACTTGTACTTAAGGAACTACAGTTGGGGAGCCTCATCTTCACCTGGATGATTTATGTGATAAGATGATGAACTTTAAGCTGATGCTGTAATTGAAGGTAACTTTGAGGAGCTGGGATGGGGGATGAGTGCTCTCTGCATGTGTGAAGGACATGAATCATTAAGAGCAGAATGAAGACTACAATAGACAGGCTCTAAAAGGGTCTCCAGTGATCCCTGCTTTCTCATATTTATACTGTCTTGAAATCCTCTCCCCTTGAGTGTGGGCAGGACATGATTCTTATCTAACTAGGAGAATATGACAAAAGTGATGAGATGTCAGTTCTCAGATTAAGTTACAAAAGGATTCTGGCTTCCAACTTGCTATTCCTTCTTGCTTTTTCCCTCACTTACCCCTAGAGATACTGATTGTCACATTGCAAGCTGTCCTTAGACAGATCACATGGCAAGGAATCCATGTCTCTTGTGAACCTACAGTAAGAACCTTTGGCTTGTCAGCAGCCAGGTGAGTCAGCTTGGAAGCATATGCTCCCCATATGAGCCTTAAGATGGTTGTATTTACGACTGACAACTTAATTGCAGCTTGGTGAGAGATTCCAACCCAGAAGATATAACTAACCTGAGTCTGGATTAGAAACAATGAAATAATGAATATTTGTTGTTTGATGTTGCTAAGTGTGAGGGTAACTTGTTATACAGCAATAGAACTACCATACCCACAATGAAGATTTAACAACCTTCAGTGTTTGTTTTTAATATGAATCTAATATATATACGTGTACAATATTTATATACATAATATGTTGCCTTTTAAAAGACCGTTAGGACATTCATAAAACTCTACATAATAGTTCCTTAAAAAAAGCTCAGTAAATTCCACAAAGAACTAGAACTGATAAAAATCTTCTGATCAAATGGGGGAGGAAACACCTTGGTAATATTTTCAGAACAATTTTCTTAACAAATCTAAGATGAAAGGATATCAAAATCAGAATTACACAATTTCTATTAAAAAAAGCAAGAAGTGTTAATAGAAGCATATATCGCACTACAGTGTAATCACACTGCTCATGGGAAAATGTATAACTGTAAATATTTGTGTTAATTTATAAGTTATTCAATAGTGCTCACAGGAAAATATATAACCTTAAATAATTGTATTAGTTTATAAAATTTTCACATAAGAATAAAAGTTTGAGTTTTTAATTCGAGAAATTGGATGGAGCTAACAAACCATATAGCCAATAAATAGTCTACTTAAGAAAAAGGGTAGAAAATAAATAAAAAACTTAGAATGGGGAAATAATGAATTCAGAGAAAATAAAAAATAAATGCTAACAGGTTACTTTGCTCAAGTCTATGTATTTGAATCATTATTAAAATGGGTATATTTTTAGGAAAATATGAATCATAAAAATGTACCTCCAGAGAAGAGAACAAATCTAAATAAACCAATTAGCATAAAAAATTAAAGCACATTGGTGCACAGCTATAATCCCAGATACTTGTGAGGCTGAGGCAGGAGGACTCCAAGTTCAAGGCTCTTCTTCCACCCTATCTCAAAATAAAATGTAAAAGCGTCTGGATGTAGCTCAGTGGTGTACAATTGCCTAGCATGTGCAAACCCTTATTAGGTTCAATCCTCAGCAACACACACACACACACACACACACACACACACACACACATTAATGATTGAAAAGCTACCCTTTTCCCTCAAAATGTACTTGTCCAAGAAGTTTTCAGTGTTCACTTTTCACCACTATTATTTATAAGTGTTATAGGAGCAGTAGCTGATGAACTTAGGGAAAATTAAAAATGAGATCTTCGGTGAGAAAAGAAGAGAAATCACATGCCTACTTGGCCTTTTGAAGTTCTGGAGGCCACACGTTTCACAACTAAGAATACTGTCCTGGCCCACATATCAGGTCATATAGGAGGCTGGAAATTTTTATACATATATGATTTTTAGTTGTAGGTGGACACAACACTTTTATTTTATTTTTATGTGTTACTGAGGATCGAACCCAGTGCCACCCGCATGCTAGGCGAGCGCTCTACCACTGAGCCACAACCTCAGCCCGAGGCTGGCAATTTTGAGTGGAGCCAGCAACAGAAGGAGCTCTGTAAGAGGCTGTGGTGCAAATGGCCTGTCACATGACTTGTACATTCCAGAAGACCCTGTAGAGTTGTAAATTGTTCAGTGTGTTTATGGCAAGCTCTAGAGGAAAAATCACAATGCAGAACCTGGTATCCTGGAGCAAGGACAGGACTTCTGTAGCATAGAATTATATGACTTTTAAAAAATAGCTTCTGACAAGGTACTGGGATGGAACATTCAATCATGCAACACCTAAGTTCAGAACTGCTGAAATCTATAAGTCATAAACCGAAGTTAGTACATAAGTGATCCAGTAGAACACAGAAATACTACATGTAGTGTCGCTGCCTGAAGCGGAAGTCGCTTGGAGCAGCGAACGCCACAGGAAAATTCGGAGGCAGGATGAAAATGAAAAAAGGTCTTTTATTCTTCTTCTCTCTCCAGCTCCAACAATCACTCCAAATGCTCTAACTCCAACCACCACCTTCTTCTTCCCCCCACACACTAATGAACCTCACCCAGTTATATACATATAGCTTTAACAAGGACACGTGCTTACAGCTCAAGCTTACAGGTGCGTCACGCAGTGTTCACGGGCATACAAAGATTCTTTGAATAATGTATTAATATCAGGTGGAAACTAGAACATCTTTTATGGCTCTCAGCTAACCGCAATCTTTAGCTATCTCCTTGATTATAGGCTCCTTCAATGTAGGATAATCATGAGCAAGATCAGAGGGCATATGTAAGCTGCATGAGCAGACCCCCTATTATCCACCACAGTTCACCAGAGACCTTCCTCTAGCTTATACATAGACCTATGTGCAACACACCTATATACAATACACCTATGTACAACCATGTGTAAGAGGCAAATAAAACCTGAGTTTTGAGATAATAAATAAACAAGACTCAAGCCAAAAGTGAATGAGAGCTACATTACCTCCTCATTCAGAGATGCCCTTGTAAGAGGAAAGGGAAAATCTTCCAGAGGGGCAGAGCTTCAGGCAAAGGTCATCCACTTTGTATGGAAGGAGAAGTAGCCCGTGGTCATACATATGGATTCATGGACAATGACAAGTGTCCTGGAGCACTGGCCAGGCATGTAGAAGATTGAAATATGTGTAAACAAGAAGTTCTGGGGTAGAGACACATGGATAGGTCTATGAGAGCAGGCAGGAGGTGTGAAGATCTTTGTATCAGAGTGCTCACCAGGAAGCATCTATCATGGAAGAAGCATTAAATGATCAAGCAAACAAATGACTTGAGTCAATGTGAGTTAATTTCCTATACTAGCCAGCACTAGGGCCTGTGAATAAAGTGACCAAAGAGGCAGAGATGGAGGCTATACATGGACTAAGCAGCAGGGACTCTCATTAACTAAGATTGATCTAGCGAACTGTTGTCTTGGAATGTCCAACTTGCCATCAACAGATGTCAATCCTGAGCCTCCAATGTGACAACCAGTCATTAGATGGAAAGTTGATATATAATTTATTTATTTTTTTTTTTTGTCACAGGAACTGATAGCTCTTCCAGATGTGGGGCTTAAGCTGGTCCATAGACTTGGAATTTGGGCCTGCTTTGTAGTCTTTTATTTTTCTCCACTCTCTTCCTCCAATATTCAACCCAGTCTCTGGTCAGGTAGTTTTGTTTATCTTAACCTTAATTCTGATCCCCCAATCCAGAATGAGGCACTATTATGGCATGTTGGGTTTCCTGTCCCAAGTTAATATTGGGAATAAGCCTAATGCTGTCATAAAGCTTACAGTCAGCTCAATTTGCTTTGGTTATAAAAAATACATCTTCCTTAAATGTACCCTGAAGTTTTCTGAAAGTCAGCCCAAATGCAGTGACTAGAAACTTTTTTCCCAGCCTTCTTCCATGAAACAAGATCCCTTCCCCCCAGTCCTGGGATGCATTCACTCATCGGAATTTACACCCCTTGTTACACATAAAGAACTTTATTCCTTATCTCACAGGAACTAAACTCCTAGCAAATATTGCCACCCATTTTTAAGCTCACAAAACCAAAGTTCATTTGCTTCAGCTCCAATTATTGCTTTTATTTTTTGCTCTATATTTAATCCACAGAGATATTTACTTGTTTCTGAGATTACTAGTCTTTTGGTGTTACAGTATTTTATTGAGCATTGCTAGGTTACAGAGTTATTGTGACTAGAAGTCCCTTAAAGCTGTCTCTGTGTGTGTATGTGTGTGTGGTGCTGGGGATTAAACCAGGGCCTCCTGCATACTAAGCATGCACTCTAAACCTGAACTACATCCCACAAAAGGTGGCATTTTACATATTATTTAAAAAAAATGCTTTGGGGTAACTAAAAGAGCATTTGGAAAAAAATAAATTGGATGCCTACCCCATATCTCCTACTAAAACAAGTTCTCAATAAAGATTTAAACATCAAAATGAAGCCACTGAAATATTAGAAAAAAAACTAGGATAGACAAAGGCTTTTTAAACATAAAAGTGCTAAACATAAAGGAAAAATATTGATAAACTTTGACTACATTTAAGTTAAGAGCCTCTGTTCATTAAAAGATACCATTAAGAGAGTAAAATGGCAAACCTAAGAGTAGGAGAAGAATGTAATACATATATCTAAACAAAGACTCATGTCCTGTGATATATATATATTTAAAACTACAGATCAGTAAAGAGAAACAAATAAAAAGGCCTTAAAAACCTAATTTTTTAAAAAAAGTAGACAAGAAATAGGAATAGACACTTTTCAGAATATGATATCCAAGAATCTAAGAAACATATGAAAAGGACTACAGGGGCTGGAGTTGTGGCTCAGCGGTAGAACGCTCGCCTAGCACGTGCGCGGCCCGGGTTCGATCCTCAGTACCACGTAAACATAAATGCATTGCATTGTGTACAACTAAAAGCAAATAAATAAATAAATATTTAAAAAAAAAAAAGAAAGGACTACATAAGATTTGTTATCAGGGTAATACAAAATAAAAGTAGAGTGAGAAGCCACCACACACTCACTAGAACATGGAGATACTGAATTGCTAAAAACTGATGACAGACAGGGTATAGTGGTACAAGTTTATAATCCTAGCTACTCAGGAGGCCAAGGCAGGAAGATCCAAGTTTGAGGCCAGCCTGGGCAACTTAGCAAGACCCTATCTCAAACTAAAAATTAGAAAAAGGGCTGGGGATGTAGCTCAGTGGAAGAGAGCACTTGTCTAGCAATCCCAACCCCCTGGGTTTAATCCCCAGTACCTGCCCCATCCCCCACACAAAAAGATAGTGGGAATGTAAAATGACAAAATCACTTTAGAAAACTGGTAATAGCTACTAAAGCTAACCATAGGCCTATCAAAGGTCATTTAGATTAAGTCACAGGCCCACCTAAAGTCACGCAGAAAGAAAGCAGACGAAATAATGTCTATCTTATATCAGAGCCTTTGTCCTTCATTGTTACCCTGCTTTTCCACTTGTGAAGGTCTTCTACAAACATACCAATACCATA
Organism: Tamias sibiricus; assembly: GCA_025594165.1. NCBI lineage: Eukaryota > Metazoa > Chordata > Mammalia > Rodentia > Sciuridae > Tamias > Tamias sibiricus. The sequence goes on along the minus strand of CM046672.1, from coordinate 15,348,326 downwards.
AAGGAACTTTATGCCTTTCTCTAGTTCAATGTGATTTGCATTTATTTGAAATAGAAGACCTTATTGTAGCTTACCCCTGGTTCACTGTTGGGGTTGACTGAACCTTAACAGAAGCCTAGAACTGAAATACTGAATCAGAACCAGAAGAAGCATCAAATAAACTATTAGTTATTGTTATTTTCTGATTTCAAGTTCAGTAAAATCATTCCCAAAATACATCAGAATTATTTTAAAAACTGGTTCACCTTCCTAATGATTTTCTTGGTTGAAATCTTCAATGTTCAGAAAGCCCCACTTTCTGACTATAATCAAAATTCAGGTCCATGATCTGGCTTAGTATTGATTTTGTTTCTTATGCCATCTGTCCATCATCTTCAAGCCCTGCCAAACCTCATGTTTGTGAGTCTACTAAACCTGCAGCTATTTCATTACTTAAGGATCTCATCTGAAATAGTTACCTGGGATTCACCACAGGTTTTTCCTCTAGAAAAATGCTTTTCATTTCTGATGCTTGCCAGGATCTAGTAAAACTTTATCACTAGGCTAAAATTCATAATCCTCATGGTTAAAATGTTTTAAAGCCTTTCCAAATTGTCTTTTTTTAATATATATATTTTAGTTGTAGTTGGACACAATACCTTTATTTTATTTATTTTTTTATGTGATGCTGAGGATCAAACCCAGCACCTTGCACATGCTAGGTGAGTGCTCTACCACTGAGCCACAATCCCAGCAACCCCAATTATCTTTTGAGTAATGCTAAGTTGTTGCTTAAGCTGCCAGTTCATGGGTAACCCAGAAGCACCAGAGCTGGCTATCTAAATATTCCTGATAGTTAATATTGCTACATTGAACTGCTGAGTTAATAGATCTTGCTAATATTCTGTAGGAGCCTAAAAGGCATGCATGGAATGTTTCATTAAAAAGTAGCAGCTTGGAAATTATAGAAGTTTAATTTGGGTTATTTAATAATAATACTCATCCTGGAGGTCCCTCAACTAATTAGGAATCCTTTTCAAAATACTGGAACATTTTAGGCAGTACCTAAGAAGAAGAAAAAAAAAAGGACTCAAATTTCAGTAAAAAGCCTGAATATTTCAAACAGTTTGTTGGAACAAAGTGAAACAAAGAAATTTCCCCAGATGTCAACCTTTTCCCCAGAGATCAAGAGGCTTGAGCATGGACAGGAGCAAGGAGGAGTATACTTCTGAGCTCTGAATCTGCAGGAGAACTTTTTCTTGCTTGATTAAAGAAGCAAAAAGAATATGAATTAAAGCAATCTGGCCAAATGAGAGAACAGGTTAGTAATGACTATTTCCTCCTCCTTAAAAAATTTTTATGACGATTCTACACATGTGGAAATGTGCAGTTTTTGTTTCAGACTTTGAAAGTGTCAAGAGTTCTTCCATGTGAACAAACAATGAAGACTTAGCATCCTCAAACAGAAGTTAAGTTGTAGACAGATAAGTCACAAATAATTTCAAGTACTTAATAATCTGCATATTATGTATACATATGCATATGACAGATTACTTTTTAACTACTGCCCATATTTATTTTAAAATTAGACCCAATTTCATTTATTTCTTTTCTAATCTTTTTTTTTAAAAATTGTCCTGATGCTGAAGTTTCTTGCATTTTTCTGTTGCTCTGCCTTACATCAGGGTCCTGCTTTTTGTCTCCAAAACTGGGTATAAGGGTTCATAACAATAAAATTCTGAGTTAGGGGCTATAGAATGGAATTGAACAGAAAAGTTTGAGTTAAGACACTGGATATCAGATCCAGAGGTAGGACAGCAGCAGCCAGGGCCATCCCAGGACCCATCTCTCTCTACCTTTGGTCACTTTGGAGAAGAAATTTCCAACTGGACCATTCTTGGTGTTAGTCCTCATTCATCATTATTGAACAATAGATGTTAGATCTGTTTTCTGATCTAGATGGGAAAGGAGAGAAAGATTTTTCTTAGAACTATCACTGTGCTCATGTTAATTTCATTTTCTCTTCATTCTCCTCATAGTCAGAATTAGTTTCTAGCCTTCCATAACTGACAAATCTTCTGAAATACCATTCTTATACCTCTTTGGAATTCTATTTGGCCCTAAAGGTAATTTGGGCACCTCATTTTATGGGCACACAGAATAATTAATGCCAACAATTCATAAGAATCAATAGGATAATTTGTTTTTTTTTTTTAAATATTTATTTATTTGCTTTAGTTGTACACAATGTGTTTATTTGTATGTGGTGCTGAGGATCGAACCCGGGCCGCGCACATGCTAGGCAAGTGCTCTACCGCTGAGCCACAATCCCAGCCCAGGATAATTGTTAAGAAACACAAACATGAGTTTCTACCTCTGACCTACTGAACTGGAATCCATGGGAGGCATAGAAGCATCTTTATTTTTAAAAGAACTAGATGTAATATTTTGATTAGGTAATTTTAATATACACAGTAGAAGGTCATAACACTTCTGGTTTCACATATGGTAACTATGTTAGCTTTTCGTCATTGGGACAAAATGCCTGAGAAAAACAACTCAGAAGAGGAAACGTTTATTTTGGCTCATAGTTTCAGAGGTTTCAGTCCATGGTTGGCTGGCTCCATTGATCTAGGCTTGAGGTGAGACAGGACATCATGGTAGAAGTGTGTCTGAGGAAGGATGTTCACTTCAAGGCAGCCGGGAAGCCCAGAAAGAGAAAAAAAGGAAAGGGCTGGGGACAAGATTTACCCTTAGAGATCACACCTCCAGTGACCCACTTCCTCCAACTAAGCCCCCCTTCTTGAGTTCCACCACCACCCAATAATGTCATCAACCTATCAATGGATGAACCCACTAATGAGGTTAAAGCCCTCAGGATCCAATCATTTCCAAAAGCCACCTCTGAACATTGCAGCATTCATTTAACACAGGAACTTTTGGGGGATTCCAGATCCAAATCTTAACATGACCATATGGTTTATCATCCACAAAAAACATTTTAAAAGTCAAATCAGGGGTATTAATAATTCATTGGTCCACTGTCAAAAATGTAGACAATTCTGGGCCATCAGGACATAATGGTCAACCTAGTAAATAGATCATTATTTTCCTCCCCACCTACATTCTTTATTTTTGTAATAGCTTTGAGATAAAAATTATACTATGCAATTCAACCTCTTAAAATGTCCAATTCAATATTTTTAATATATTCACAGTTTTACAACCATCAACAAATCAATCTCAGAACATTTTTACCATCCCCAAAGAAAACCCTGTACCCTTTATCAGTTGCCCAAGCTCTCCAACCCCACAAGCTTCTGTGTATCCACTCCTCTATGTTTTGATTCTATGGATTTCCCTGTTCTTGAAATTTTCTATAAAGGTAATTATCAATAAATTGGCTTTTATACCAGACTTCCTTCATTCTGCATGTTTTCCAAGTTCAGCCATATTGTAGCATGTGTCAGTACTTCATTTCTTTTTATTGCCAAGTAGTTTTCTATTATAAGGATATATCACATTCTTATCCATTTATCAGTTGATGGACATCTGGGTTATTTTGACCTTTTGGTTATCATGAGTAATGCTTCTATGTGCATTTGTGTAAAAGTTTTAGTGTAGACATATGTTTTCATTCTGTTTGGGATATGTATCTATTTACCACCACCACCACCCCTTGTGGGTAATGCACTTACCATGGAAGATTAATAGAGTTTTCACAAGCCACATAGAAGAGCAAGAAATCAGTAAGATGAACCTGAAAGGTAGAACATTATGTTACTTAGATTAGGTGAAATAGCTATTTTTTTGTTTTTAAAATACATTTGTGCCCTTTCTAGCAACAACCCAAATACTTGTTCAGAAATTACACTGGATGAGAAAAAGACATATGTAGGGAAGGAACCAGCCTTAAGAATCAGCAGAAATCCCTGCTGGGCTACCAAGGGCCCTTGCTTCAGAGCTTAAAGTCATTTATCTAAGAACAGATGGACTAATACATCAAAGATAAAATAACACTTACAAAATGCCCCTGGGTCTTTGTTCTCTGAGCAAATATGTGCATTCTGTGCCTTGAATAAAAAGTTTTAATTTCTAGTGTTAATAGTTAACTCACTGATGACTTCTTTAATTTTGTCTTTTTCTTTAAAATGCATGACACAGGCAGGCTAAGTTTTCAGGAAATGTATTTAACCTTATAAAGACCTACACATAGATGTAATGGTCTTATGTGAAGAGACACATAGTAAAGGTAGCTGTGTTAAAGTAAAATCAATATCTACAGAAGAGAAAATTAGAGAGGAAACCACTGATTTTCTTTCCCTCTTTCTTTTCTTCTCATCACTAGACTGTGCAAGTTTGGAACTCTTAGGAATCATTACACTATAGAAGTCTCTAGGTTTCCATTCTAATGGGTTCCAGGTTTTCCTGTTATGGGAATGAAACTAGAAGACTTAGTAAATCCTTATTTATTTGTCCCAAAGGCCAAGCAGTATTCTTTCTTTTCTGGTGCTGGTTTCTATTCATTCACTGCCTCTTCTCAGGTCCTTTTGCTGCCCGTCATTAATCTTTCAAGCTACAGCTGGGTGGGTTCAGAATAAAACCATCAGAGGAACTGAAAAAATGAAATATTTACCTGTACCAATGAGGGAAAAGGCCTATCAACCTTATCCTTTCAGTGCAATTGCATTTTTATTTTATTTTCCTCTATTCACTTTATATATAGAAGACAGAACACTTTTTATTTTTATACATACATACATATTCACTATAGATGTGTATATATATATATATTTTAAAAACTATCTATCCTCATTTGTAATGAGGTGTAATATATAGAGTTCAGCTAGTTACCATGGAGACACTGGTCCTCTGTTTCTTATCACAGAGCTACACTATCGTCTGGTGTCAGCCAAGGAGGGATGACAAAGGCCTCCCCAAGAGCCTAGCTCTGCAATTACTGAGCAATCAAGCGCCTCTTTTAATAGAGCACATCCAGGTACACATGACTTCTCACTCAGCACTGTCTTCTCTTCTTCTCTTTTAAACTTACACATAGCCGGATGCAGTTACTAAGGATAGGTACACTGAGTATATATATGTTCCTCTTTTGAATGGTCTGTTTACTCAGGATTTCAATGATATCTTTAATTTATATTATACAACTCATTAGCTATCATCGTCTTTATTTTTAGATCTTCCTTTTTTTTTAATTTTAAGAAGTGTTTTCTTCTGGGGAAATATAGTGATCTTCCTTTTATACATTAATCTGTTCTTACAGTTTGTCATTAACTGATGATGTAAAGAAGTGGATAAATGAAAATCAGTCTCTAAATTTCCTCTTAGTCCCGAGAGTTTCCTGATTTCTCTAACCAGGCCACTAAGTCTATCAACAGAAAGAGGGATAGAGAGGGAGGGAGAGAGAGAGAGAGAGAGAGAGAGAGAGAGGATATGATGGATATGATAGGCATTCATTTCTTCTGGTAGTGATGTAAAAAAGAATCTCAATGAACAGAATGTACATAATAGGAGAAACAAAAAGCCTAATTTTTCTTTAAGGATTTTTATTTTAATTGAGGGATGACTTTACTGTTCCACAGATTTGTCTTGAATGCTCAGACTGAGACTTTTTTTTAATATTTATTTATTTGCTTTAGTTGTACATGATGCATTTATTTGTACGTGGTGCTGAGAATCAAACCCGGGCTGCGCACATGCTAGGTGAGCGCTCTACCACTGAGCCACAACCCCAGCCCTGAGACTTTTTTCTAACCTTTATTTTATTTATTTGTTTTTATGTGGTGCTGAGGATCAAACCAGGGCCGCACACATGCTAGGTGAGTGCTCTACCACTGAGCCACAACCCCAGCCCTCAGACTGAGACATTTTTAAATTCACCTAGAAATTCATCATGAATTAAGGTTTGGACCAAGGCAATCAAATTAGTCTGGATCCATTATTATAGATAGGTTTCTTACAGTAACAACTCTTTTGTCCTGTGCAATGTCTATAATGTTATAAAATATATAGCCATCTTTGCTTTAACTCAGAAGTTCTAGAACTTTGCTAAAATGCCCTTATCCCCAAAGCAGAACAAATTTTAGGTGTTTAGAAAGCCCAATTGTGGTCGGAATTGAGAGAGATGGAAATAGTGAGATACCTACCAAAAATGAATATGGCATGATCAGTCCTCTGAATAAACTAAAAATCCAATTGGGGAAACAACCTTTAAACTTATGTAGTAGGTTCAATAATGTGAACAACAAAAAGTATAAAAAAGCATAAGGGTTGCTGGTGGGGGGAGAGGAATCAAACAAGAGAGTGTTGGTACTATGATTTGAACATATCCCCCCAAATTCACATTCTGCAAACTCAATTACAATGCTACAGTATTGAGAGATGAGGTCTTTAAGAAGTGATTAGCTTCCTTATGTAAAGGTCAGTACCGTTTTCCTGGCAGAAGGTTAGTTATGGCTGGAGTGAGTTCCTCATCAAAGGATGAGTTCAACTCCCTCCCCCCACTCTCTCCCTTTGCCAGCCTTCCCCTCATCCTCTCTTGCCCACCACAGGGTGGTCAATCATGTTGGCTCTCATCAGATGCAGTCCCTAAATCTTGAACTTTCCATCCTCCAGAACCATGAGTCAAATAAACTTGTATTATTTTAAAATAACCCAGACTGTGTTATTGTTATAGCAGCAAAAACCAGATTAAGACAGTAAATAAGAGGTGAAATTAGTGTTGAATAGATGGAGAAGAAAAAAGGAAAAAGCAAAGTAGACAAGGAAGATAGCAAAGCTAAAACACAGCCATGGAATTGGTCATGGTATTCTCAGAGGACAGTGATAATGTGAGCATTACTGAAGCAAATCATTCTTGAATTTCAAGGAAACTTCTAGAATCAGCTGATGATGTTAGTTTCCTCCTCTCAGACCAACCCCCAAAGTATTTCCCTTCTGTTTTTACTAGAGAAAGAAAGAGAATGGAAGGGAAAGAAAGAGAAGGGAGGGATGAAAGAGATAAAAAAGAAAGAAGGAAGAAAGAGAATGAAGCAGAAGGGAAGGAAGAAGGTTGAGAAAAAGATGGTAAGGGGAGAAGGAAGCAGGGAGAACAATTACATTCAAAATGACACAAAAAAGAAATGCAAAGCAGAGGTTGCCTATCTTTTTTTGCAGGTGGAGAACAAAGAGGGTTTTTGCAGGCAGAGTGTAGACACATTCTGTGTTATATGATCCCTTCGTGTTAGGAATGTCATTAATTAGAGAGAAACGAATGCTGGGAGACTTGCCAAATGCAGCGCAGGAGATCAAGGGCTATGTACTCATATGTTTTCACCTATGCTCTGGAATCCTTGGTAGAGCACAGTATAGGCTTTGTCAGGACCTTGACAGGAGTCTGATTAATACTAGGGTTTTAATAGATAGCGGATTTCTGGCATTTTTGTTACCAAAAGATGGTCTCATAAATATACAGTGTCTCTGAGTTGGACACTGAGGAAAATATATTAGATCAGTGGCATGAGCTAGGGGGAGGGGAGCCAGCATAAAAGTTTATTGGGGCTGCTGGAAAAAGTGCACAATAAAGGTTTACTAGGAGGTGACTGGAAAGAATGAAGATCTTCATGATAACAAAAGAGTAAGCACTCCAATAAACACTATTCTGTGTGCCCAGCGCTGTGTTAAACACTTCATGTGCCTGGTCTCACCTGATTATACCAGATAAACAATGGAACCACCATACATTATAGAAGAAACTGAGGTTCTGTAACTTAAGAAAAGTTAAGTTTCTTGCCTAAATTCACAGGGTTGGTGGCACATACCTGACAGAACACAGCAACTTGAATCTAATATTACAAAGGCAAAATTTACTTCAAAATATGTAATTACTGTAGTGTCAATTTCTTTCTTCTATTTCCTCTCATAAGATTATGAGAAGGCATAAAAGAAACTATCTGCTTGTTCTCTGTAAATATGGGAGAATAAAAATTGGAGAGGATATTTCTGAATAAAGAGGAGGAATGGTGGTAGAGTACTCACAGGGAAAGACTTGATGAAAAAGTAGTAAAACAGGCAAAATAATCCTATCCTTTAAATTTTTTTAATCTTATTCCTTTATCTTAAAGGAATTCATATGAAAGAAAAAGAAAAAAGGATAGGGAAAAAAGAGAAAATTTTCAAATAAAGTGATTGGAGTGTTTCTTCTCTTCATTTATTGCCGCTTTGGGGCGATAAGATTATAAATCTCAGTGAGCTTTGCTTACATTCATTTCCTGGTCCTATCATTCCTTGAATGTGCCACACTTGCTCCTGTCCTAGGGTCTTCACACAGCTTGTCTCCTCCACCTGGAACTCATGGCTGGCTTCTCAACTCATGTCTTAGTTCTGATGTCTGTTTTTCAGGCTGATCATTCTTGACAACCTGTGTAAAATGTCTCTCTTCCCCTGCCCAAAACCCACCCCATACTTTATCTAAATATTCTGCTTTTATCTCTCTTCACAGGACTTTTCACTTTCTGAAGGTTTTGTTTTGTTTGTACTTGGGATTGAACCCAGGGGTGCTCTATCATTAAACTGTCCCATAGCCCATTTAAAATTTTATTTGAGACATATCTCACTAAGTTGCCAAGGCTGGCCTGACACTTATAATCCTCCTGCCTCAGCTTCCCTAGTAGCTTGAATTACAGGCAGGCACCATCACATCACATTTAATGTTTGATTTTAATGTATTTATATTCATGTGTTTAATTTATGCATAACATTTTATTCACGTGAATATAAGGTTTTATTCATTATTATGTCTCTAGTACCTAATTGAATAATTGACACATAGTAAGCACTTCGTAAATATTGTTGAAAGAATGAAAGAGAACAGGGCAATCTTAAAGCTATTTGATAATACCTCACAATTCAGAAAGTACTTGCATATATTCGATAATCGATATCCCACTGTGGCTTATGTGCATAACAACTGGTTACATGAAAACACCTGAAAAACAGAGAATTTTATTTGCTATCAATAGTCTTTCTTGGGGCTGGGCACCTTGCTTGGCATGAGCAAGGCCTTGGGATTGATCCCCAACTCCACACACAAAAAAGTATTTTTTGCATGAAGCCCTTCAGCTTAATTTAAATTCTTGGCATAGATGTGTGGACACTTATAGTCCAAGCCCCTTTCAAAATCTTGGTGAGAAGGACTCTGCAGAATGAAAAAGAGCAACAAAATGCAAGTTATTTCCATGAATTTTGAAGTTTTTTGTTGTTGTTGGTATCATTTTCAATAGACAGTGAAGTTCCTGTTTTTATTTTCCAGAAATGTCCCTGTAAACACTTGATGTTTTTATTACTTCTTTTCTGATTAGTACAAGCTAGAATAAAGAACCCCATAGTTATCAAATGAAAAAATCAACTGGTCAAAGCAGGTAACTTTTGTGTATAATCTAGATTTTAGTTTTGAATTTTCAGGGAATTTGAGAAGAGAATGACATCCAGGGATGAGAATTCAACCTCACCCTCTGCCACATTCACGTTTTCTTTGATGATTTATCCAGGAATTAGGAACATGATCCTCATGAGTTTTATCTCATTCCAGTCTCACTGTCCTGATGTTCTGCTGCAGGATTAGCAGACTGAATGTATCTCTCCCAACTCAAATCTCCTACCACAGGGCCTGGCATGAATCATCACATCTGAAATTGGTAGAAGACAGGTAGCACACTATTAACTCTAAACTGAGAAGCAATTATGTTCCAAAAAGCACTGAATTATTGCTGTCCCCATTGCTGAATATTTTTGGTTGTTGTTGTTGTCATTTGCAGAATGAGGCTTAGGGAACAAACATCATTAAGAAAATCCTATGTCAGATTTGAGGAAGAGATTCCAGTTCCTTCCAATATCTTTAATGGGAGTCTTGACTTTTTTTTTTTTTTTTCACTTCTTTTTTTCTTCCTGAACTGATGACTAAGGATTTTTCTAATGACTTTTTCCTGTTCAACAAGAGGCAGAATAGAGTTTCATTGATCTTCATCCAGATTTCTGCCTCAAATCATCAAGAACTTCTGTTTCATTTTTAGGACATTACACATTGTTTCAAACTTTCTTTCCTTATAAGAAGTGAAAACAGGTCATTTAGTTCCTTGGACCTCTCTGGTAGAAAACACAGCCCCCCCTCCAGTCACAAGAGTCCTTCCTAACTGATTGCAAATTGCTAATCATTCTCTTTTTATGGTATTATTGTGCAAATGTGCCATTATGTATTCATCAATTGATAATTTTAATATTTAAACAGCATGTTTATCTTGGAACCATTTCTAGCAATTTCACCTTTAAAACTTGCAATATGGTTCATTTGTCTGGAAAGAGGGTCAAATACAACACTCAATGCATCATATGAAATTCTTATAGGGAAGGCTTTTGGTTTTTTATCAAAATGCCAGAGCAGGTGCAAGGTGATAAGAGAAAGCTGATCAGATTAGTACCAAGGGCAGTATTTAATGAACTGCATATGGGTAAACCATATAGTAAGGAGACTATTAATAAACTCAATAATGGTATCAAGAAATTGCAATAGAATATAGAAAATTGTAGTGTAAGAACACATCCTTGTAAAGCTATGCAAAGCCTTTGAGATTACCCAAATGTAAATAAAATCCCCTCCCTGGCTTTAGAAGTACCTAAAGTTAACAAATTCTGGCTTTTACTCCTTCCCTCCCCCCCTTTTTAAAAATTTTCTTTCTTTTTTTTAACAAAGCTGATTTTTAAAATATTGATTGAAAATAAAAACAAATAGTAATAGAAAATCAACAAGATATGGCAGCATCCAAGATGTACAAATATCAGCAGGACATGAAAATGAATGAAGAGCCAAATACTGGTTCTTTATCTTCCAATATATTTTATCTCTATTTTATAAGTATGTATTCAATAAATTATCATTATATGTTAATGACTTACCTTTCAACTTTATTAATTCTTTTCATTAAAATAGTGGTGCAGGACTGGGCGCATTGACTCAAGTCTGTAATCTCAGCTACCTTGGTAGGCTGAGGCAGGAGAATCACAAGTTTGAAGCCAGCCTAGGTAACTCAGGAGACCCTGTCTTGGAAAAAAAAATTTTTAATGGACTGGGATTGTAGCTTAGGGGTTGAACTCTTAGCTAGCATGCTTAATGTCCAATAACACATGTACACATATAGTAATAACTTTGGGAAGTTACACATTTATTCCACTGATAAAGATACATGTTTTTAAAATTTTTAGAAAATTTCTTTTATATTGCCTTTAGAATTGGTTTAAGAAGTTGTAGAATAAAATTTGTCTCAATACTTTTTTTTTTCTAGTACTAGGGATTGAGCCCAGGTGTGCTCTACCACGAAGGTCCATTCTACCCTTTTTTATTTTGAGACAAGGTCCTGCTCAGGTGCTAAGGCTAGCCTTGAACTTTTGATTATCCTGCCTCAGCCTTCTGAGTCACTGGGATTATGGGTATGTACCACCAGGCCTGACTTGTCTTACTACTTTTTAAAGCCATCTCTTTGGCTTGTTTATTTATTTTTTAAAAATCCTCCCATCTTGTTCACTAAACTTATTTCCAAATGACTCTGATGATTTTAAAAACAAAGATACCCTCAACTCAAAAACTTGCAAAATTAGTACGTGCACATCCTAGGGAACTTACAAGATCATTTCCTTCCACACTCTCCTTTTCAATCTCATAGCCAATCCTCTAGTCCAAGCCATCATGTCCCTTTCACGGGATCTCCCTTTTAACTAGTATCTCTCTGATGATCAATTGTATTCAGTATTGCCAGGATCTCCTTCTCAAATTGTAGCTCCTGTCTTTCCTCCTTCTTGCTGAAACCTTTGGTGATCCAAAACAAGGGGAAAGAGTCTCCACTCTATTCCCTTTTTTTTTTTTCAATATTTATTTATTTGCTTTAGTTGTACACAATGCATTTTTATTTTTACGTGGTGCTGAGGATCAAACCTGGGCTGCGCATGTGCTAGGTTTGCGGTCTACCGCTGAGCTACATCCCCAGCCCCTCCACTCTATTCTTTTAACATTTATATGCAGTGCTTCCTTTGTGCCAGGCATTGTTCTAGATGCAGTTTATATATATATTCTTCCTCAACCCTGTGGGGGTAGATACAAATGTTATCCCTATTCTATATAAGAGAGAACCAAGATAGAGTCTAAGCCACTTGTCAAAGCACATAGGATGTTTCAGTGCAATAATTAGTACACAAACACTCTGGCTCCAGAGTTCTATCTTCCTGCCTCTTTTCCCATCTCATATACAGCTCACCATTCTTTCATAGAACCAAGTGTTTTTGTGCTTTGTTTTTTTTTTTTTTTTTTTTTGCTTAAAATTTTCTCTCTGCCTGCCAAGCCCTTTCCCCATATTTTCCTATCCATATATATCAAGATCCATCTGGAATACTACCACGAAGGGTACTCAAATCCCTTGTCTATTCCACTGTATACTTCTATTATAACATTGTATTTAATGCTATGTTGATTTGTGTGTATATGCTTGAACTGTAGCTTTGGTAAGAATGGAGCACTTTCTTACTAACACAAGGTAGATTGGCAGGCAATTGCTAAAACTGAAAAATAAATGAACTGATGGATAAAATCATTATTTTAATAAATATGTATGCTATAAGCACTCAATAACTTTTTTTTTTTTTTTTTTTTTTTTTTTTTTTTTTTTTTTGGTACCAGGGATTGAACTCAGGGGCACTTGACCACTGGGCCACATCCCCAGCCCTTTTTTGTATTTTATTAGAGACAGGGTCTCACTGAGTTGCTAAGTGCCTCGCCATTGCTGAGGCTGGCTTAGAACTCTCGATCCTCCTGTCTCAGCCTCCCAAGTGCTGGGATTACAGGTGTGCACCACCACGCCCAGCTTTAATACATTTTCATTAATATAAAAAGATTAGTATATTCAAAAGACTGTACCACAGACTTTGCAGACAATTCCTGAACTATTCTGGATGGTATATAGCATTCCAATAGAATTGCTTTGAAAATTATAACAGATTTTATTAATTTAACTATTATTTACTGAGTGCCTACTACATGCTAAGTATAACGTAGATAAAAATACAAATATAAAACTAATTTTAGAGTATTTAAAGAAAAGCAGTCATCTAGTCCTCTCAAATTTTTAGGGGAAAAAGTCTAAATTGGAAGTCTGCTTGGGCGTTCTCCTGTGGCATAAGTCTCTAAAAACATACAAAGTAGGTGTAGGTCTCTCTTCAGTGGGGACAATCAGGAGGGACCCAAAGAAAATATTCCTTGAAGGGTTGGGGTTGTGGCTCAGTGGTAGATCGCTCACCTAGCACATGCATGGCCCGGGTGGATCCTCAGCACCACGTAAAAATAAATGCATTGTGTACAACTAAAAGCAAATAAATAAATATTTTTTTTAAAAATAAAAAAAGAAAAGAAAAATTCCTTGAAGTAGTGAGCTATAATTCACATATATCCAGGGATTTGCTCGAAGAAGAGCCTCACATTTTATATATTTAGCATTTAATAAATAACTCCTATGTATGGAATTTGTGGGAACTTGAAATTCCTGAAGGGGGAAGATGCTATATTAGTTCAAAGTATGAGTGGAGATGATAGCTTTGCCTGCCATCAAAAATGCAGCTTTAATGGATCTATTAAGGGATATATTTGAAGCTATGCCTAGATCTCTACGTGATAATATCCTTAAAAGAGTGTTTAGGTTTTTCAGAATTGCAGAGTGTCTTCTTCCTTTTTTTTTTTTTTTTTTTTTTTTTTAGTAATGGGGATTGAACTCAGGGGTGCTCTACCACTGAGCTACATCCCCAGTCATTTTAATATTTTTATTTTGAGACAGGGTCTGCTATGTTGCTGAGGGTCTCACCAGTTGCTGAGGCTAACTTCAAATTTGTGATCCTCCTGCCTCAGACTCCCAAGTCTCTAGAGTGACAGGTGTGTGTCACTGAGCCAGCAATTAGATGTGTCTTATTTCCACAGCTGTCTGTTTGTACTTTGATGCACTTTCCCTCTTCTTCTTGTGGAATAAACCTGAAATCAAAATGTTCCTCTTCCTTCAGTTTTTATTTAATTAAGATATATTCTCCATAATCGATTATAAAGACCATTAGTATATTATCCAATCTCTGCCAAAGTAACAATTAAATGTAATGTAACACTTAGCAGAGTTTTACTATAAAACTCTAAAAACCCTATGTGTATGATTTAGGCAAATGTATACAGGCTATTTATTTCCTCTGGAATGCCAAAGAACATTTGGGCTACACTTATTATTTATTATTATATACTACTGTAAAAAGAAATGGTTTATAAGTTTTTAGAAATAGTAAATGCCTATGAAAAACCAAGATGTTTTCCTGATGAGTTTCCGTAGGGCACCAGCTGTTGTGAAACCAGGAAATAAATGTGACAATCGAAGAATATAGTACTGTAAGGTATGCCATAGTAGGTAATATTTATAGTTACAATATTTGGGGATAACAGAACCAGAAAATCATGAGGCTAGGAGGGACTTCATTATCATTTTCTTTTTCCTTTGGCTGTAAGCACATGTATACATTCATTCCAAATAAATTAATATTCTTTGTCTCCTGCTACTCAGAGTTGGAGACTCTGTCACCCTCTTTTGTCATCCATGCTGCTTAAGTCCATTTCTCTTCTGTCCTGAAGATGGGGAACTGGCAACCACTCTTTCTGCAGCAAGAGCCTTTCTGTACTTAAAGATAATGTTTAATCACACATCAGCCTTGTTTGTCTCCAGAATAAAAACAAAGTAGAGGGCTGGGGTTGTGGCTCAGTGGTAGAACACTTGCCTCGCATGTGTGGGGCACCAGGTTCAATCCTCAGCACTAAAAATAAATAAAGATAATGTGTCCATCTACAACTAAAAACAAGCAAACAAAAATAAAACAAAGTAGAGTTGTCTTTTTTAGGGATCTTTGAGGAAGTGGTTTAATGGTGACACACAAAATTTTTACAAGCAAGTGAGGGAAGAAGAAAGAGATACAAGGATAAAGGTGCATCCGGCTGGGTAAAATGAGAAATAGAGGCTAAGAAGGAAAAATTTTTAAAAAACGATTCATAATGGGCTTCAAAAATAAGTGAGTGCTGTGAGGTGCCAGGCACTGTGTGGAGTGCTTTATACAGTCACCAGCATCATCATCCTATAAGCTGATATTCACTGAATGTGTACTTTGTGTCAGGAACCATTCTTCGTGTATTTCACTATAGACTCATGGGATCCTCAGAATATCCTAAGGATAGAATTATCCCTGCACTTCAGAAAAGGAAACTGAAACATTGGTTCATAATACTTTCATATATTTGGTGCTTCCTATAAAGCAGACATAATTATTACCATTTGGCAGATGAGAATACTGAGGACCACAGATTAAATAACATGCCCCTGATCACAATGGCTGGTTAGTGACAGAACTGGGATTCAAACCCAGAAATGTCTGATTCCCAAATACTTTTCAATTACATGTTTAACTTGATGGAGAGAAAAGTAATAAATAATGATAATGATAAGCCACTAATACTTGTGGAGTGCTTTTTATGTGCCAAGTCTTTTAAAAGTATAAGTACTAACATAGTTAATCCTCACAGCAACCCTGTGAGAATGGATACTATTGATGAGGAAACAGAGACCCAGAAAGACTAATGTCCTTGGAGTCATTCAGGAATTAGGATTAAAATCCAGGAAGTCCAGTTCCAGAGCCCTGCTCTTACCACAACAATATATTGCCTCTTGTAATTAAAACATATGCCAGAAGCAGTTGTTTGGGATACTGAAAACTGAGAATGGTTCCATAGGTAAATATCCATTGGCACTACTGTGTAGCTAATATTTACTGAGCACTCACCAAGCACTTCTGGTAGACACTGTCACGTGCCACACAGATCTCCCTGCAAGAATAAAGGACTTATTTCCCTAGTTAATGGGAGTGCCAAAAGAAGGCTGTGTTCAGCTGTTAATTCTCAGCTGAAAAAAAACCAAAAACCTGCCTGTGGCATTGGCTGAGGTCCCTTGGGAGTGCACTGCCAACAGGATGCTGATTCCAAGAGCATTCCCTAGGAATGCTTCCCTAGGAAACCAGTCTGTGATAGCACACCACATAATCTCATTTAACATGCACAGTGCTGGAAGTTAGGTGCTTATCCTCATATGCTTATTTTGCAAAATTTTGAAAACACTAAGGTTTAACTTACCCAAGGTGACAGAGTTGGTCAAGGATGGAGCCAGAATTTGAACTGATACTGTCTAATTCTAGAGGCTGCACTCTTTTAACATCCATGTGATTGTGTGCAGAGAAAATGAATTCAGTAATTGAGGCTTAGCATTAATTCAACATGTATTTAATCCTGAGAAACAAGAAAGACATTTGAAGGACTCTGATCCTAAAGGAAAAGAAAATCTAACATTTATGTTTAAAGACTAGGTGAGAATAATAGCAGCAGTTAAAATGACCTGAAATGTAAATAATGTAACCTTAACAATGTTTTATCTGGTCTTCCACAACTTATTTCTTGGGAAGAGAGAACTAAAATGATAGGGAAGAAGAAAATGTTAAAGTAAATGTATACCCTTGTATGTTATATTATCTTAAATTCAGAGAGAAAAGGTTTCATTCTCCAATATGAGATGTTTATCATTTAATACATCTGTCTAGCATCTTTCCTCACATGAGGGAAGTTGAAAACATAAAATGCCAGCATATGGCCCCGACTTTAATGAGAAGTTACAGGGTATGATATCTGTCAGCAATATCCTAAGAGATACAGAGCAATGTTAAAAGATGAGCTGGGGAGAGAGGGCTGAGATGGCACATAGCCATAGCTTTAGCCTGAATTATGGAATACAATCAGAGATTTTATCCAATGTTGCAAATACCTAGGTGCTTTTATCCATCTTAATTTTATCACTTTTTCCAGGAGAGATAGATTCACAACATAAACAAATCTCTTGACTCATATGTAGGCTTAAATTGTGTGGAATCCATTTTTAAAAATACTTATTTTTTGGTAGACATGGATAATTTCCTGTATTTCCAATGGAATAAAGGAAAAATGGCAACTAAAAAAAATATTAAAAAACCTTCCAAATCTTAAATTTATCCACTCAGTACTCATATGTCCTGGGTGCATTTTTTATTTCCACTTAAAATCTAAAGTAAACCAAAAATATATCCAAAACACAAGTGGGCCTGAAAAAACAAATTCGGAGAAAATGGGATACACTTAGCAAAGATTACATGCATCAGTGAACTGTACTAAATTGAACACTTTTATAAATGCTAGAGATTTTCTCTGTGAAACTGGGGAGTTTGAAAGAAAAATCAATAATGTTGGGGAAGGAAAACCCTCTTCACCCGTCTCTAATTAGTTAAGCAGAATCTGGTGGATTTCCATATTATAACTGAATCAAACTTGTGAAATTGGTTTTGATCCCAGACTCATTGGTACATCTTCCAGAAGAAGCTCCACTCCAGACAAAGGCTTTTCAACCTTGAATGATCCTGGAGCTCACTCTCTCAGTTTGCGCACATCATACTCTATGTTCAGTGTGTGTCTAATGTCGACTACAGCAAATCTCCCTGGAATTACCCTGTAAGAGCTCCATTTATAAGAACAGGCAACGGATCTTCAAGCTGGTTGGTTTCAAGTTCAGCTTGAGCCTTCAAAATCTATATTAGTAAGTGAAACCAGGCAGAAAGAGGCACAGTTCTTCAGATCTTTCATTTTTTAATAAATCAAATAAATATTGGCCATATTGTTTATATTAGGGCATAAACCCTTCTGTAAAGTCACTGCTCATGTCTAATAATGGAGTAGGTAAAGGGTTTCTGTATTTTTCTGAATAATCAATACCAAAGCTGCTGATGCAAATTTATTTCAACTCCAGGGAACACATCCTTTGAAGTTCTGGGAAAATTTTAAATATAGTGTGCAAATCAATAAGTGGACAAAAAACATCTTTGTCAATGTGTTCACTTTTATTTGGAGAGAAAATATGTCCATAAGTGTAATATTTCATTTCCTTTTCCTCAAACCACTTCTTTTACAAGAGAAACTCACAACAATCACTGATCATAAAACATTCTTTTTGACTGTAATTAGAAGTGGTATAGACATACCTCTCTGAAAAGAATGACTTCTGAGCACTGAAGAGTCTTTCCCTTTCCACCCCTTTGAAATGCTCTCCTATTTTTTCTTTATCCATCGAATCTATCCAACTTTAGGACCCTGAGCTAACTGAGACCGTTTAAGAGTATTTTTAGAAGGGATACTCCTGGTCTAGTTTGGTGGTATGTCTTATTTGAATGGGATTCATCTTTGAAATTTAAAAAAAAAAAATGTTCATTACTGCCTATTTTCACAGTACACTAAGCAAAAATACAAAGCAATTTTTTTTCTTACCCCCCTTTTCCCTTTCTCCCTTCCTTCTCTTTCTTCCCCTGTGGAGTTCAAATTAAAGAAAGGTGAAAATTGAAGCTGTTGTACACAAGGCGATCACAACATGCATATTTGATTTTTATGATGGATCTAAATTGCTGAATAAGGCCAGGGAACAAAGAGAGACCAGGGCTTCCTGCCCATCAGAAGCAGCCACTGAATGCAGAACAAAAGCTTTGGCCATTAGGGTCTCAGCAGGGAGACACATTATATAAATGACTTTGTCTTCTCTGCCCCCACCCCCCTACTGGGTGCACTGGACAGGGATGGGTGTGTGTGTGTGTGTATTATGATTTGCTAGAGCAAGAGATAAGAAATCCTAGGAGCAGTGATGGGAATAGAAATGAACAGCCTGCTGTGACTCAAAAGGGCCACATTTTACTCACTGGACCTCTGTGGCTCTCAGTGCTTTCGTCAGAGCGCCTTCTAAGACTACTCTCCTAAGAAATCTTCTATCTTTTTAGAGTAACCTGTAGCTTTGCTTTATACCATTTTGTTTCTTCATCAAGAATGATGAAACAGAAGGAAAAATATATAGAAAAAAATACCAAACTTTAGTATTCAAGGTAATTGCCAGACCTGTTTAAAGAACAAATCAACATGTTTAATTCACTGTAGCACTAGTTTCCTGGGAAAACACTCTATCCCTTCTTGCAGGCTCAAGGCTTTTTCTTTTGGCAAGAAAAGAGAAGATATAGCAATAGCAATCCAAGCTATGACACAGTGGAGTCAACCTACTTTCAGGAGGCCCCCTGTGGTGGTGACTTGAATGGGGAGTAATGTTTTTACCTGGCTTCAAACACCAGCAATCCTGCTCACAGGGTCAGTCTTTGCACAGAATTTTGTTTTGTAGAAGGATTTTAGTGAGCTTCACAAAGGTGAATCATTTTACCATTTCTACTATTACTGAAAGGGGTAAGGAGAGGATCTCTGCAGATGTAGGTTGAAGCACAGAACCTTTCAGTGCATTGCTGAAGGAGACACAGTGAGTTGGGGGCAAGTTAAGATCGAAACCCAGGTCACTGAACACCCACTTCCATCTTGACCATCACTACATGTTTCATGGCAGGGGATATCGCCACGATAAGTTTCTATTTCAGAAATTGTACTGAGATGTTCGGACAGTCCTCTGACTCCCTAACAGTGAAGAAAAAAGCCTCACTGTGTACCACAGTAACTGAAAGCCTTTCTGCCATGTGCTGCAGAACCACAACTGAGGGTTCTTGGAGAGAATGAATTCCAAAGAAAAATCCAACATGAAGGTATACACTTCCTGAAATGACATAACCATGACTGAATGTGTAAAGGTAGCTAAAGAAAATGCTGTAAGAAAGAAAACTGCCATTTGTCACATACTGTCATTATTCTGTCTCAAAATGGGCAATTCACTTAAAATAAGGTAGAATCTTATGACTTATATGAAAGATACAAGGTCATAAGGGACAACAGGGCTGTCACTGAAGGGTAACTCTGTTCTTGAGCTACACAGGCCATCAAGCTACCTCTTTACCAGTTCTTTTGGTTCTCACTTTAAGGTGGTTAAATGCCTCAAAAAAAAAAAAAAAATTAGGTGGGGAAAATTCTCTCAATAAAGACTGCTTAATGGATTCATGTTAATAGAGAGACTTATGTTTATTAATGGTTTTTAAATAACTGCATGGATAGATGTTTGTTAAAGGGAATCCCTAACCCTGCATGACCAGTGGGTGACAGTCAAAAAATAAGCAGATGGATGAATAAAGTAGAGAATACAATATAGTCATTCATTTTGTAACAAGAATTTGAATCTTCCCTTTTGCCTACAAATGTCCCATAGGTAACTAAAAGCAGGTTTAAAATTTAGCATCTCTGTCTCCATCCGGCATGTCTCCTTGGCTCTGAGTTATCTTGGATTCCAGGAACAAAAAGTCTGATCATTAAACATCTTGTGGTCACAACTACCTCCGGGCAATAGCCCTGCCTGACCAACCAACCCTAAGATAATGATGGATAGGCCACACCGGATCAAGATCACTGGGTTTGTCAGTTGTGCAAACCCTCCAGCTGTGCAAACCCCCAAGCCTTGCCTGCATTCCCCTTTCTATAAAACCTCTACATCATCGTTAGCCCCTTGAAGACAGGGCTAAAAATATGCGCCCCCCCCCCCTTGTCTACCCAGTGTAGATGTACTCATTAAAGTTCCTCTCCTACTTATCACCATTACTTTTTATATATTTAGTTGTTGATGGACCTTTATTTTCTTTATTTTTATATGGTGCTGAGAATTGAACCCATTGCCTTACACATGCTAGGCAAGAGCTCTACCATTGAACTACAACCCCAGCCTATCACCATTACTTTTTATATTTAATTTTTTGGAGTGAGATGCCAGACCTGATATATTGGACCCCAGAGTAGGACTTTGGCCTAGGATTCTGGTAAAAATTTCATTATTCATTCATTCAGTTAACATGCATTAGCTGCCTGCTATGATTCCATATACTGTGGATTCTCTGTGAATAAGAGAGACACAATCCTTGCCCCAAATAATATAATAATCTTATGTGTGGTTGGGCATTGCTGATAAGATATTAAATAGTGATGCAAATGCCTAAGTTAACACCTAACAAAAGGTATAAGAGAAGAGAAAGAGCAGTGCTCTGTGAGAATATTAACTGAGAGGCCATTCCTTGTCCTTTAAGGGAAAGAGACATTTAAGCTGAGACAGGAAAGAAAAAGCTTATGTTCTAACCACCTATATTTCACCTTTTGAAGTACATTTTGGGATATCAATTAAAAATGGGAGTCAAGGAAATAATGCATTTCTTTTGGTTCTTATATATCTTCATTTCTCCTTTATCCTTAAAGAAGGAAACATTGTTACTTTGCTTAAAAGTAAAACAAAATATCAGTTTGGCTGTAAGCCTTAGGTAATTAAAATTTACTTCAAAGTAAAGCCAAAGTCCACAAGTTTGTAACTGTGCTGTCCAAATATGATAGCCACTAGCCACATGTGGCTCTTTACATTTACATTTAAATTTATTAAAATTAAATACAATTTAGAATTCACTTCCTCAGCTATATTAGCCACACCTCAAATGTTCAATAGCCACTATATAGAACGTTCCAGCTGTATGCTATTAAAAGTAATAAAATTAGACATGCAGCTCCTCCATTGCATTAGCCATCTTTTGAGTGCACAGTGTCAAGTTAGTATAGTGGACAGTGTAGACAAAGAACATTTCTAGCACTGCAGAAAGTGCTACTGGACAGAGCTAAGAACTGTCTGGCATGCTTTTCTTCTTGCTTGTGCTACTTAGCCAGGCTGGAATTCTTGCTGCTCTTTAAGTAGCCTAGTTAAACTCCTGCCACAGGGTCTTTGCATGGTTTGCCCTCTACCTTCCTCTCTGGACCCATCTTATACCACAGTCACCAGCTACTTGTCTCTATCCTGGTCATGCTGGCGGTTTTTCTCTCAGTTCCAAAACTACTACTATTCCTCTTCCTCCTCCCCCTTCTCTTTCTCCTGCTCCTCCTCCTCCTTCTTCTAGTGCTGGGGATTGAGCCCAGGGCCTCACACGTAAGCATGCATTCTATCACTGAGCTATACCTACAGGCCCCAGATCTTTCTCACCTCAGGGCTTTGCAAATACCATCACCTCTCCCTGAAATGTTCCTCCCTGCCTACTTCACCGATCTTTCAAATATTTGCTCATTTATTACTTCACTAGGACAGCCCTTTCTGTGTAAGTCAAATCCTCCTGTTCCAAACTTACATTTCTCTCTCACTCTCTTAACATTGATTACAGTGGCAGATTTATATTTATTTGTGTCATTTTTTTCTTCATGTCAGACTCTTTAAATTCACTGAGAGCTCCAGGAGGACAGGGACTGTGTCTGTTTTGATCACCACTGTATTCTCAAAAGGAAGCAGAATGTATGGAACAAAGTAGTAGTTTAACAAACATTTATGTTTGAAATATGAGTGAATAAATGCCTGCTACAGAAAAGATAACCAGTAGTAAGTCAAAAGATATATGTTGTATTGCTTCTTCCATGCATGTCAAACACCCAAACTTCAATGTGACAGTATTCACAATGGATGAAAATGAATGACAGGGGCTATCATAATTTGAGGGGTATGAAGTACTTCTTCTGGTTGGTGAAAAGCACTTCTCCTCCAATGAAAACTAGTTATTTGAAGATGGTCATAACTTCATTAGGGCATTATTTGTATTTTTCTGCTTATTTGAATGTCCTAATATTTCCTATAATTATGTATTAATGTTGTAAGAATTATTTTTATTGAAAAATCAAAAATTATTTTGCCCCAGAGCAGCAGAAAGCCAACATACCCAAGTTAAAGAAAAAGAGTACTTTTCTCCCTTCCTGACAGAGTTAAATTTTTGGTTCTGTCTTTTACTAATTCTGTGACCTTAAACATGTTACCTCACTTCTCTGAACCCCATAGACCAAATGGAAATAATAATAGGAGATACTCCATAAGGGGGTTGGGAAGATTCAATGAGATAATGTATATAAAATATTAAATAAATGGATAGGTGCATATGCCAAAATGACTATAAATTAAGTAATATGGCTAGCTGAGCATACCCCTCAATAATTATTCTGAATCTATGTATTACTTGAAAGGAAAGGGTATTAGTTTTTTAAAAGATTCCAAGTTTGGGCTTCTGATCCTGGGTTTGCTCCCAAGGTGACACTATCTTTTGAATGTGACTGGTCTACATATTCCAATAACTGAGATTAGTTTTAAAAAACAAAATTTGTTCATGTATTTAACAAATACTTTTGTGTGCCTTCTGTAAATCAGGCACTGTTAGGGATCATGTGGTTAGCAAAACAGATATTATCATTATCTCTTTCAGCCTTAATGACCTAAATAATTTCTAGGCGAGTATCTAAGAAAAAATACAGTTACCAACTGTCACTTACTATTTGCATTATGCTACTACAAGATAATAAATGATTTTTGATGGCTGCTCTTTATAGATGTATAAAAATAATTTTATAAAGATATTCTCTTAGCATTAATGAAACTATTGAAAAATTAAGTGTCCAACAGTAGTATATTAGTTACATAAATGACAATATAGCCATATATTATGCAACTATTATGTAGTGGCAGAAGTATATTTATTGGAATAGAAAATGCTTATAATATTCAGGTAAATTGAAAGGTTTCATAATTCCGTGTGTTGTAAGGACATATTTATATAAAATTTACATAATATAAAGTCTGTATAAGCAGAAAGACTAGAGGAACATAAAATGCTATCATTTTCTATACCAGTATCTCTCAACTGTGCTTCATATTAGAATCAATAGGGGCATTTTAAAAATGCAGGGACACAACTAACTGTTCTGATCTAATGGATCATATGAGGGGCCAAGGCATCAATATTTAAAGAAAGCATTACAGGTAAATACTATGTATGCTCAGAACTATGTTTTAGTGCCTGAATTTGGTTATGCCTTTCTTTTATTCCTCATCTTCATCATGAGTCTTCCCTGGAAATAAGTATCAATTTTATCATTACAAAGAACCAACTTTTGGCTTTGTTCATGCCCTATATTATTTGTTTATTATTTCAGTAATTTCTACTCTTTATTTCTTCCTTCTACTGTTGTTTTCTTTATTTATTCTTTATTAATTCTTTATTTACTTTTATATTTTGAGACAGGGTCTTGCTAAATTTCCAAGTTTACTCTTTTTTTCTGTCTTCTTGAGATACTTACATCATTGGGTTCTAACCTTCTCATTTATAATACATGCATTTAAAGCCAAAAATTTCTTTCTAAGCCTGCTTTAGCTGAACCTTCTACAAGTTTGGATGTGTAGTATTTTTCATTATAATTTTTAATTTTTTAAAAATCTTCCCATTGTGATTTTTTTCCTTGGGAAATGGGATATTTTAAAGTATATTTTTAGCATGTGGAGATTTTTCTAATTACCTTTATATTATTATTTTCTAGTCTAAGTCTGGAGTAATCAGAGAATATAGTGTACATGATTTCAATTCTTTGAAGTTTATTGATACCCTCTTTATGAATAGAATATAGTTGTTTGGGGCTGAATTCCTGAGTCCCCCCCAAATTTATGTGTTTAAATCTTAACCTCCTGTGTGATGGAATTAGGAAGTGAGACCTTGGGAGGCAATGAAGTCATAAAGGTGAAGCCATCACGGATGGATTGTTTAATTCTTATTAAAGAGACCCTGGAGTGTTTTCTAGCTCTCTTTCTGCCATGTTAGGATAAATGAGAAGACAGTGATTTGCAAGTCAGAAGAGGGTTCTCACCAGAACCTAACCATGGTAGCGCCTCAACAATCTTGATCTTAACTCCAACTAACATAACTGTGAGAAATAAATTCGTTTTCGGGTTTTTTTGTTTGTTTGTTTTGGTACTGGGGTTTGAACCCAGGGGCACTCTACCACTGGGCTGCATCCCCAGCCCCTTTCATTTTTTGTTTTGAGACAGTGCCTTACTAAGTTGCCAAGGTTAGACTCAAACTTGTGATCCTCCTGCCTCAGCTTCCTGAGTCACTGGGAGTTGTGCACCCCCAATGCCTGACTGATCTGTTTTTATAAGCCATGAAGTCTATGATACTGATATTGTGTTATAGCAGCCTGAACTGCCCAAGACACTGGTCCAGTATTTATTTATTTGTTTGTTTTCACAGTACTAGGGATTGCCTCCAAGGGCACTCTATCAATAAATGACATCCCCAGACCATTTTTACTTTTATATTTTGAGACAGGATCTTGCTAAATTTCCAAGATTGGCATCAAACTTGCAGTACTCAGTCTCCTGAGTTGTCAGGACTGCAGGTGGCACCACTTTGCTGGGCAATATCCAATTTTTAAAATGTTCTGTGGGCACTTAAAATAGAATACACACACCTATAATCCCAGTGACCTGGAAGGCTGAAGCAAGAGATGGCAAATTTGAGGCCAGCCTCAGTGATTTTGGGAGGCCCTAAGCAACTTAGCAAGATCCTGTCTCAAAATTAAAAAAAAAAAAAAAAAAAAAAAAAAAAAAAGACTAGGGATGCAGCTGTGTGGTTAAGCACCCCTGGTTCAAGCCCTAGTACAAAAAATAAAAATGGAATATGATGCAATTGTAGTACATATTCTATGTTCTTACAAATAAATCAGGGTTTCTTTTTTGGGTTTTTGGGTTTTTTGTATTTTTTTGTTGTTGTTATCTGGTTTTTTGGTACTGGTGACTGAACTTAGAGTTACTTTACCACTGAACTATATCCCAGCCCTTTTATTTTTTATTTTGAGACAGAGTCTAAGTTGCGCAGCTGGCCTTGAACTTGTGTTCCTCCTGCATCAGGGTAATACAGCTGTAGACCACTGTACCCAGCCAGGTTTGTTAATTATGTTCAAAATTTCCCTCTAAAGATTTGTCTTCTTGTTCTAAAAGTTATTGAGAATAGTATATGAAAATCTCCCACTGCAATTATTAATTTCCATATTTCTCTTTCTTGTAACTTTCTTGTAAACTGTTTCTAACTGTATATATTTTGAAGCTTTGTTATTAGATACATAAAAATTCAGAATTATTTCAGCTTCCAGGTGAATTAATATTTTACCAACAAATGTCACTGTTTATCTCTAATAACATATTTTGATGAAATTTTTATATGATTTAATATAGTTTTGCCATGTTTGTTCTGGTAAAGGTTTGAATAATTTAGTACATTGAATTATTAGCTCCAGTTCTTCACCTCTTCCTGTATCTGTGTCCTTTGCTATATGACTGTTTTTCCTTCCACTATAGGCAAGGTATTCCCTGCTCTTGGATTCAGTCTAAATCTCATTTTGTTTAAGATGTTAGTAGCTATGATGCCAACAGAGCCTTGAATTATGCTTGTTTAAATGAACTTGTCCATGCTTCTGCCATCACCATGAGAAGAATATGCCCTGACTAGATTAGTGGCCTAAGGAAGAAGAGTAGACCTGGACTCAAATTCCAGTTTAGAGTCAAGCTAGGGCTAGCTAGATCTGTTCATTCCAAGATGCATGAGAAATTATAAATTATTTTTGTTTTAAGACATTGAATTAGGAGCATTATGACAGCAAGAGCTAACAGGTAAAGAAGATAGTACCTTGGATTAGGGTACAAAAGTAGCAAAACCCTAAAATATGATAAATGTGAGAGCAGATTTGGAGTCGGAAAGCAGGTAGTACAAAACTAAAATAGGGATTTGGAAAAAAGTAAGGAAATAGTTATAAGAGTTGGAAAAATGATAATTCAAGCAGTGGCAAAAAAGGGGTAAAAAGTGTATGGGATAATCAGAGAGAAATCACATAATAAACTTGTAGAATTCATATAGTTGAATTTGAGGGAAAATGTTGAATGCATGAGATGTTTGATTCTAGCTGCGTTTGGTAGAAAAACAGTAAGAAATTATGTCAGAGAAAGAGTGGTCTTTTTCCAAGTAGAATTAAAACCACTATGAATTGCACAGACATTTCAAAATTGAACAAAAAAATGGATTCTCACTAAATAAAAGCTGTGGCCATTTGAAACTAGCTTCAGGGAAAAGATCAAATCTAGGGCACTGGGTAAAGACCAACTCAAGGACATGGCTGCTAGGCACTTTGTTAAGACCTCTGAAAGAAAGCAGTGCCTCTCTGTTCATTGTTACTGGCCAAAAAAGGGTATCTTCTAGAAATAACAAAGGCATAGTCCCACACAAGTGTAATGCACTCCCAAGAACCTATGGTTTAAGTTTAGAGATAATGGCATGTCTGAAAATAAACTGTGGGTTGGGGGATATAGCTCAGTGGTAGATCTCTTATCTGAAATGCCCAAGGCCCTCGGTTCAACCTTGGCCACACAATAAATAAATAAATAAATAAGATAAATAAAAATAAATAAAAAAGGAACTGTGAGTGTGACTTTTGCCATACAGAATGAATTGGAATCAAATATATGAAAAGAAGCTCTGCCAGCCTGGACTAAAAGAAACAGTGATAACTTGAGATCTGAAATACTTTTGGGGCAGAGGATTCTTAGGAAGATAGGAATCCATTTTACCACCTGGATAATAATTGCATTGGTGGAATCTATCTAAGGTAATTGTGTTGGAACTCTGGAGACTTCTTCAGGGCTTACAACTTCCAGGGGAAGAGTTGGACAGTAAACAGTGATTAATTTCAGTCAGCTTTTAGTAAGGTGGCAGCTACCCATCTCCTAGCAGCCTCTTCCCCAACCCTAGGGCAAGCAGCTATGTATATGTTCCTGGAACAACTTGCACAAAAGTATGAGAGCCAAGGTGAACAAAATGGGCCCTGCTCTACAAATATCAGGCATGTATGCTCTGGTCACTGACTGCAAATCCTGATAGTGGAGGGAAGATTAAGAGGGAAACAGCCATTGTTGCAAGTCTTCCTTACTCTAGCTGAAGCCAACTTCTAGGGGGTTTAAAGGGTCAACACATTTTGTACCCCTAAATTCATCTCTGTTTCATTTTTTGGAGTCAGATATTTAAGAACTAGGACACTGAATATCAAGAACATATATGGGGAGAGGAGGAAAGATGGCGGACAGCAGAGAGGTGCTCTCGAGAGACTGTCACTAAAAGAGGCTTAGCGGGAAGATTGAACGCATTCCTAGCAATACTCCTGCAACTGAGAGGGAGCTGGGACATCCGCGCACATCTGGATGGTAAAATACAACGAACTCCAGACCGCCGACAGTGGGGGTCCAGTGCGAGCGGCCCACAAACCGAACCAGCACTAGGGGTGCAGCTGCCGCAGTAACATTGCAGTAAGGGAAGTATGGACCACGGCCTCAAACAGCACAGAAGAATAAAGGGAAAGCTAGACACGAGCAGCGTCCTCATAGACTTCTTTCACGCAAATTGCCGAACTGGACCTGCATGCTTCGGAGTGACACACAGGTCTGGGGTACTGCTGTTGAGACTGGGGAAAGCGCCGCGATCTTGGAGGAAAGCCGAGGCTGACCAGGACAAAGAAACAAGGAAGAAAAGCAGCTGCAGGCATCCAAGGATCCGGTCAGGGTTCTGAGAACAGCACACACCTGGGTGAGATGCGGGCAGCCAGCAGGGGAAGGCTTGTCTGAGGCCAGTGTAGCAACCCCGAGAGCTATAACTGGGGGCGGGCGTGGGGAACGTATGCCTTTTGGATGAACCCTTTCCTGGTGGCATTCACGTACCGACACCCCCCCCCCCAACCACCACCACCAGCCACTCTTCCGCTGTGCCATTCTGCTGCTGGCCAAAGGTGCAGACTTGACTCCACTAACTGGTGCTTTGTGACTGTCTGGGCATGATCCAGGACAACTGGCTTAAACTGGAAGGGAAAAAAGAAGGGTTTCCTAGGGTCCTGTTTGTTTGAGACTTGTTCCTGGGTTTGACTCTGATTTTTTTTGTTTGTTTGTTTGTTTTGTTTTGTTTTTGTTCTGTTTGATAGTGTGCTTATTTGTTTTTGTTCCTCTTTCTTTCTTTTCTTCCCTTCTTACTTTTGTCTCTTCTTCCTTCATCTTTTCTATTTACACCCTGTCATTGTGTACTCATCAGAGGCGAAAACAAGTTATACGCAGAAATTGGGATTTCTAGATCTGGGGCAATTGAACTATACAGCAAAGCGGTGTTATATATAATTTACTCTCTATTTTCTTGACTCACTTTCTTTCTCCTCTCTCTTACACTAATTCTTACTTCTTTGTTATCTTTTATTGTTCCTTTTTATTTTTCTTTTCCATCTTTTTTTTTCTTCTCTCAAAGGCTACATAAGTTTGGTTTATATATAAATCGGTCTTCCCTCTAAATCGCTCACTCCATTCTCTTTCCTCTCCCGTCTGCTGATATTAAACCACTTCCATAGAATTCTATTTTCATACTTCCTAAAAAAGAACATCTCAATAACCTCACTTCCTTCTTCCTAAACATATCATCTCTGTGTCCAATACTGAAACTGTAAACCCCAACACAAGCATACAGAGTAAATTGGAAACAATCCCTGAGTTAACTAAATCTGTACATTGTGATCAAACTGGGATTTGCTGAATAGAAAGTGTTAGATCTTAAAGTGTAAAGTATTTATAAGGGGATCTGACAGCATTGAACCACAGGAGCAACATAAGGCTATAAGGTAAAATAGAAATAGTCAAGGTCCCACAGTGCTAGAAGAATAGACACACAAGCATTATGAAGAAACAAGGGAAGAAAGTGACTGAAACAAATCCACATACCCCTTCAGTAGATTCCATGGCAAGCACAGTTGGTCAAATGCCAGAGATGGAATTTAGAAATTACATATTCCAAATGTTTATGGATCTTAAGAATGAACTCAAAAATGAGATGAGAGAGCAAATACAGGTGGTAAAAGAGCATTTTGAAAAAGAACTCCAAAAACAAATACAGGAAGCAAAAGATTACTTCAATAGGGAGATAGAGATTCTAAAGAGAAACCAAACAGAAATTCTGGAAATGAAATAAGCAATAAACCAAACTATATGCTCAATTGAAAACATCACCAACAGATTAGACCACTTGGAAGAAAGGACCTCAGATAATGAAGACAAAATATATATCCTGGAGAAAAATCTAGATTAGGGGCTAGGATGTGGCTCAGCGGTAGGGCGCTCGCTTAGCACGTGCGCGACCCGGGTTCGATCCTCAGCACCACGTAAAAATAAATGCATTGTGTACAACTAAAGCAAATAAATATTTAAAAGAAAGAAAGAAAGAAAGAAAAATCTAGATTACACAGCAAAAGTGGTAAGAAATCAAGAACAGAGCATTCAGGAATTATGGGACAACATAAAAAGACCAAACTTAAGAGTGATTGGGGTAGAAGAAGGTGCAGAGTTTCAAACCAAAGGAATGAGTAATTTATTCAATAAAATAATAGCAGAAAATTTTCCAAACATGAGGAATGAATGGGAAAACCAAGTTCAAGAGGCTTACCAAACACCAACTGTACAAAATCACAACAGATCCACACCAAGGCACATTATAATGAAAATGCCTAATATACTCGGCAAGGAAAGAATATTAAAAGCCACGAGAGAAAGGAAGCAGATTACATATAGGGGGAAACCAATCAGACTATGCTCATATTTTTCAACCCAGACCTTAAAAGCTAGAAGTTCCTGGAATAGCATATTTCAAGTTCTGAAAGTTAAGGGATGTCAACCAAGAATCTTATATCCAGCAAAACTGAGCTTTAGATTCGAAGATGAAATAAAAACCTTCCACGACAAACAAAAGTTAAAAGATTTCACAACTAAAAAGCACCAGTACTTCTGAACATCTTGGGCAAAATTTTCCACGAAGAAGAAGAGAAAAATAACAATGAAAATCAACAAAGGGAGTTATTAAACTAAAGGAATTACCAACCAGAGGAGAAACCAAATCAAGCTAAATACCATAATACAATTAAAAATGGATGGAAATAAAAATCACATCTCAATAATAACCTTGAATGTTAATGGCCTAAACTCACCATTCCAAAGACACAGATTGTCAGACTGGATTAAAAGAAATGACCCAACAATTTGCTGTCTTCAAGAAATACACCTCATAGAAAAAGACATCAAGCAATTGAAGGTGAAAGACTGGGAAAAGTCTTATCACTCATATGGGCTGCAGAAGCAAGCAGGGGTTTCCATTCTCATATCAAATAAGGTAGACTTCAAGCCAAAACTAATCAAAAGGGACAAATATGGATATTTCTTATTACTTAAGGGAACCATTCATCAACAAGATATAACAATTATAAATCTATATGCCCCAAATAATAGAGCACCTACATTCATCAAACAAATCCTTCTCAAGTTCAAGAGTAAAATAGACCACAACACAGTTATTCTAGGGGACTTTAACACACGCCTCTCACCAATGGATAGATCATCCAAACAAAAGCTAAATAAAGAAATTTTAGGCCTCGTTAAAACAATTAATAACTTACACTTAACGGACATATATAGAATATTTCATCCCTCAGTAAATGAATACACTTTCTTCTCAGCAGCACATGGCTCCTTCTCCAAAATTGACCATATATTATGTCACAAGGCAACTCTCAGCAAATATAAAAAAATAGAAATACTACCCTGCATTCTATCAGACCATAATGGGATGAAATTGGAAATCAATGATAAAACAAGAAATAAAAGAAACTACTCCAAAAACTGGAAGCTAAACAACATGCTACTGAATGAACAAGGTGTTGAAGAAGACATAATGGAGGAGATTAAAAAATTCCTAGAGGTAAATGAGAACACAGATACATTGTATAGAAATCTCTGGGACACTATGAAGGCAGTAGTAAGAGGAAAATTCATTGCACTGAATTCCTTCCTTAAAAGAAAAAAAACAACAACAAATAAATGACTTAACATCACATCTCAAAGCACAAGAAAAAGAGGAACAGATCAACACTAAGAGCAGTAAAAGACAGGAAATAATTAAAATCAGAGCTGAAATTAATGAAATTGAGACTAAAGAAACAATTCAAAGAATTGACAAACCAAAAGTTGTTTTTCTTTGAAAAAATAAATAAAATTGACAGACCCCTAGCGATGCTAATAAAAAGAAGAAGAGAAAAAACTCAAATTACTAACATTCATGATGAAAAAGGAAATATCACAACAAACACCTCAGATATACAGGAGATAATTAGAAATTACTTCGAAAACTT
The DNA here is from genome assembly GCA_025594165.1 of Tamias sibiricus. Taxonomy (NCBI): domain Eukaryota; kingdom Metazoa; phylum Chordata; class Mammalia; order Rodentia; family Sciuridae; genus Tamias; species Tamias sibiricus. The sequence continues at coordinate 15,316,183 of CM046672.1, read as the reverse complement.
GTACTCTAATAAAATAGAAAATATTGAAAGCATTGACAGATTTCTAGAGTCATATGAATTGCCCAAACTGGAACTGGACGCTATACACAATTTAAATAAATCAATTTCAAGCGAAGAAATAGAAGATGCCATCAAAAACCTACCAACAAGAAAAAGTCCAGGTCCTGATGGGTTTACAGCCGAGTTCTATAAGACCTTCAAAGAAGGTCCCAGAGCCTGCCATTCTCGGGATGTGCTGGTGGCTCCCTGTCCTGTGCCAGGACCTGTGCTACACAGGGACTGGAAAAGCCGTGGGGCATATGCCTGAACTCTGGAGGCCTGGACATGGTTTATCAATTTATTGAACTTTAGAAAGAACTAGAGGCCATGAGTCCTAGAAGAACAACATCCAAGAATACACCCAATATGGAAAATAAATGCCTTAGGAAGTAACACATTGGTATAACTGTGCAGTATCTAGTAATAAACCTATAAACATATTAGGTCACACTGGCGATAGCTATAGAAGAGAATGAGAAACAAGCACTTGAGGACAAATAGAAGACCCACAGGAATGCAAGGGAACACAGGCTCTGATGTGGGGATTTATGTTTGAACTGTGCCAAGCAGGAGCTTCTGGGACTGAGGGTGATGGCCTGAAAAACACTCAGCAGGCAGGTGGCAGGAATGGAGAAGCCCCCCAAAACCTCTGCAAGTAGATTATTGATTTACAGTTGATGTCATCCCCCAAATCCTGAGATACATAAACATTTGTAGTTATGAACACCACAATTATCAGCATCCCTCGGTGGTATAGCCAAGTGTGTGCCCAGCTCCCATTGTAATGTTTTAATTAAAAAACAAGAATTTGACACAAGCCCAAAAGATGGGCCTCCACAAAAGTCCCAGTTTCATCTGCTTGAAGGAAGCAATGTATTTCTCCAGGACAGATACCTAAGCAAAAACTTGATACAGAAAATTTGATGTTGATCTTATGGAATATTTTCTATACAAGGCATGTTGTGCTTTAGGTCAAGTGTCTGAAATAGTGGGTATGTATTTTAAATTGTTTTCAGCCACATGTTGAAAATGCCAGTCATCAGAAAATCATGACCATATAGATCTATAGCAAGACTCTAAGAGAAACTAGAAAGTTGAAATATATATGAATATGGGATACCATTTGAAAATCTGAAGTGATATAGATATTTGGTTAAAATGTCAAAGTGTTATTTTTTCTTTATTTTACTATTTAATTGGAATCTACTATTTTTACTTGGATATGAGACCAGCATTATAGTTCAATGCTTGTATACAGGGTGTAGTGATCAAATCAGGGTAATTTCCATCTTACGAAATATTATCATTTTTTGTTTGAAACCTGCAAACTCTTCTCTGGTTATTTTGATTTGTATAAGTAGTAATCACCTTACTGTGCTATAAAACCTTGAAGTTACTTTCTGCTCCCACCTGTTTTTGGTACTCCTTACCTGCCATCAGTCTCATTCTCTTTCCTACCATAAATATAGGAAGATTTTCTGTTCTTAGCTTCCATGTATGAGTGCCAACATGCAATATTTGTGTGAAATAAAAACTCTTTACCACCACCAGGGGAAAAAAAAAGACCTTCAAAGAAGAACTAATATTGATGCTCTTCAAATTATTTGAAGAAATAGAAAAGAGGGAGCTCTTCCAGACTCTTTATATGAGGCCAGTATCACATTAATCCCAAAGCGAGGCAAAGACACAGCCAAGAAAGAAAACTTCAGGCCAATATCTTTAATGAACATAGATGCAAAAATCCTCAACAAAATTCTGGCAAAACAGATTCAAAAACATATCAAAAAGATAGTGCAGGGCTGGGGTTGTGGCTCAGCGGCAGAGCGCTCGCCTTGCACGTGCGCGGCCCGGGTTCGATCCTCAGCACCACGTAAACATAAATGCATTGCATTGTGTACAACTAAAGTAAATAAATAAATATTAAAAAAAAAAAAGATAGTGCACGATCAAGTGGGGTTTATCCCAGGGATGCAAGGTTGGTTCAACATTTGGAAATCAATAAACATAATATATCACATCAATAGACTTAAAGATAAAAACCATATGATCATCTCAATAGATGCAGAAAAAGCATTTGACAAAATACAACACCCCTTTATGTTCAAAGTACTAGAAAAATTAGAACTAACAGGAACACATCTAAACATTATAAAAGCTATCTATGCAAAACCTCAAGCTAACATTATCTTAAATGGAGAAAAAATTGAAAGCATTCCCTCTAAAAACTGGAACAAGACAGGGATGCCCCCTCTCACCACTGCTATTTAACATAGTACTTGAAACTCTGGCCAGAGCAATTAGACAGACGAAAGAAATTAAAGGGATCCAGATAGGAAAAGAAGAGCTCAAATTAGCACTATTTGCTGATGACATGATAATATACCTAGAAGACCCAAAAAACTCTACCAGAAAACTTTTACAACTAGTAAATGAATTCAGCAAAGTAGCAGGATACAAAATCAATACCCATAAGTCAAAGGCATTTTTGTACATCAGTGACAAAGCCTCTGAAAGGGAAATGATGAAAACTACTTACTCCATTTACAATAGCATAAAAAAAAAAAAAAACCTGGGAATCAACTTAACGAAAGAGGTGAAGGACCTCTATAACGAAAACTATAGAACACTAAAGAAAGAAATCATAGAAGACCTCAGAAGATGGAAAGACCTACCTTGTTCTTGGATAGGTAGAATTAATATTGTCAAAATGTCCATACTACCAAAAGCATTATAAAGATTTAATGCAATTCCAATGAAAATCCCAATGACATTTATCAAAGAAATAGAAAAAGCAGTCATGAAATTCATCTGGAAAAATAAGAGACCCAGAATAGCTAAAGCAATCCTGAGCAAGAAAAGTGAAGCAGGTGGCATCACCATACCAGACTTTAAATTACACTATAGAGTAATAGTAACAAAAACAGCATGGCATTAGCACCAAAATAGACTAGTAGACCTATAGTACAGAATTGAGGACACAGAGACTAATACATATAATTTCAGCTATCTTATATTAGACAAAGTTGCCAAAAATGTACAGTGGAGAAAGGATAGCCTCTTCAACAAATGGTGCTGGGAAAACTGGAAATCCATATGCAACAACATGAAATTAAATCCTTATCTCTCACCATGCACAAAATTCAATTCAAAGTGAATCAAGGACTTAGGAATTAGACCAAAGACAATATGCCTAATAGAAGAAAAAGTAAGCTCCAATTTCCAACATATCGGATTAGGCCCCAAGTTTCTTAATAAGAATACTGTAGCGCAAGAATTAATGAATGGGATAGATTTAATCTAAAAAGCTTCTTCTCAGCAAAAGAAGCAATCAGTGAGGTTAATAGAGAACCAACTAACTGGGAACAAATATTTAATACATGCACATCGGATAGAGCACTAATTTCTAGAATATATAAAGAACTCAAAAAACTTGACACCAAAAAAACAAATAATCCAATTGGTAAATGGGCTAAGGAATTGAAAAGACACTTCTCAGAAGAAGATACACGATTAATCAACAAATACATGAAAAAATGCTCACCATCGCTGGCAATTAGAGAAATGCAAATCAAAACTACTCTAAGATTTCATTTCACTCCAGTCAGAATGGCAGCTATCAAGAACACAAACAACAATAAATGTTGGAGAGGATGTGGGGAAAAAGGCACACTCATACATTGCTGGTGGGACTGCAAAATGGTACAACCATTATGGAAAGCAGTATGGAGATTTCTTGGGAAAATGGGAATGGAACCACCCTATGACCCAGCCATCCCACTCCTGGGTCTATTCCCAAAGGACTTAAAAACAGCATATTACAGTGACACAGCCACTTCAATGTTTATAGCAGCACAATTCACAATAGCTAGGTTGTGGAAACAACCTAGATGTCCCTCAGTTGATGAGTGGGTAAAGAAAATGTGGTATATATACACAATGGAATTTTACTCAGCAATAAAAGAGAATAAAACAATGGCATTCGCAGGTAAATGGATGAAGTTGGAGAATATAATGCTAAGTGAAATCCGTCAATCTCAAAAATCCAAATACCGAATGTTTCCTCTGATATAAGGAGGCTGGTTCACAGTATTGTTGGGTCTGGGTACATAGGAGGATTAGAGGAACACTATAATGGTCAAAGGGAAGGTAGGGGAAGGGAGGGAGCAAGGGTGGATGGAGGGGAAAAAAGAAAAAGTGGTTGAATAAGATGGATATCATTATTCTAAATGCATGATTGAAGACTTGAATGCTGAGAATATACTTTGTATACAAACTGTTTTGTGTAAAAAGATGCTGTATATGTGCAGTATGAATTGTAATACATACTACTACTATAAATAAAAAAAAATTTAAAAGAACATATATGGGTGATTTAGAAAGTCATGGCATAGATCCAGGGAAATGCACAGGCTCAGAAAAGACTGAGGAGAGCTCAAGTTTAAAACTCAGCCTGTGACAGACAGTTAATAATAATAATAATAATAATAATAATAATAATAAAAGGCAAACCATGGGGAAAAGGAATAACATTATTTTCACAGTTTTATTCGGTTTTTGGAAAATATCAACAACAAACATCACAAGACATAAAAATAAAAAGAAAAGAATAGCCTGTTTGAAGAAAAATAAATAAGTCAACAAAACTGTCCCTGACAAAGACTAGGTAGCAGACTTACCATGGATTTTAAAAACCGTCTTGAAGATGCACAATGTCTTAAAGGAAGATGTAAAGAAGTAAAAAAAAAAATGTAGTAGGAATGAAATAGAAATATCTACAAGAATATAAGACATACAAAACCAGAAAAAGAACATTGTGATCTGAAAAGTATAATAACTGAAATGAAAAACTCACCAAAGTTACTCAAAAACAGCTTTGAGCAGGTAGTAAAGTAAGTAAACTTGAAGGCAATTGAAATTATCCTTTCTAAGGAATAGAAAAAAAGATTTAAAGAAAAAGTAAAATTAGCCTAATTGAATCAAACAGATCAACACATGCACTGCGGGAACCTCAGAAGAAGAGAAATCACTACAAGGGAGAAGCAGAGAGATTAACTGAATGTAATGGCTCAACTCCCCAAATTTGATAAAAGTTGTGATAATAAACATCCATGAAGCTCAACCACCTCTAAGTAAGATGAAACCAAAGAAGCCCATACTGAGACATTACATTGAACCATCATAAGCCAAAGAGAGGTTCTCTAAAGTAACAAGAAAAGATTTTCAGCACACACAAGTGTTCTTCAACAATATTATCAGCAAATTTCTCCTCTTCTTCCTCCTCCTCCAACTCCTCCTCCTTCTTTCTTCTTCTTTTCCTCCTCCTCCTCCTTCTTTTTGGTACCAGGGATTGGACCTCAATCCTTTCTTTTTCTTTTGAGACAGGGATCTAAATTGCTTAGGACTTCACTAAGTTGCTGAGGCCAGCTTTGAATTTGTGATCCTCCTATCTTAGACTATCAAACTGCTGGGATTACAGTTATGCAACAAATTTCTAATCAGAAAACTTGAGAGCCAGAAGGTAGTGGAATGATATATTCAAAGTGCTGAATGAAAAAACCATCTATCAAGAATCATTTATGCAGTGAAACTGTGTTTCAAAAGCAAGGGAGAAATTAAGACATTCCTAGATAAAGTAAAGCTGGTGGAATTTGTTACCACTAGATCTGCCCTTTAAGAAATGGTAGAGGGGCTGGGGTTGTGGCTCAGCGGCAAAAGCGCTCGCCTCGAGCGTGCGCGGCCCGGGTTCGATCCTCAGCACCACGTACAAATAAACGCATGTGTAAAACTAAAGCAAATAAATAAATATTTAAAAAAAAAAAAAAAAAAAAGAAATGGTAGAGGGCTGGGGCTGTAGCTCATTGGTAGAGCACTTGCCTAGCAGGTGTGAGACACTGGATTCGATCCTCAGCACCACGTAAAAATAAATAAAGATGTTGTGTCCAAGTACAACTAAAAAAGAAAAAAAAAGAAAAGAAAACATAGAGTCCTTCAGATTGAAATAAAAAGAAATAGAGAGTATCATGAAGAAATAAATATCTTGGCACAAATAAATACATGGAAATTATAGGCTAATAACTTTAGTTTGTACCTCTAATTTTTATTTGCTATGTTATTTAAGAAACTAAAGCACTAAAAATTATTATTCTGTTTCTGGGCATACAATGTAATTAAATGTAAGTTTATGACATTGTTTTTTTGTGAAAGGGGTGGAAAAGGAGCTATGTACAAGAATTATTTTTTATTCTATTGAAGTTATTACTATAATTTTTTTTTTTTTTTTTTTTTTTTTTGGTACTGGGGATTGAACTCAGGGGCACTCAACCACTGGGCCAATCCCCAGTCCTTTTTTGTATTTTATTAGAGACAGGGTCTCACTGAGTTGCTAAGTGCCTCACCATTGCTGAGGCTGGCTTTGAACTCGTGATCCTCCTGCCTCAGCCTCCCAAGTGCTGGGATTACAGGCATGCGCCACCGTGTCCAGCCTTGCTACTGTAAATTTAAATGAGAATATTTCATTAAGATGTTAAATGTAAGTCCCTCAGTAATCATAAAGAAAAGAGCTGTAGAATATGCACATGGGAATTAAAATATTTTCAGCAGAAAAGATGATATTTCAGAAAATTAAGGACAAAAAGCTCTAAGGCATATAGAAAACAAATGGCAGACTGAAAAGGGTTCCTCCTTATCAGTAATTACTTTAATTGTAAATGGATTAAATATTTAATCAAACTATAAAGATTATTAGGATGATTTAAAGAACATGATCCAACTATATGCTGGTCAAGATGCTCACTTTAGATCCAATGCCACAAAGAGGTTGAAAGTGAAAAGACAGAAAATGTTTTCCATAAATAGTAAGTAACCAAAAGAGATCAGGGGTAGCTATACTTACACCAGACAAAATAAACTTTAAGTAAAAATCCTTAAAAATAGGGCTGGGAATATAGGTCAATGGAAGAGTGAGTGTGTAGCATGCTTGAGTCTCTGGGTTCTATCACTAGTACCCTAAGCGGGGAGGAAGGACAACCTTTAAAAGGAGACAGAGAAAGTCACTTTAGTATGATAATGAAGTCAATTCATCAAGAGGCTATAACAATTTAAAATAAATATACTCTCAACACTGGAGCAACTAAATGCATACAGCAAATATTAAGGGTGAGGTAGTCTTCAACACAACATTAGGGGACTTCAATACCCCACTTTTAGTAGTAAACAGATCATCCATACAGAAAATCAATAGGGAATCAGACGACTTGAGTAACATTTTGGACCAAATGACTCTAAGAGATTATAGAGATTACACAGAGCATTCCACACAAGAGCAGAAAATACACATTTTTCTCAAGCACACACAGACATTCTCTAAGACAGATCATGTTTAATCACAAAACTAGTTTTAACAAATTTAAGAGAACTGAATTCATATTAAATATCTTTTCTGACCATAATGGGATAAAACTAGAAATCAGTAACAGAAGGAATTTTCAAAAATTCAAAAATATATGGGAATTAAACAATATGTTCTGGAAGAACCAATATGTAAAACAAGAAATTAAATGAGAAATAGATGAAAATGTACCAGAATACATAGCAAATATTCCAATATGCCAAATATAACAAAATGTATCAAAATATGCCAAAACTTATATGTGTAACAAAAGCAGTTCTAAGAGGGAAGTCTATATCAATAAATGCCCTATATCAAAAAAAAAAAAAAAAGATCTTTGATAAACAACAATATACCTCAAGGAACTAGAAAAAGAAGAACAAACTAAGTCCCAAATCAGCAGACAGAAGAAAATAATAAAAATCAGAGCAGAGATAAATGAAATAGGAACTAAAGAAAACAGAAAATAAAATAAATGAAACTAAATTTGTTTCCTTTTTAAAATATGTAAGACTAATAAACTTTTAGCCAGGCAAAGGAAAAAAAAAAAAAAAAAAAGGAAGACTCAAACAAAATCAGAAATAAAAGAAGAGCTATTACAACTGATATAACAGAAATATAAAGAATCATAGGAGACTTACTTATAGGAACAATTATAATTTTTAAAAAGCTGGATTGCCTAGAAGAAATGAAAAAAAAAATCCTAGAAACATTCAACCTACTAATATGGAGTCAAAAGGAAACAGAAAATCAGACCAAGCATGGTGGCACACACCTATGTAATCCCAGTGACTCAGGAGACTGCAGTAGGAGGATCACAAGTTTGAGGCCAGTTTCAGCAACTTAGTGAGACCCTGTCTCAAAATTAAAAAAAAAAAAAAAAAAAAAAGTCTGGATATAACACAGTGGTAGAGCACCCCTGAGTTCAGTCCTCAGTATTGCAACAACAACAAGAACAACAACAAAAGAAGCAGAAAACTAGAAAAAAGGAATAATGAATAGGAGATCAAATCAGTAATAGAAAAAATTCCATCAAATAAAAGTATAGGATAGATGACTTCACAGTGGAATTTTACCAAACATTTTTAAAAGAACTAATACCAGTACTTCTCAAACTCTTCCAAAAAAATTGAAAAGAAGGGAAGAAGTTTCTTACTCATTTCATGAGGCCAGCATCACCTTGATAACAAGCCAGACAAGGACACTTCAGTAAAAGAAAATTAATTACAGATCTAGAGCCCTAGTGAACACTGATGCATACTCCCATTCTAGCCCAATTAAAATCAGGGAATCACGAGCTGGTGGTATAGAGGTCAGTGGAAAAGCACTTACCTGGCTTCAATTTCCAGCATCACAAAAAACAAACAAAACAATGTAAAATCTAGGAATCTGTTCATTATTTCTTCTCATACAGACTATTACTCAATTTCTATGTGAACTATTGTTTCCACCAATATTTCTTGTAATAAGCTCTACTTGTTTTCATAAAAATAACCCAAAGTGTAGAGAACACTAAACTCATTAGCAGAGTTCATGGTTGGTAATCTTTCCTAGTTATGGTGTGAGTGAGGTGAAAAGACATAATGCTGAGGTAAAGGCTAGGGTTCAAGAAATGCAATAATTATTATTCATTAGGTGAAAATAATTAATATTTAATTTAGTAAAATTTCATGCCTGGGGAAATTATTCTTTATTTGGGTCAACATCTTATGAAAATATAAACAGAACAATCTCACCAGAATAATGTTTAAATCCATGGAAGTAAAATTTTGTGAAAAACTTATCATGTTAGAAAACCACTGCTATAAACATAAAAACCTCAGATGCTTCTCATGTTTTTCCCCCCTTAGGCTCATAAGACAACTTGAGATTCAAATTAAGAGCTTAGAAAGTTTTCCTTTTCTCCTCTTTGTAAAAGTGAAAAGATCAACAAGGGTGAGAAGAGTTGGATTATTTGGCCTACCTTCTCTCTCTTATGTCATTTCCAATATTAAAAAAAAATGTAGGGCTGGGATTATGGCTCAGTGGTAGTGCACTTGCCTAACACACATAAGGCACTGGGTTCGATCTTCAGCAGCACATAAAAATAAAATAAAGGTATTGTGTCTACCTACAACTAAAAAATAAATATTAAAAACATCTAAATGGTAGGTTCACCAAGTGATATATGACTAAAAGGAATCAAAATAAGTCCTCTGCAAAACACTTTATGCATTTATGTTATACTTTTTGTTAGCTGCATATTTTTTTCTTTGTTCAAATATTTGCAATGGGAAAGGAAACTCTGCCCCTGAGAAACAATTCCCACAATGCATTATCTATCCTTCGTGCTGCATTTGAGGCCCCTGCTCATTAAGGATACCTATGTGTTTCTTCTTTGTTTTTTAAGAGGGAAGAATCCAGTAATAACTCAAATGCCCAGACCTCTCCCCAGACATCATTTTTCTAACAGTCCAAGAAGAGCTGATTCAAGGTCAAAGGTCATAGGCTGTGCTCCATTTGCCAGCTGGCAGTAAGCTCCAAGGACAGAGGGTGCAGGAAGCGTGACGATTCCTCAAGATGCTCATTCACAGAGTAATGAGAGTATCCCAACAGATACCTCAAAAATACTCATTTTATCTCAGTTTGGTGGGTTGGGGAAAAGGGGGCCAATTTTCTAGAGTTAGCCTTGCAGAGCTTCATATGCTATGATCCCATCTCGCTGAGGCTAACTTTATATTACATTAACACAATAAAGCTTAAGGGAGGACAAAAAGTTTCTATTATAGATAAACATTATCTGCCCTGTGACTCAGAGCAATACTGAATAAAAACCAAACATCTGGAACCTCAATTGAGGGAGAAATGGTGGTTAGTATGAACACTATCTGGAGTGACAGGAAAACTACCACACAGAGGGAAAACTTTATATGAAGTGTTTATAGTTGATTTGGGTGAGTTCTTTCTTCTTTTGAACTTCTTCCTCAGATTTTGTGGCTGGTCCCAAACCACATCCAGAATTTGACTGTTTTTCCCTTCCTAAATGGCTAAACTGAGATGCTGTGTGTAAGAAATGGAAAGTGACAAGATATGACCAAAGCATTGGAAATCAATCCAAACTAAATGTGCTTCTTAACTATAAGTGAACAGTTGAAAACACTCCTTTTTTATAGCCATGGAGATAAATACTCTGTTTTTATTAGGAAAAAATTGCTTTGGACTGAATAAAGTCATTTGATTAACAAGTCAAAGCAGATGCTTTATTGATGTTTCAGAAAGGAGTTTACAAGGTCTAGTGAAAAAAGCGACTCAGCTCCGAATTAACAAATTACCCTGGTATATGGGACATTGACAGTTCACTGCTAATAGATTTATGGGCTACTGCTGGGTGTTTCATCCCCATTTGGTTTATTATGATAAAATATTGCGGCATGAGTAACCTATAGCCTTATTGCAATATACTATATTGACCTTTGACCTTTAGGACCTGACAGCAAAACTATGTATTAGATTTTTAATTTGTCTAGATCTAACAGGATCAACATTGGTGTAGTGTGGTTTATTTTGAAGAGGCTATTCAGTGTAACTAACACATGGCATGCTGGCTTGGGATTTGCTAGAACTCGATAAGTTAGCTCTCAGAGGTTACGAGAGTCACATGATAAGATCCAGAAGTCACTGGCAAAATGACATGTGGTTTGAGTCAAGAAAAGGTATGTGAAGAATCTTACTATTCAATGCAGAAGGAAGCATTTCTTGTCCTTTGGGAAATTTCAGAATCTTCTTTGTATTTAAAAATGAATCATTTAATTTTAATTTTTTTATTTCTGAGTTTCTTTTTCTCCCCCTTCAAATGTGCCTGAACATTTGATATTGACTTTTCTCATGCTTTCCATTCCTTCTTTCATGTCTTTATTTAGAAGAGTGATTTTATACTCCAATAATGCTATTATTGGAAATTCTCAGGCATCTAATACTGCTGTTTTGTGCCTGGTGACTCTTAGTATAGGTTGCTTTCTTTCTGTTTTGTCTAATTTTTGGTTATGAGCTCACTTTAGTATGTTTCCATTTGTGGGAATCTTTATAGTATCTTTCTAAACCTTTTGTTTTTGCATGTTGTAAATCTGCAGGGATCTTTTCAGACTAGGTTGAATTTCTCAGTTTAGAAATTTTTAAACCATACAAGCAAACTAAATTTGACTTCCAAACCAGAATGAGGGCAGGCTTGCAGCTATGGCTACTTAGAGGAAACTAGATTCCTTTTTCCTCTGTCTCTCCCTCCCTCCTTATCCCTTATCTCCTTAATCTGGAGTCAGAGCTAGTCAAATAAGGGTTTTTTTTTTTTTTGTTTGTTTGTGTGTGTGTGCTTTAGCTCTGCATGTCCCATGGGATGAGTGTTTTTCAGTCACAGTTCCTCTTTTAACTTAGGGTATAGTCTTCAGAGGATTTCAGTTTTATATATGGGAGTCTTTGTTATAATCTGTGCCTTCACAAATCTCAGTACTATATGGCATTTAAGACCAGAGACCCTGGAGCTGGGATTATAGCTCAGCAGTAGAGTGCTTGCTTCACACATGTGAGGCACTGGGCTCGATCCTCAGCACCATATACAAATAAATAAAAAAAATAAAATAAAGATATTGTGTCCATTGTAAAAAAAAAAAGACCATAGACCCTTAAGTACTGAGCCTGGCACCCTCCCCTAGTCAGCTATGATGTTAGCTCATACTTACTCAGATTCTTCATCATCTTTCTTTTAGGGTCCTGGGAAATAATTTTTCGTATTTTTTATTTTTTTGTTAATGTAGTTTGGTATTCAAAAGGATGTTTTAAAATAGTTTACCCAGAAAAATTTAATAGCATTCCTAAGGTTAACAAAGCTACGAAATTGTCAGGATTTGGAGGCCAGAATCTTCTTTAGAAATGTCTCTTTTTATGTAAATGGATTAGGCAGAAGCAGAAAGAAAAACTGAGGCTCAGAAAGTGTCCTATCAACATTAGCACTTTCTTTTTTTTTAATTTATTTTTTATTCTAAGTTGTTATAAATGACAGCAGAATGCTCAACATTAGCACTTTCTAATACATTTAATGAATGATTTGATTTATTGCATTAGGCTACATATTTCATTACTGCAAATTCCTCTATTCAATCTATTCTCTATAATCTGGAGATAGATTTTGATATTTGGGGGCAGACAGGATGACACACCCTTTTAAAAAACTCTTGTGTTTGAAATACAGGGAGTACTTTTCTGGATACCTTGCACTGGAACCCATGGGATCTTTAATTCAACTTTGACTCATTATCTGACAGTCTCTGATCCAAAACACCCACAACCACACACATATCCACACACCCACCCATACACACACTCACTTTATTCTGAACTGCCATTCTGTAAATTTCTTTTCTGCCCAGCTTTAAAAAAACAACTAAGAATGGAAGAAGGACAATTTAGAGATATTGTGACATTTACCTTAATAAAATAGAGAAAGCAGTGGAATAGAGTGGAGCAGTTATTGCCTTTCAAAAGTTATACAGTAAATCTAGTATTAACTCTGGTGCAAGAACAAAAAGTCACCCTTACATTTTGAAAAATAAGATAATATTTTCCTTAAAAAAACAAGAGGAAAAAGGCTGAGTTATTTTGAAATGATAGGGAAAGATCTAAAATCAGGGAGCATATGTTAATTTGCACCAAATTTTAGCTCTGCAGCAGTGCTGAATAGTATCTACATGTGAGGGTCACATGGTGATGAATGGGACAGGAATTCATCTTTTATTGCCTCTCTCTCTTTTCTTTAGTGAGGTGGGCAGCTAGATATAGGAATTCTTATGATTTGTTCTGCAGTCTTTTTTTCTTTTAAATTTCACTTTAATGTAATAGGATCTGCAGAAATAATTTAAAATGCTGAACGATAATTTACCATTATCTCTAAGCTTTCTTTTTCCACCCCCTTTATACTTTACACAAGCTACATACCCTCCAACTGAACTAATCCAACTGTAAAATATAATTCTAATGTATCAATTTTCCTCAGTTTTATGTATAGGTTTTAGATTAACTCTGATAGAAATTACTGTTCTTGATTTTTGTCTTCAGACTTGACTTTCTATCATTTATTCTTTTAAAAACTGGTATTGCTCTCTCCCTCTCTCCTCCCTCTGTCTGTGATAGGGTAATTACATAAAATAGAACTGTAGATTATGTTTTCATTCTATCTCAAGATGTATTCCAGAATCCTTGCTCTGGAATAAAACCTGATCTATCAATATGGCTTAAAATACCTGGGTAAATATTTTTGTTTTGTAAATGGAAACTTTCATATTTAAAAAATTATGGACCTGAGAGTAAATCTGTAGAGTAAAAATAAATAAAAAAATTATTAAATCATATAGCCCACCTACAGTAAATTATATAATAAGAGGATATTTGAACAGCCAAGAAGTTGGGCATATTGCTAGGGGACTGTGGAGTAGAATCTGCTATGGTTGAAGGATGGACTAATGAAAATGTGGTATCAAGTCTACAGAGTTATCCTTAAACAATAAAAAGATAAAACCTAAGTGTTCTTGCTTCAGTAAATCTACATGTGATGAGGTCATGGACATGTTCCAGAAAGGTAGTGAAACATTTTTAATATTTCTATCTTTCAGATCTGAACTAATTGTCACAGCTAGCATTCCTCCATTCCTTCCTCCTTTTAAGCAATCTTTAAGAGTTGAGATGTGCTTATGTAGAAATATACAATGAATTTCTAAGGTAAGGCAAAGCAACATAGCTTTAAAAGCAGAAGTTATGATAAAAGGCACCTGTAGATATATGTAACAGCCTAAGTGAGGCACTGAGTAACTCAGTTTAGTTTAACCAAGTTGTCCAAGTAGCTCCAGGATGAAACGTAACACTGTCTCAATTTCTGCCCTTCCCCAATTATCATATATTTTCTTTTATCTGTTGCCCATGGCTTATCTTTCATCTTGAATTTTTAACCTATAGAGAAATGAAAGCATATTTCAATGTGGGAAAAGTTTGGAAGTTTGTAGGCACAAATCAATCAAATTTACATTGTAAAGGAAGGTTGAAGTTACAACTAGACACAGTTGGATATTATATTTTTGAAAAGCAAATAGTTGAAATGAAGAACGCACTGCAAAATGGTATGCAAAATGAGCTACTGCAAAATGGTTTACATTGGGAAAACAGGACAAGAAGGATGGAAGGGGTTTAAAAAAAGATTTAAAAAAGGCAAACAATTCTACCTCAAATTAACATATAGGAAAGCAAATTATCTGTTAGATAAGAATTGTATAGGAAATAGAATAGAGGAAGGGGTGAGATAAGACCACTACAAAGCACAACAAATGAGTATTTGGGAGGAATATTAAAATTAGTGCTTTTTGCTCACTTACTACAAAAAGGCCAATGATAACTAAGATATCAAGAACATTATACAAGAAAACAGTAAATGAAGCCAATACTTCAAAAAAAAAAAAAAAAACTACACATCTTAAGGGTTAAGAAATAAATTGGAAGGACATTTACAGGTAACTATCTTTTAGACCTATAGATTTGTGTGATGTAGTCGCAATAATGTTTAAAAAACTGTGAAACATCCATAATTCATCTTGGAATTCAATGCCAAACCCATTATCAAACAACAATAAGCAAGAATACAAAAATATTGTACTTCCACTTCTCAAAATAACACAATTTTAAACCTTGTGTTACATAACCTAGAATTGGCTCCATGAAAACTATAAACTCACTGCTAGCTCACATATAAAGGGCTAGGAAAAACAAGACTAATTGATTATTAGTAACCCGAATTTTTACTAAATAAATTCATGTCATATAAACCACATAGGATTTTCACAAAATTTAGGGTTTTCTTAATAATGACAATTCAAAAGAGAAAGAGAGGAAGAATATTTTGATAGCAGGCATTTTTAATATCTAAGTATTGTATAACAAACTGTGTGATATCAAATAAATTAAAAAATAAAATTATTATGGCTTGGTTTTTATATGACAGAGTTTGTAAAGATGATATTGAAGTCCCACCATTTCATTTTGGTCATATAATAACATACAGTTACAATGAATTCAGTACAAATGAAAGTGAACTTAAAGCTAGCTCATCACAGCATATGTTAGAATATGATTAATAAGCCAGGAATAAAGAATACTTATCTATAGTAAAAGAAATAATAGAAAATCCATAAGAAATGGAGCTAAACCCCATATTACTTTCCTTTTTATTAATATCTAAAATAAGAACTCTTTTAAGTTAATGGAATGCATATCCTATGTCCAGGTTTTATGCACAAGGAAGATGTGACTCTTAAAATCTCTTATCTAAATTTTTTAGCAGCTAGAGTAGCTATGAAGGAAAATGAGTTGCAAAGCAAAAAGAAAACATTTTAGGTTGGCATTTGGAGATATTTGCAGTACTAAGGGATGCGTCAGAAATCCATACTTGGAATAGGATTTTTATAGATACCACAGATACTATTATGAATGCCTCCATGTACATCAACATCACTGTAAAGTAGCAATAATTCAATGAATTGATATTGTTATTAAATGATTAGAGGATAAACCCAAGATGCAGTTTTCCAAATCATCTAAATGGTTTTACATCTGTACCCACAGTTTAGCATACTTGCTTTTCTCAACACAGTGCAGGAAGTGGATTACAATATAAAAAAGGAATGTAAGTCTTCATTCCATGATTAGAATAGGTGAATAGCAACAAGAAAACAAGAAAATTTTTGGAAACATAATGGCATGACTAAGATAATTCAGTAATTATTTTAATATTTTGTTCATTTAAATCAAAGTATGAAAAATAAGGGCCAATAATCTGAGATTAGGGAAAATTTAGTAAGTTCTCTGGAGAGAGAGCACAATTGAATAATTTTTAAAAGGAAGACAATAATAGAGAAGCCACAATCAGAATAAATTACCCATTTATTAAAATGAAATAGTAATGATATCTTTAATATGATAAATTCCCGAAATAACTAGACAAAAGGAGGCAATAATTCTAACCTTAACTTTCATATGAAAATAGCCCCCCTCTTTCAAGTAGTCCATAATAAGTCTTTTCAAAATCCAAGTCCATATAGTGGAATTATATAAATTTAGGTAATAAGCATGTTTCCTGATAAACCTGTATCAAAACAGTGATAAGTAAGTCAGATCAGAATGTGTGTGTGTGTGTGTGTGTGTGTGTGTGTGTACATGTATATGGATATCAGATTCATAGTAAGTTCCAGGGCATCTTAAAAATCTCTAAATTTTTAAAAATTTTTATTTTTTGATGCTGGGGTTGACCATGGCCTTGTAAATGCTGAGTACCCACTCTACCACTACTGAGCTACAAACCCAGCCACACAAATATCTAACTATTTGAGATTTGGGGCATGGCTGACATCTTCTCTCTCACAAACCATTTTTGTATCACTTTTGGAAGCTAAATACTATGCTGGTTGAGCTATAGTTATGGCAAAGTATGGTAAGCCTCATGTTTCTTATATTTATATCATATGGAATGTTTATTCATACTATGATTATGTTTATAATGTTCAGAATGGAACACTAATAGATTCTACCAAAAACATCAGGGGCTGGGATAGTAGCTCAGTGGTAGAGTATTTGCCCAGCATGTTCAAGGTCCTGTCTCAATTCAAAGAATCAACATCTGAACTCCAAAAATCCAGGTATATGAGTAAATTTCCTGAAATAAATCTCACCAGTGGAGTTAGTCCTTAACTCCCAAATCATATATGCACACATATAACAGTGTGTATGTGTGTGTGTATCTCATTAACTGTGGTCAGTACTAAAGTTTAACAACTTTGCTGTCTTTAGAATTACTCTAGTAGCAAAATGAAAATATTCTCCTCCTTATATACATTTTAAAGAATTCAGAGCTCTTGTTATACCCTGGCAGTAGTAAGCATATTGGAAATAAACATATAGTACATTTAACTAAAACCTAACTTGAAGTTTACAAATATACAATGTTTTAGCAATATAGTTTCTTTAAAGTTTCCTGAGTTACATGACATTATTTCAACAATACATTCCTTTATGAAACTCAATATATCACAGATAATCACATCTGGGGTAAAGCAAAAACGATGATGAAAAGATAGTTAAATTTGAGATGAATGAACACATGTGAAAATCTGGAGATTTCTTAAATGTTGGATTTTGACTGGTTTATGATAGAGAGGGTCAAGAATTTTAAGCTAAGGCACTGGATCTTAGGATGAAATTTACTGAGTCAGTAAATATGGCACTTAGATTCAGAGATGCTGTTTCCAAGTGGTGGAACCAATATAAGAAATCTACTACGTATCACCTACTAATATACCATCTAATGATATAAATATTAAAGGAAAGTCCGGGTCTGTAACTTTGCAGAATGAAATGAATTGACTAATAAAACCTTAATAATGCAAAAAAACCCAACTTAATTTCATTAATATCTTATAAAATTTACTATTGTATTTTTGATGGTGCTAGGGATTGAACCCAGGGCCTCATACATGCCAGAGTAAATGCTCTATCAGAGGTACATCCCCAGTCCTGATCTTTACATTACATTGTAACAAATTTCTCACTTTATTTATTTTTTGTTTTGAGATCTCTTATAAAAATCATTTGGTAGAAGGCAGGCACTGTGGTGCAAGCCTGTAATCCCATTACTCAGACAGCTGGGCAATGCAGGGAGATCCTGTCTCAAAATACAATCACACAAAGAAACAACAAGGGCTAAGGATAACTCAGTGGTAGAGTACTTGTATACTTAAGGCCGTGGGTTCAATCTCCAGTACCACACACACACACACAAATTATTTGGTAAGAAGTTGGTAAGAGTCAGAATTCATGGTTGTTATTTTTATATTTGGGAAGTGATAAAAACAAGATAATTGATGCTATCTAAGGGTAGGAGCCCTTCTAAGACACAATATTCAAAATGATTCTCAATATTTTGGCTATAATACTGTAAAGATTTAAGAGTAAAAAGACATGCTAGGCATCAAAGAGCTCATGGTCAAGGAAATGGTTCTAGATGAGCAAAATCTGATGTTTAGTATCAGTAGTCAACTGGATTCTCTGCTTTAAGTCAGTGGACAGGATCAGTTTGTTATCTGTTGAAGGGACTGTAGAAATGGCAGTTATTCCTCTAACAGATGGGTAAGGATCAGTTATGACAAGTTACCTCAAAGAATAAAAAGAAGGCAATCTTGTGGGTTTGCTGTAAAAAATGTCTTAAGAAAACACTGACCAATAACAGTAATTTCATGTATAGGAACATCATGCTCCTTTTCATCCCTTATCACAAAAGTTTTGCAAAGAACTAATAGTAAACATGCTCATGCCTCTTTAGCCTTCTGGCTCTGCACTGTATGGAAATGAA
This sequence comes from Tamias sibiricus, assembly GCA_025594165.1. NCBI lineage: Eukaryota > Metazoa > Chordata > Mammalia > Rodentia > Sciuridae > Tamias > Tamias sibiricus. Next base: position 15,297,344 of record CM046672.1, on the reverse strand, counting down.
TCTAGAAATGAATCATGCATACTACCTAGACAACTAAAGCACAAAGTGATAGCACAGCTCCTGTTGCATTTGCTGTATATTGTATGAAATTTGATGTTTTATATGGAAGAACTGTATCTCCTCTACAGTGGGAATATTTATTTAAAGATGCAGATGAGGGGCTGGGGTTGTGGCTCAGCGGTAGAGCGCTCGCCTAGCACATGCGCAGCCCGGGTTCGAACCTCAGCACCACGTAAAAACGCATTGTGTACAACTAAAAGCAAATAAATAAATATTTTAAAAAAAAGATGCAGATGATTGATGTTCTACTTGCTTTTTTAATTTAAACTTTATTTTATTTATGTGGTGCTGAGCATAGAACCCAGAGCCTGACACATGCGAGATGAGCACTCTACTGTTGAGCCATAGCCCCAGCCCCTCTATTGCTTTTGTAAGGATTTTGAGATAACCAAATTGTCTTCATATCGCACAAGCATTCAAGTTACCAAATGATTAAACAAAATATTCTCAGAGCATGAAAAGGGACCTTAGAAATGACTTGGGACAATCCTCCATGAAAAGTCAGATTTTAAGTTTCTCAAAATAAAGATAAATTAATTTTAATAATATCCTCCTCCCAGCCACATGGAAGTATTCCTTCCATCATCACACTGTCCTCCATGACCTTACCATACATAGAGGAGTTTGAGATACCTCCCATGTCTAACTCACCGATTTTCATGTATTTGTTGCTAGTTGGAACTTACTGAGCCTAAACATCATGCCTTGAGATTAAATTTTTTTCAGTGCAAAAGTTAAAGAAAGAAGCATTCTTTTAAAAAATATTTATTTTTTAGTTGTAGGTAGATACACAGTATCTTTATTTCATTCTTTTTAATGTGGTGCTGAGGATTGAACACAGTACCTCATGTGTGCTAGGCGAGCACTTTACCACTGAGCCACAACACCCACCCAAGAAGCATTCTTAAAACTATAAAAAGAGCACTTGCCTAGCATGTGCGAGGCACTGGGTTTGATCCTCAGCACCACATAAAAATAAACAAATAAAATAAAGGCATTCTGTCTATCTACAACTACAAAAAAAAAAACTTTTAAAAACTATAAAAAATGAAGATTCAAATAGATTTTGTGTGTTGAGACAACTTTTTAAAAAAGCATCTATGATGGACACCATTACCCTAAGTACATATATGAAGACATGAATGATGTGACTTCTTTGCATACAACCAGAGATATGAAAAATTGTGCTCTATATGTTCAATATGAGTCGAACTGCATTCTGCTGTCACATATAACAAATTAAAAATTTTTTTAAAGTGTCTATAATATTTAATAAGCATAGACAGTCACCTTGAGGTTCCTTTGTTATTCTGAATGACTTCCACCAACACCAATGTGTGATAACAATTTGGGATTACCTGACATTATGGTCATTGGAGTATTGCATTGCTATTGGAATTCAGATCTGTAGCTTATTTCTTTTAGTTGTTATTTATTTAAGTGTCAATCACAACACACTTCTCAAATGTCACTCTTGTTTATGCTCTTTGTTATATAGCTGTTGGTGGGGAGAGGGCACATGCCTATATTTGCAAATAAGGATTGTACTTTTGGGATGTACATGTGAATTAAGCCTAATAGAAATTTAGCAACTAATCTGGGAGAACTATAAGTAATTTAAGATAAATGAAAATAACATTTAGAAAGAATTAGTTTCTTTGTTTAATCTGATTTTTTTTTTTTTCTTTTTTGGTAACAGGGATTGAACCCAGGGGCACTTAAGCACAGAGCCACGTCCCCAGCCCTTTTTATTTTTTATTTTGAGATGGCTTTGAACTCACCTCAAATCCTTCTACCTCAGTTCCCTGAGCCACTGGGATTACAGGTATGCAACACCACAACTGGCTCTAAGTTTAATTTGAAAGAAAAGGGAGGTTAAAAAAAGGTAGGTAAAAAGGTAGGTAATATGCTCTGAGGCTCAGTGTTTAAGTTCTGTGTCTAAGGAAGGAAGGGTCACCTACACTGAATATGAAGTAGAAACAGCAGTTAAGAGTGGAAAGACTTGTAAAATAGCTCAGTATAATTTCCTGAAGATGAATATACTTGTCTGCAGTGTTGTAGGCCTTAATCATTTTTATTACTACTTCTATTTTGTTGTCAGTGGTTAGGTACCAACTTGACATAAAATGAGTTCTGTCTTCCCAATGTCCTTTTACAAGAGATATGAAGAACAGAATATTCTTTCTGTGGCATGCAGTATATGTAGCCATAATCTTCAAAATTGCCATACCATAAATTCATATCTACTTTGCTATTCATTTTCAGCCTTAGGTCTTTTTGACCATTTGATGACTTTCAGATCTTACTCCCTCTGAATACCTATTTTGTTTTATTGTTTTTCTCCTAATGCAGTAGTTTCTATTTTGGAGGAGCAGAATCTCATTTTGTTATGTCCACTCCATATTTCTAAGCTTTGGGGTGCCTTTATATTGCTTTGCTGCCCTTGTGCTATTTGCATCACCTCCTAATTTAATAGCATCTGTGAATTTCATTAACATGCTTTTTACTCCATTTTCTACATCATTAATGCGGCAGCTGTATAGGATGGGAGACATAACACTGATCCCTGCAGCATCTAGACACATTTCCCAACTTGATACATTGCCATTTATCGTTTATCAATATTTTTTATGGTTCTCCAGCTAGTTTTGAAGCCATGTGACTCTGCTTAATATCCAGGACAATTTGAATTAATTGTGCACAGATGTCATGAGACACTGCATCAAATACTTCACTAAATTTAAGAAAAACTACACCTACTATATTTTTTCATTTACTGATATTACATTTAAAAAATATATTCAGACTAGCTTACTGCTTATAATTCTAGTGATCTCTCTATATTTTTACTTCTCTTTCTATATTTTTACTTCTCTTTTAATATTTGTACCATTATTTTCTTGTGGTGAATTACAAATGACACAATGATCTTTATTTTTTAAACAACCTTTTTTACTGTGAATTTTGGAATAATTTTAGATTCACAGAAAAGTTGCAGATAGCATAGGGTTCCCTTATGCCCTTCCCAGAACTTACAAAACCAGGATAAATTTGTCTAAATGAAGAAATTAACATTGATACAATATTATTAACTAGAGACTATTTAGTTTCTACCTACTTTCCCACTACTATCTTGTTTCTGTGCCAGGATCCAATCTTGGATATATTACAATGTACTTAGTGATCTTGCCTTAGTCTCCAATGATCTGTGATAGTTTCTCAAGTTGTTCCTTGCTTTTCATTACTGCTATAGACTGAATATTTTTGTTTCCCTCAAGATTAATGATGAGATCTAATCTCCAGTGGTATTTGGAGGTAGGGCCTCTGGAAGGGGATTAGCTCATGAGGGAAGAAACAATATATCAATGAATTGGGTTAGTCCCTTTATAAAAGTGCCTCCATAGAGCTCCCTCACCTCTTCAGCCAGATGAAGTTAAGAAGGTAGAGGTCTAAAAATCAGGAAACAAGACTTCACTAGACACTGAATCTGCCAGTGTCTCCACCTGGGACTTATCAACCTCCAACACTATGAGAACTAAATGTTTATTGTTTGTAAGCCACCCAGTCTGTGACATTGTTATAGCAGCCCAAAAGGACTAAGACCATTACCTTGGCACTTCTGAAGAGTGCTTATGGGTATTTTGTAAAATATCTCAATTAAGGTTACCCTGATGTTTTCAGGAGGGTAACACTAGGGTTATGGAAAGACAATCATAAAGGCAAAATACCAACAAAGGTGTCATACTGGGAGTATATGGTAGTAACATGACTTATCACTGATGATTTTAACTATGATCACATGGTTAAGGTGGTGTGTTTCTCCACTGTAAGAAAGATTATTCCCATTTTCATGGTTTACTCCATGCATTCTTCGTGGGGGCTATTATAATGCTATTGGTTCTTGGAGGGAAAAAGTTCAGGGGCTGGGATTGTGGCTCAGTGGTAGAGCGCTTGCCTAGCACATGTGAGGCCCGGGTTCCATCCTCAGCACCACGTAAAAATAAACACATTGTGTACAACTAAAGCAAATAAATAAATATTTTAAAAACATGGATATAAAGTAACACATAAATAGATATAGAATGTATTCATGGTATTAATATTTTACTCAGAGTAGGGAGAAAATTAGGAAAAATATGTTTAAAAAGCTTTCAGCTTGGAGGAGGTGCAGAGGTGATTATAAAAAAAATATAGCAAATACTTCTCTATTCATTGGAAGAAAGTTAATAAACCCCATTACACTCAAGGGTTGGGGGGGAATTAAGCTGTACTTCCTTGAGGAGGGAGTAGGTATATATACTATTTGGAATTCTAAAAAACTTTCTATTCCTTTTTTAAAAAAATTATTTTTGGTACTGTGAGTTAAACCCGGGGGCACTCTACCATTAAGCCATATCCCCAGCCCTTTTAATTTTTTATTTTGAGACACGGTCTCACTAAGTCGCCAAGGCCAGCCTTGAATTAGTGATCCTCCTGTCTCAGCCTCTAGAGTCACTGGGATGATAAGCAAGTATCAACATACCTGGCATTTTTTCTTTCTTTCTTTCTTTCTTTTTTTAAAGTCATCATTTTGGTTTATTTTCTGTTAAAACTTTCTGTCTACTTCTGTGTTAGTTTGGATCTTTCAAGGAGCAGATGTCAAGGTTAGATATCCAAAAAATTTATTTGGTGATTTATACCTATAAAAGGTAAGGGATCAAGGGAAGACAAGATAACTTTCAGACTGTGATGCAAGTCTGTTACCTGTAATGAGAAAATGAATAAAAGGAAATTTGGGTAGGAAAAGTCACAAACTGAACACAGTTTGATGCAGGAGCCCTGTTTGGGGAGATAGCTAAGATTGCGGTTGACTATTGGGCCATAGACATTTTTGGCCATTTCCGCCTTCCGTAGTCTCATGGGACTTGGTCTGGGATCTCGTGGGACTTGGTCGAGGATCTTGAGAGATTTGAACGGTGACTCAGCAGATCGAGCTAGCGCCATTGCTGCTCGGGCGCATGGGAAGAGACCAGAGAGAGAAAAGACAGGGTTATCGCTATTGTATAGATATATTGTAGTTTCTTGTAAGATTAAAGAATATTTTCGTCTCCATCCTGTCTCCGGACTCCTTCCCGCGGCGCTGCCATTCCAGGCTGCAATCCCTTTCCGGCGGCAACAGTTGGTGGCCTGTACGGGGAATTCAGCACGGCAGGTAAGAACTGAGAAACCTCGCAGGAGTCTCTAGTCAGAGCGGTGAAAATGGGTTCGAAAATAACTAAGACCCAAGTGTACGAGGCTCTTGATGAATTCTTTGATATAGATGAGTCTGTCGTTAGCGAGGAGGATTTAGAAAACAGTGAAGGCGATCATGAAAGCGTAGATTCCGCTGAGTCAACTAAGACCAGTAAGGAGAGTATTAGAAGCGTCCCCAAAATGACAAAGATCCGAGCTGCTAAAGCTATTCAAGATTTATTAGAGATACTTCAAGGATACATGGTCTCAATTGAACCTGGGACTCAGGATGTTACTGAGTCAGTTAGGACCAATGAGAGTAGTAGTAGTGAGGAGGAATTAACTAAAGGTGATTTTGAGAAAATGAACAAAAGGAAATTAAGGAAGACCAAGATAAGGGATCATCAAGTGGAGGAACTTGTGTCCTCTACTCCCCCATGGGTGAAATCGATTACAGAAAATATGAAGGGTATCACTAGGCGTTTGCATACCCTAGAAACAGAAATAAAAAGTCTTTCTGAGCGCTTATGTGCTCTCGAGGGTAATTCACAGATACGTTGGGAACTGCCAGTATTTGAATATGAAAATGGACGGAGGGACCACCAGCCAGTAGATTTCAAAACAATAAAAAATCTCAAAGAGGCAGTAATGACTTATGGACCCCAAGCTCCTTTCACGTTGAGTATACTGGAGTCCCTTAACACCTTTAGCTTAACCCCCGCAGACTGGAAACGTCTATGTAAAGCAACATTAAGTGGGGGACAATACTTGGTTTGGCGATCGCAATTTCAAGAACTTTGTATAGAAACAGCTAAAAGAAATGCAGATGCGGGGTTTGGAGACCATAATATAGAAATGCTCACAGGAGAAGGGCAATTTGCAGACGTACAGGATCAAAAATATTATACCCCAGGAGTATATGCTCAGATAAACGCAGCTGCCTTAAAGGCATGGAAAACTGTACAAGGACCTGGGGATCTACAAGGTAGCTTGTCCAAAGTAATTCAAGGACCTAATGAACCATATGCTGAATTTGCTGATCGACTTTTGAGAACTGCAGGTAGAGTTTTTGGAGACATTGATCAAGTTATGCCATTAGTTGTCCAATTAGCGTACAAAAATGCTAATAAGTATTGCCAGGAAGCCATCAGGCCATGGAAAAATAAAAAGGATCTTTCCATATATATACAATTATGTAAAGATATAAATGATGCCTTTGTCACAGGGAATATGATTGCAGCAGCTGTGAGAGATGCTGCCCCTCAAAATTTTACAAGAGCTCAACATAGACATTATAATCAATCAGGATATTCTAGGCAAAATTATCATAATCAATCAGGCTATTCTAGGCAAAATCCTAAAAGAGAAATAAGACCAAATTCATACCGTGCTCCAGGTTGCTGCTCCAGGTGTAAGAAAGGAAATCATTGGGCCAATAAATGCTATTCAAAATTTGACATCCATGGAAATCCTTTGTTCAGGAATTCAAAAAACGGGGCAAGGGGCCCAATGCCCCGGGGCCCACAAATGTATGAGGCATTGGAGGAGGAGTATCCTCAAGCATCCACTCAGATGCTTCCCCGACACAATCCCTATTACCCATCCACTCCCTCTCCAGAGGAACAGGAGGAAATGCAGGATTAGACCTCTGTTCCACCGCCCGAATAGTGTTAACACCTGAAATGGGGGTTCAACTGATTCCCACAGGAGTCAGGGGACCTCTTCCCTCAGGGACTGTAGGACTTATTATCGGGCGAAGTCCTGAGAGCTTATTAGGTTTGCAAGTGACCCCAGGCGTAATAAACTCAGACTATAAAGGGGAAATAAAAATAATGCTTAGCTCACCCCAAAGTATAAGTTCTATTAATCAGGGAGATAGAATTGCTCAGCTGCTCCTCCTTCCAAATTTACATAAGTCATTTAAAATGAATATGCCTCTAAATAGGAACAATAGAGGATTTTGTTCCACTGATTCGAAACCCATGGTTTGCTGGGTTCGGGACTGTACAAGGAGGCCTATGTGTAAAATAAGAATCCAAGGAATAGAAATGGAGGGTCTTATAGATACTGGAGCTGATTCTTCCATCATTAATTTATGTCAATGGCCCAAACACTGGCCTCTGCAAAAAGCTTCAACCAGTTTAAGAGGCTTGGGATATAATAACCTCCCAGAAAAAAGTGCGGTAATTTTAAAATGGGAGGATGATGAAGGACATAAAGGCACGTTTCAGCCTTATGTTTTACCTAATCTACCGGTTACTTTATGGGGAAGAGATATTTTACAACAAATGGGAGTACACCTTGCAACCAAACCTGCAGGTGTTAAATGTAAAAATCTACAGAGTAATCTTAACCCTATAAGAAATCATCAAAAAGTACAGGGTAAGCCGGGCGCGGTGGCGCACGCCTGTAATCCTAGCACTTTGGGAGGCTGAGGCAGGAGGATCGCGAGTTCAAAGCCAGCCTCAGCAATGGCGAGGCACTTAGCAACTCAGTGAAACCCTGTCTCTAAATAAAATTACAAAAAAGGGCTGGGGATGTGGCCCAGTGGTCAAGTGCCCCTGAGTTCAATCCCCCCGGTACCAAAAAAAAAAAAAAAAAAAAAGTACAGGGTAAGCTTAACCCTAAAAGAAATCATTATCATATAGGAAAAAGACATTTTTCTTTGGGGCCACTGAGAAAATAATTTTGAAAATACCATGGCTTTCTGATAAGCCAGTGTGGGTCCCTCAGTGGCCCCTATCTAAAGAGAAATTACAAGCGGCCCACCTACTAGTTCAGGAACAATTAGAAGCAGGACATATAGAACCTTCCACCTCTCCCTGGAATTCCCCCATATTTGTGATCAAGAAAAAATCAGGAAAATGGCGATTATTACATGATCTTAGACAAATTAATAAAACCATGCAAGTCATGGGCCCTACTCAACCTGGACTTCCGAATCCTATAGCTATTCCAAAAAATTTCCATGTTATTAGTCTTGATATAAAGGATTGCTTCTTTTCTATTCCCCTACATCCTCTGGATGCCCCCAGGTTTGCCTTTTCAGTTCCTTCTATTAACAATAATGGCCCTGATCAGAGATATCAATGGAAGGTTTTGCCACAGGGAATGGCTAATAGCCCCACCATATGCCAAATATATGTGGACAAGGCCATCCAACCTATTAAAAATAAATATCCAAACCTCATGTGTCTACATTACATGGATGATATTTTACTGGCCCACCCTAATCAAAAAATCTTATTTAATATATTCAGTGACGTGGTAGAAAATTTAAAAAAATACGGATTATATATAGCAGAAGATAAAGTTCAAACCAGATCTCCCATATTATATTTAGGATTTAAAATCATGGATACTTTTTAATCATGGATAAATTTTTTTAGACCCCAAAAAAATTTTAATAAATAAAGAACATTTAACCACCCTCAATGATTTCCAAAAACTACTGGGAGACATTAATTGGCTTCGCCCTACACTAAACCTCACTACTGGCCAATTAAAACCTTTATTTGATATCCTTCGAGGGGACCCTGATCCATCCTCACCGCGAACATTGACTCCTGATGCTAGGAAAGCTTTAAAGGTAGTAGAAAGAGCCATCGAAGGAGCTCATTGTGACAGATTTGATTTAACTCAACCGCTGATATTGATTATTATTTCTTCACAATATACACCCACAGGAGTATTTTGGCAACAAGGGCCTTTATTATGGATACATTTGCCTGTCTCTCCTAAAAGCATAATTGAGTCTTATACCTCCATGGTGGCTAAACTTATTCTTCAAGGACTTAAAACTTCTACTAAAATATTTGGCATTCACCCTGCTACTATTATTACTCCCTATTCATCGTCACAGATTGAATATTTATGCTTCAACGATAATGACTGGGCTATAGCTAGATGCTCTACCTCTGCAAATTTTGATAATCACCTTCCTAAGTCTCCTATATTATCTTTTTGTATTAATCATCCTATTATATTTCCACAGGTAATAAAAAATCAACCTATTCCTAAGGCATTTAATGTATTTACAGATGGGTCCTCAAATGGTACTGCTGTAGTAGTCACTACAAAAGAAAATATGACTTACATAACTGCACACAAATCAGCTCAACTAGTGGAATTGGAAGCTGTGGTAAGAGCTCTGGAAAATTTTAGAGACCAGCCCATAAACATTTTTTCAGATAGCCACTATATTGTACAAGCCGTCCCAAAATTAGAGTTAGCAGGACCAATAGCACCTCATACTCCAGCTTTTAAATTGTTTTATCAAATACAAAAACTTTTGTGGGCAAGAAAAGAACCTCTATTCATAGGCCATATTAGAGCACATACTAATTTGCCTGGCCCCCTCCATGAAAGTAATCAAAAGGCTGATGAACTTACAAAAACAATATTTATACTTTCAGCGCTACAACAAGCTACTTTATTTCATTCCCAGTTTCACGTCAACAGCACCACCTTGCAACGTAGGTTTAAAATCACAAAGGAGCAAGCCAGAACAATTGTAAAAGATTGTAAATCTTGTATGACACATTTGCCCAATCCTCATTTTGGTGTTAACCCTAGAGGATTAATGCCCAATCATTTGTGGCAGATGGATGTTACTCATGAGCCAAGTTTTGGAAAATTGCGATTTATTCATGTAACCATAGATACATGCTCAGGCATGATTTTTGCTTCCTTACATTCCGGAGAAAAAGTTAAAGATGTCACATCTCATTGTTTACAAGCTTTTGCTGCATTGGGCATCCCTAAAATGCTTAAAACAGATAATGGCCCCGCATATACGTCCTCATCTTTCAAAGAGTTTTGCGCAAAATTCAACATATCCCATAAAACAGGCATCCCATACAATCCTCAGGGTCAGGGCATTATTGAAAGAGCAAACCGCACACTAAAAGTTATGTTGTTAAAACAGAAAGAAGGAAACTGGAAAAATCCTAAGGACAGATTGGCAGTTGCCCTGTTTACCTTAAATTTTTTAACTTTAGACTCTGATGGTTATTCTGCTGGAGACAGACATTGGAACCCACATCAACAACATAAACCTTTGGTTTACTGGAAGGATGTTCTTTCAGGTACATGGAAAGGTCCAGATCCAGTGTTAATTTGGGGGAGAGGATCTGTTTGTGTTTTTCCAAAGCATGAATCCTCTCCAATATGGATACCATCTAGATTAATAAAGCAAGTACCAAATCAAAAGGATCAAGATGAAGTTGTTGAGGAATCAAGATTAATAAAAAATGTACAAAATCAAGAGGACCATGATGAAGATATGGAATGATTCCCTTAAAAGAGTCCTTCAAAATACGTCACAACTTAAGTGTCATTCCTCCCGGCTGGGACGAAGAGATCTCTCTTTAGTGTGCACACAATTGTATTTTTTTTTTCTTTTTATATATGTGTTTATGTCTGTGTATTTGTCTAAATTTCATGTTAATGTGACGTCACAAATATATGTTTGTATGTGCGTCTGTCTGTCCAGTCTGACATCAAAAATAACATAGCGCTTGTGAATATAATATATATATATATATATATATATATATATATATGGATCCAAATAACTCAAATTCATTTAAGTTTAAGAGTATTCTAATTGGGTAAATACTTTAATAAGTGAAGGTACCTTCAATTTTGTTTTATAGGTGTCCCAGGGATTTCTCTTAAGCGAAAAATATGACTAGGGCTGTATAACCTGATATTTTGGTGTTTTGACATAAGGTTGCTTATTTGTTATTAACTTCATTTGTTTAATAAATGATTAATTTCAATCATTTCAACAGGTAAAGGACTGCTGTGTATGCAGAAACTCGAGAGTTCCAGCTAACAAATTATTTCTCCAAAGTGCTTTTAGTTTTTCTTTAATCTATCTTTAATACAGTAAATACCCTCAGTCTTTCTTTGTTTTGTTCTAAATATGATGTTTTGCCAGCTTATGTTTGTGGGAGCTCAGGCTGCAATGTGTGTGAGCAGAAATCAACTTTAATTTTCTAATCTAATAATTCTATTTTTTAGTTTGACAACTCGCCTCTTGACTCAGTGCTGGAATAGCACTCCCTTTCCTTTAATAATTGATGCTTGAGTCTCTAGGGAGCGGGCCCTGAAGATTTGCCGGTGGCATTGTCTAGACATAAAAGAAAAACGGCTGCTGCTACAGCTGCAGGGATCGCGGTCGCTGCAAGCATCCCTGCTGCTCAAATGTCAAACAACTTCACCAGCAGTGTGGCCTCTGCTCTGCATGCATGGGGGCCTCCTAGATCTACGTGTTATAACAAGTGGACATTTTGATCTTTCATTGTTTGGGACTTCATGGGACAGTACCTTGGGGGTATTTGTTTAGACAACTCAGTGTGTTACTTGATAGAACTTAGGGCAGCTGATTTGTTTAAAGAATTTGATATGCTATGCAATTTGGCTCGTCACCAAAAGGCTTGTTGCCTTAAAGCCGCAGCATCTCCCCACAATTGGACGGCTGTTAGTCATCTTACACAGTCGATCCTAAAGGGCTCCATTGGATGGCTGGTTAGCCAATGACGGGTAAGATCCCCAGAGGGGGACAACCTAAGACAGGCACAGTCGCACGGGATAGTCTCATGTGGCCGACATATCAACCTAAGACAGGAGTCAAGGGCACAGCCTTGATTATCCGATGACGGGTAAGAATGTTGGTTGCACATAGACGTCCTAGAGCATCCCCTCTTTTAAAACAAAAGGGGGAAATGCAGGAGCCCTGTTTGGGGAGATAGCTAAGATTGCGGTTGACTATTGGGCCATAGACATTTTTGGCCATTTCCGCCTTCCGTAGTCTCATGGGACTTGGTCTGGGATCTCGCGGGACTTGGTCGAGGATCTCGAGAGATTTGAACGGTGACTCAGCAGATCGAGCTAGCGCCATTGCTGCTCGGGCGCATGGGAAGAGACCAGAGAGAGAAAAGACAGGGTTATCGCTATTGTATAGATATATTGTAGTTTCTTGTAAGATTAAAGAATATTTTCGTCTCCATCCTGTCTCCGGACTCCTTCCCGCGGCGCTGCCATTCCAGGCTGCAATCCCTTTCCGGCGGCAACAGTTTGAAGTTTCTGTTCAGCTGATGGGGAGCCCCTGAGTTCAAGTATCGCATTAAAATGGTACTGCATTTCATGAGAGGACCTGCATTAGAACCCCTGTTATATGCATTCATTGCCTGAAAGAATCATTCAGGAACCATGACCTTGGCACAAACTCAAGGATGGGTTCTGAAGAGTAGCAACTGGTACTATCAATCATGTTCCCTGCAGCAGGGGACATACATACTACTAAACACTCTCTTCTCTTTTATAAAAATAGTCACTGCACTCTCTTTTGTAAATCCTACATATGGTCAAAATAATCTTTGTGAACTCTTTTTTGTATTCCTTTGCAAATATTGTGTAATTTCATATTTGGTTATCATTTTTTGCTGCTGCTAAAACACTAATTCAGCTAATCTAAACAAAGTGGAGACATAACTCATTTTTTAAGTTTAGTAAGGTTTTCTAAAATTTATAAGTCACGTATAATCATGCAACAAATTTCTGTCCCAAGATAAAAACCACCTTAAGGAAGTAGCTACAATTAACATGCCATTTGTGTTTTTGATCTGTCTTAGGTAAACTTAATATTCCCAGGTATTTGCCATTTTTAGCTGTGATACTTCAATAACTTTGTCAGTAGCAGCAGAATGAAAGATTTTTAAAACATTGAAGAAAATGAAATTAGTTTGTCTAATAAACTGATGGCATAGATTTAACTGATAGGTAGCCATTGAAAGTAAGTGAACAGTGCGAGGAGATACCTGAATTACTTTCATATGCAGAGTAAAAAGGAATGGCGAATATTCTCTTATGCAGAATAATAGCTGTAGAAGATACCCATTTCCCCTTCGTTAATAGTATACCCATTTTGTTTAGGCATCCACCCTTTAAAAAGGGGATACAACCAAAACTCAGAGATAAATCTTGATTTGTGCAGGGGATATCTTGTGAAAGACCCAGGTCTGAGGGCAGGGCTAATACAGGATAACAGAGTAGAATGGTGAAAAAGATCTGGATCCCAATGATGTCACCAAGCAGCTAAAATAACCTACATGGGAGCTAGCTGTCCTACTTTGAAACTTCTTGTGTTTATGTGTGTCCAAGCGGGTGGGGGCTTGAACCCTGGCCTCATACATACTAGGAAAGCATTATGCCACTGAGCTACACCTCCAGCCCTGAAACTTTTTAGAGAATAAGTTTTCCAAATTTTAAAGTGATTTTGAATTAAAAATTTAAATAAAAGTTACTTTTGTTGCATATTTACTAGACCTAGTATTATGCTAACTGTGGCATCTTAGAAGTCTTTCTTAATGCAATAAATCTGTGAGATTATTATGATGCCTATTTAACACACAAAGAAACTGTTTTTATAGTTTTATTATAGTTTCTCACCCAAAAAAGAAACATAGTTGAGAATATAATATTTTTAAATCAAAGTTAGGCTCTTAGCTATAATAGTTCTTCTTTAAAATTTTTAAAAATTTGTCATTTTTAGTTATTCATGACAGTAGAGTTAATTTTGAATATTTATACAAACGTGGAATATATCTTATTCTAATTAGGATCCCAGTCTTGAGGATATACATGATATGGAGATCCACTGTGGTGTATTCATATATGTATATAGGAAAGTTATATCACATTCATTCCATTCTCTTTCCTATTCCTATCCCAATTCACTTCACTTCATTCCCCTTTGTCTAATCCACTGAACACATACCCTACCCCTCTTGTTGTGTGTATTAACATCTACATATGAGAGAGAACATTTGACCTTTGTTTTTTTGGGGGGGATTGACTTATTTCACTTAGCATGATAGTCTCCAGATCCATTCATTTACTGGCAAATTTCATGAAGTCATTCTTCTTTATGGCTGAGTAATATTCCATTGTGTATATATACCACATTTTCTTTGTCCGTTCATCTGTTGTAGAGCACCTAGCTTGTTCTGTAGCTTAGATATTGTGAATTGAGCTGCTATAAACATTGATGTGGCTTTGTCACTGTAGTATGCTGATTTAAACTACCTTGGATATAAACTTAGGAGCGGTATAAATGGGTCAAACGGTGGTTTCATTCCTAGTTTTTTTGAAGAATCTCCATACCGCTTTCCAGAGTGGTTGCACCAATTTGCAGTCCCGCCAGCAATGCATGAGAGTGCCCTTTCCCCCACATCCTTGCCAACATTTATTGTTACTTGATAATTTCCATTCTCACAGGAGTGAAGTGAAATCTCAGTATATTTTAATTTGCATTTTTCTAATTGGTAGAGATGTTGAACATTTTTTTGTGTATTTGTTGACCACTGGTATTTCTTCTTTTGAGATGTGTCTGTTCAGTTCCTTTATCCATTTATCAATTGGGTTATTATATTTTTTTGGTGTTAAGTTTTTTAAGTTCTGTGTATTTTCTGTAAATTAACATCCTATCTGCGGTGCAGGTGGCAAAGATTTTATTACATTCTATAGGCTCTCTCTTCATGTTCTTGATTGTTTTCTTTGCTGTGCAAAAGCTTTTTAATTTGATACCATCCCATTTATTGATTCTTGATTTTACTTCTTGCATTTTAAGGAGTCTTGGTGAGGAATTCAGTTCCTAAGCCAACATGATGGAGAGTTGGGCCTACATTTTCTTCTAGTAGGCACAGGGTGTCTGGTCTAATGCCTAGGTCTTTGATAACCTTGAGTTGAGTTTTGTGCAGGGTGAGACATAGGAGTTTAATTTCATTTTGTTATGTGGATTTCCAGTTTTCCCAGCACCATTTGATGAAACAGCTATCTTTTCTCCAGTGAATGTTTATGGCACCTTTGTCTAGTATGAGATAACTATATTTGTGTGGGTTTGTCTCTGTTTCCCCTATTATATTCTATTGATCTTCATGTCTGCTTTGGTGCCAATACAATGCCATTTTTGTTACTATGGCTCTGTAGTATAGTTTAAGGTCTGATATTGTGACACCTCTTACTTCACTTTCCTTGCTAAGGATTGCTGTGGCTATTGTGGGCCTCTTTGTTTTCCCAAATGAATCTCATGACTGCTTTTTCTCTTTCCATAAAAGAGAATTCATTGGAATTTTAATAGAAATTGAATTAAATCTGTATAGAGCTTTTGTAGTATGGTCATTTTCACAATATTAATTCTGTCTATCCAAGAACATGGGAGATCATTCCTTCTTAAAAGGCCTTCCTCAATTTATTTTTTTAGTGTCCTGTAGATTTCATTGTAGAGGTCTTTTACCTCTTTTGTTAAGTTGATTCCCAAGTATTTTATTATTTTTGAGGCTATTGTGGATGGGATAGTTTTCCTAATTTTTCTTTCAGCTGAAATACAATTGATTTATGGGTGTTAATTTTATATCCTGCTACTTTGCTGAATTCATTTGAGATCTAGAAGTTTTCTGGTGGAGATTTTTGGGTCTTCTAAATATAGGATCAGATATTGGCTCATTGTTATTTTTTCATTAAGGCCACAGAAAAAGCTGTTGTGTAACATATTATAGGATATGTACTGTGCTAATTTCCTGAAAATTGTACTCTGATTTTTAAAAAGTTCTTTTAAAAGAAGCATTATCTTAGACTGTACATGAGAACAAATATTATGCCAACAAAACAAATAGGCTTTGTAATAGAGTTTTGTATTTGGTAAGGAATACCCTAAGTAATCTGCATTACTTATTTCAGCAGCTTTAGGTTTAGAGTTGCTTGGAAAGCAAGGCAGATTGAAAAGTTCTGTGTCATGGGTTAGAAAGGTATGAATCATTTTGTCAAGTCTGCATCTGTTGGAATATACGGGAAGGTCACCTTTGACTAATGAGAATTCTCAAGAATGTAGCAGCAATTTTATGTTGAGAGTGACAGTTAATTCTAATTGCAATTATAATATGCTTAAGGGGTTGCTTAGAAATCACCAATTACTGAAAGTAAACAAATGTTTACTGAGTATTTGACTAAGTTCACAGTACTATGCTAGATGCAGGAGCAAAAAAAAAAAAAAAAAAAGAGCTATGAAACATTAGCTAGTTTCAAGGAGTGTATACATGCTGACTGGGAAATAAGAATAGCACCCACAAAATAATGACAGTGAAACACAAGGAAGTATATCATTAAACAATTATATGATAGTGAAAATAAGGAATTCTGAAAAAGGGAGAAGATGTATATATCAGTAGTCAAGTGTATATCTGTAAACCTGTTTATAGTTTTTAAAAAGCATTCATACTATCTCATCTGATGTTCACCAAACTATATAAATGTAAGAATAAATCAGTAATGATAGCTCTCGTTAATGATAACCTAGAATGTATATAACAATAGTTCTCATTTTTCTTGAAAGAATCCCACCTGGTTTGTACTATTGTCCCCATTCCAGATGATGAAACTGAATTAAATGAACTTCTCAAGAACACATAATTCACACAGTTGGTATTTAACACTAGCATTGAAGTAGATACTTACTAATATTAAAGTTGAGCGTTCTACTAAATTTTTGCCAATACTATGAAAAAAATGAATCTTTCCAAATCCAAAACTACCTTGTCTATAAAAAATTCTTCCTTATTTTATCTGATGTAGGTTTAATCAAACTTTACTAAGTTATTAGAAACATCATAGAGGTCTCTCTGCAGAGATTTTAAACATGTATGTTAATGTGATAAAGACAATGTTACACCCGCATCACAGCAAATCTACATCTCCCAGCTTTCAATGTATTTAGGTTGGGGTGAAATACAAAAACAGTTAAGCTTCTTTTGTAGACAGTTGTCAATAAAAAGGCGACATCACAAAAATTTATGGGTTACTGCAACATAGCTTATCCTATCCTAACAAAAAGGTAACAATTTCAGTTTTAGATTTATTATTTCAATAGATAATAATGTTAAATAGGTTATTTGAATCACACTGCTTATGCAACTCAGGAGTCAAGTACTCTTGTCGCCACTGGACTCCAGTTCTACTGTTACTTAGATATTATATGTTCTAAACTCTTAGCTTCAGAACCCCAACTTACATACGCCTAATTAAACTCCCCCAAACTAGGTCTATGTCATCAAATTCTTTCTTTTATAAATTCATTTATTTATGTCAATTAGGTATGACAGCAGAATGCATTTTGATTCATTGTAAACAATTATAGCACAACTTTTCATTTCTCTGACTGTACATGATATAGCATATGTGCAGCCATACAAGTGCCTAGGGTAATAATGTCCATTACATTCCACCATCTTTCCTGCCCCACATCCTCCCTTCTAACCCTTTCCCCAATCAAAATTCCTACATTTTCCCCATGCCCCTTCCATTATGGATCAGCATCCACTAATCAGAGAGAACATTTGGCCTTTGATTTTTTGGGATTAGCTTACTTTGCTTAGCATGATATTCTCCAACTCTATCCATTTATCTGCAAATGCCATAATTTTATTCTCTTTTAATGCTGAGTAACATTCCATTGTATATATATACCACAGTTTCTTTATCCATTCATCTATTGAAGGGCATTTAGGTTGCTTCCACAGTTTAGCTATTGTGAATTGAGCTGCTATAAACATTGACATGGCTGCATTACTATAGTATGCTGATTTTAAGTCCTTTGGGTATAGACCAAAGAGTGGGATAGCTGGGTCAAATGGTAGTTACAGTCCAAGTTTTCTGAGGAATCTCCATACTGCTTTCCAGAGTGGTTGCACCAATTTGCAGTCCCACCATCAATGTATGAGTGTGCCTTTCCCCCCACATCCTCACTAGCATTTATCATTGTTTGTATTCTTGATAACTACCATTCTGACTGGTGTGAAATGAAATCTTAGAGTAGTTTTGATTTGCATTTCTCTAATTGCTAGAGATGTTGAACAGTTTTTCATATATTTGTTGATCGAATGTATATCTTCTTCTGAGAAGTGTCTGTTCAGCTCTTTAGTTCATTTTTTGATTGGGTTATTTGTTTTTTGGTAAGTTTTTTGAGTTCTTTATAAATCCTGGAAATTAGTGCTCTGTCTGGCAAAAATTTGCTGCAAAATTTAGGCTCTCTCTTTACCTCACTGGTTGTTTCTTTTGGTGAGAAGAAGCTTTTTATTTTGAATCCATCCCATTTATTGATTCTTGATTTTATTTCTTTTTTAAAAAAATATTTATTTATTTACTTTAGTTGTACACAATGCAATGCATTTATGTTTACGTGGTGCTGAGGATCGAACCCAGGCCGTGCACGTGCGAGGCGAGCGCTCTGCCGCTGAGCCACAACCCCAGCCCCATTGATTTTATTTCTTGTGTTTTAGGCATCTCATTAAGGAAGTGGGGGCCTAATCTGACATGATGAAGATTTGGGCCTACTTTTCCCTCTATTAGGTGCAGGGTCTCTGGTCTAATTCCTAGGTCCCTGATCCACTTTGAGTTGAATTTTGTGCATGGTGAGAGATATGGGTTCACTTTCATATGGATTTCCATTTCTCCCTGCACCGTTTGTTGAAGAGGCTATCTTTTCTCCAATGTATGTTTTTGGCTCCTTTGTTTAGTATGAGATAACTGTATGTTGGTTTGTCTCTGTGTCTTCTATTCTGTACCATTGGTCTACAAGTCTATTTGGTACAATTTTGTTACTATACCTTTGCAGTATAGATTAAGGTCTGGTATTGTGATGCTTCCTCTTCACTCTTCTTGCTAAGGATTGCTTTGGCTATTCTGGGTCTCTTATTTTTCCAAATGAATTTCATGATTGCTTTTTCTATTTCTATAAGGAATGATGTTGGGATTTTAATTGGAATTGCATTGAATCTGTATGGCATTTTGGGTAGTATGGCCATTTTGACAATATTAATTTTGCTTATCCAAGAGCAGAGGAGATCTTTCCATCTTCTAAGGTCTTCCTCAATTTCTTTCTTCAGTGTTCTGTAGTTTTCATTGTAGAGGTCTTTCACCTCTTTTGTTGATTCCCAAGTATATGTATATATATGTTTGAGGCCATTGTGAATGAGGTACTTTTCCTAATTTCTCTTTCACAGGATTCATCACTGATGTATAGAAATGCATTTAATTTATGGGTATTGGTTTTATATATTGCTACTTTGCTGAATGCATTTATTAATTCTAGAAGTTTTCTGGTGGATTTTTTGGATCCTCTAAGTATAGAATCATGCCATTAGCAAATAATGATAGTTTGAGTTCTTCTTTTCCTGTTCGTATCCCTTTAATTTCTTTCATCTGTCTAATTGCTCATGCTAAAGTTTCAAGGACTATGTTGAATAGAAGTGGTGAAAGAGGGCATCCCTGTCTTGTTACAGTTTTAGAGGGAATGCTTCCAATTTTTCTTTATTTAGAATGATGTTATCCTTAGGTTTAGCATAGAGAGCTTTTACAAAGTTGACGTGTGTTCCTACTATCCCTAGTTTTTCTAGTGTTTTGTACATGAAAGGGTGCTATGGTTTGTCAAATGCTTTCTCTGCATCAATCGATATAATCATATGATTCTTATCTTTAAGTCTATTGATGTGATGAATTATATTTATTGATTTCTGTATGTCGAACCAGCCTTGCATCCCTGGAATGAACCCCACTTGATCATGGTGCACTATTTTTAAAGTATGTTTTTATATGCAATTTGCCAGAATTTTATTGAGAAATTTTGCATCAATGTTCACCAGGGATATTGGTCTAAGTTTTCTTTCCTTGATGTGTTTCTGCCTGGTTCTGGTATCAGGATGATACTAGCTTCACAGAATGAGTTTGGAAGGGTTCTGTCCTTTTCTATTTCATTGAATAATTTGAGGAGTATTGGTATTAATTCTTCTTTGTAGGACTTACAGAACTCAGCTGTGAACTGTCTGGTCCTGGGCTTTTCTTGGTTAGTAGGCTTTTGATGGCATCTTCTATTTCCTTGCTTGAAACTGATTTGTTTAAACTGTGTATGTCCTCTTGACTCAGCTTGGGTTGATCATATGCCTCTAGAATTTTTTCAGTGTCTTCGAGTTTTTCTATTTTACTGGAGTATAAATTTTCAAAATAGTCTCTAGTTGTCTTCTGTATTTCAATAGTATCTGTTGTGATATTTCCTTTCTCTTCACAAATTTAGTAATTTGAGTTTTCTCTCTCCTTCTTTTGTTAGGGTGGCTAAGGGTTTGTCAATTTTATTTATTTTTTCAAAGAACCAGCTTTTTGTTTTGTCAATTTTTTGAATTATTTCTTTTGTTTCAATTTCATTGATTTCTGCCCTGATTTTAATTATTTCCTGTCTTCTACTACTTTTGGAATTGGTTTGTTCCTCTTTTTCTACGGCTTTGAGCTGTAATGTCAGGTCATTTATTGTTGACTTTTTCTTCTGTTAATGAATGAACTGCATGCAATGAACTTTCCTATTAGCACTGCCTTCATAGTGTCTCATAGATTTTGATAAGTTGTATCGGAGTTCTCATTTACCTCCAAGAATTTTTTTTTAAATCTCTTCCCTGATGTTTCACTAAATTCTCATGAGAATGATTTGTGTTTGAAAGGCATCTCATTAATCCATAAGATAAATACCTTGATATGAAAATATTCCTAGTGTCTTGTCAGTATGCTCTATTCTCAAAGGAAAAATGATTTGGAAAAAACAAATTAGATGAAAAGATAAAGAATTGGAACAAAGAGAGTCCAAGGATTTTCTTATTAATGGATAGGTTAGAGAAGTGATTATACAAAACAATGCACTGAATTTCTTACTAATATGTATACACATACATATATTTTTATTGTGGGGAAATGTACATAAAATATAGCACTATAACCATTTCTAGGTGTATGTTTCAGTGGTATTAAGCACACAATATTAGCCCACCACCACCATCATTTCCAGAAGTTTTTCATCACCCCAAACTGAAGTGCTATACCTATAAAGCAATAACTTCCCATTCTCCCTCACTGTGCAGCCCATGGTAACCTTTAATCTACTTCCAGTCCTTATGAAGTAAACAAAATTTGTATCATACAATATTTATGCTCTTTTTATGACTTATTAATTAGGATGATATTTTCAAAGTCCATTTGTGTTGTAGCATATAGTCATTCTTTCTTGAGATTTCATGTTCTGAAATTTCAGTTAGCCATGTCAACCACAGTCCAAAAATATTTAATGGAAAATTCAAGAAAGAAATAATGCATTAGTTTTGAATTACTTCATGTTCTGAAGTAGCACAAGGAAAGCTCGTTACCTTACTACACAGGAAAGGAATCATTACTTTGACTAGTGTATCTACCCTGTACATACTACACACCTGTTAGTCACTTAGTAATCATCCTGGTCATCAGAACTACTGTCAAATATGATAGTGCTTGCATTCAAGTAATCCTTAGTAGCCAAAGCTATGTCACAACACCTCTATTATTCTTATGTCATCTCATCATGGGGGCATTTTTTTTTTTTTTTTTACATCATCGCAAGAGGAAGGGTAAGAACAGTAGAATAAGATTTTGAGAGGCATTTTTATTACAATATATTGCTGTAATGTTCTATTTTTGACAATGTAAATATTCTTTATCTGACATTGTTTTTAGTTTTTTTTTCTTTGTTGTTGTTTCTGTAGGGTTTCTTCCCACCTTTTGTTTCATGTGCTGCCTCCTTTTCAAGATCCTTAAAAGGAGAAATATGCCCTCAATTTTCTCGATCATCCTCTTCTTTTTCTTAGATATCTTAGAAATCTTTATTATATAAGAATCTTCCAGTTTTTTCTCTATCCCTCTCTTTCCTGTGCTCTTATATGACATTTCTTACTTGCTGAATAGCTTCATGAGTAAACTTTATTTCTCTAAACCAAATTCTCACTGTTTATTAATGGCTTACCATTCTGTCACACCAAATTTTACCTTCAGAATTATTTTTCAATGTCAACCTCTTCCCTTCTCTCCATGGTCAACAGATCAGTATATTCTAAAACTGAGGTATTAAATGGAAATGGATTAAATAACCTAAATCAGAATCATGAGGAAGGGTTTTTATAAGAATGCAGATTCACATGCTTTACTGGACTAAATGAACAGGTTTTCAAGATTTGAGTCCAGAAATCTGCTTTGTAAATAACTCCCTAGGAAAGACTTAAGAACACTACATTTTGAGAACTACTGCATTATATCAAGTTTCATCTAATTCTGTTCATTCTTCCTATTCACGGTATCCCATCCATTTCTTTCCTATTGCCTCTACTCTGGTTTAGGGCTACTTCATCTCTTAGCTGGATGTCTGTAATAGGATTTTCCTGCCTCTGGGATATTTCCAACTTTAATTCATCCTACACACCAGGGTCTTATTAATCTTACTAAATCACAGCTCTGCTCATTTAATGTGACAAGAATTTATTGAGAGCATACTATGTACTAGGTGCTGTAGGGCAGTAGGTTCCAAGTGGGGCTGATCAGCATTATTAAGTGGGGAAACCTTTTCTATAGATTCTCTACCAACTCTCTAAGCCCTCTAAATTAGAATCTTCAGAAGTAGAGTTGAGAAAAGTTTATTTTTAAAAAGTTCCTCAAATGATTCTTTTTATGGTAACACTAGACTTAATCATATAAAGACTTAGACATTATCTGCATTTTTATATTAGAGCATTATAATTATACATGGTATTTGGGTTCATTTTGACAAAATCATACATGCAAGGAATTTGATTTCAATCCCCATTCCCCCTTTCCCTCTCCTTCTCCCTTCTCCATTCTCCCTTTTCTACTCTATTGATCTTTTTTCTCACTTCTTTTTATTTTTGATTGGTACTTTCTACATATACATATAGTGAAATTCCCTTTGGCACATTTATATATACATACAACATGATTTTGCTAGATTCATTCCATATTTCTTCCCCTCCCTTGTGTTGTTCTTGTACTCCACTGATCTTCCCTGTATATTTATGATATCTGACCCCTCCCTCACAGTCTCTTTCCCTTCTTTTGTTCTAGCTTCCACAATGAGAGAAAAAAATTCAACCCTTGATTATCTGAGTCTGGCTTATTTTATTTAGCATGATGTCCTCCATTTCCATCTATTTACTAGCAAATGCCATTATTTTATTCTTCTTAATGGCTGAGTAAAACTCCATTATGTGTATATACCACATTTTCTTGATCCATTCATCTATTGACAGGCATTTGGGTTGACTCCATTATCTGGCTATTGTGAATTATGCTGCTATAAACACAGAAGTGGGTATATTGCTATAGTATGCTGTTTTTTTTTAAATTTATGTGTCAATGGACCTTTATTTTTATTTACTTATATGTGGTGCTGAGAATCGAACCCAGTGCCTCACACATGCTAGGCAAGTACTCTACCACTGAGCCACAACCCCATGATAATTATTATTATTATTATTATTTTGGTACTGGGGATTGAACTCAGGGGCACTTGACCACTGAGCCACAACTCTAGCCCTATTTTTTCTTTTCTTTTTTTTTTTTTTTTTGTATTTTTATTAGAGATAGGGTCTCACTGAGTTGCTTAGCACCTTGCTTTTGCTGAGGCTGGCTTTGAACTTGTGATTTTCCTGCCTCAGCCTCACCAGTCGCTGGGACTACAGGCATGTGCCACTGTGCCCGGTTTTATAATTATTTTTTTATTTGTCAAAATTTCCTCTACCCTCATTCTTAAAGAAAGAGCCATGCCCTTATCGATGCATATGGTGAGACAAGGAATTTTTTTAAAAAAAATTCTCATTTATTTGCAGCATAAAGCTATACAAAAAATGAAATAATATATACAGTAATCCCTCCTTATCCATAAGGGTTACATTCTAAGACCCCCAGTGAATGCCTGAAACCATGCATGGATACTACTAAACTATATGTAATGTGTTTTTCCCTGTGCAGACATCCTGTGAAAAAATTGAGTGTGGTATGGTAAAAGATTAACAATAATAATGAAATAGAACAATTATAACCATATACTGCAATAAAAGTTTGTGCTCTAGGACTATATTAAAACAAAGGCTACTGTCATAACGTAAACACTGCCATTACATGAGAGTGGATTTGATAACTGAAATGATCACTAGTGATTAACAGGTGGGTAGTGTATACAGTGTAGATGGGCTGGCCAAAGGGATAATTCAGATCCTGGGCAGGATGGATAGGAACACAAACTTTCATCATACTACTCATAAAGTGGTGCAATTAAAAACATCAATTATTTATTTCTGAAAATTTCCATTTAATATTTTTGGGACTCTGGTTGACTATGGGAAACTGAAACCAAATCAAACCAAACTAAAACAAAACATAACTGAAGATAAGCTAGTTTTGCATTTAATAAATTATGTCAAACAAGAGGATGCCCTTATAACTTGGATATTTGTGGTCAAATTTATGGATCTGAATCTCAGTATAACATTTATACAGTTCCTGGAACACAGCAGGCACTAGAAAAAATAATTTGTAGCTGGGCGCGGTGGCGCACGCCTGTAATCCCAGCAATTTGGGAGGCTGAGGCAGGAGGATCGCGAGTTCAAAGCCAGCCTCAGCAACGGCGAGGCACTTAGCAACTCAGTGAGACCCTGTCTCTAAATAAAATACAAAAAAAAAAAGGGCTGGGGATGTGACCCAGTGGTCGAGTGCCCCTGAGTTCAATCCCTGGTACCACAAAAAAAAAAAAAAAAAAAAAAAAAAAAAAAAAAAAAATAATTTGTGAACCAGTGGGGTCTGGGAAATAAATGTTTGCATATTCAAAAAATACTTAATATAACCATGGCTACCATAAGGTTATGATTGTAAATGAAGTAACATGGCAAACTGATGCCCTGTGAGTCAAACCATCCAAATTTAATTTATTTATTTATTTTCCTGAGGCTGGGGTTGGTTGTACACAAATTTAACTCGAATGTCTTTTGTCTGGATAAGTACTCTGTTTTTACCACAGGCCCTACCACTCTCTATTATCTTATGCTAATCTCATTTACATATCTCTGTCATCTATAGTTCTAAGAATAAGAATCACCTCAACCCTACACTGGGGGTTAAGTTAGGGCCTTGAGCATGCTAGGCAAACACTTTACCCCCAGTTTTAAAGATGAGAATTTTGAAAGGTGACAGGTGATTTGTTCCAAAGATTTCTTCTTTTTAACTGTTCCTGTTTTGGGCTTCCCTGTGTTTCCCCAAAATTTGTATGTTGAAGTCTTAACCCCTAGTACCTCAGAAAGGAACCATATTTGGAGATAAAGATCTTTAACGAGGTAATGAAGTAAAAATGAAGTTGGTCCCATTTCAGTAAGACTGGTGTCCTTACTGGAGCATATTTGGACACAGATAGAAGAGAGACCATATGAAGACAAAGGAGGAGACTGGCATTTACAGGTGGAGAGAACTTAGAAAGAAACCAAATTTAGAATCGAATGTATGGATCTGAATCTCAGACCAACCCTCTCTTCACCTTAATCTTGGACTTCTAAACCTCCTGGATTGTGAGAAAAATAAATTTTGTTTAAGTTACCCAGTCTATGGTATTTTGTTATGGTAATCCTAGCAAACTAATGTAGCTGTACATTTAGCATTAACCTAGATTTAGGCATTTTTTACATCAAAATTTGTGTACTGTATTTAAGTCATTCTGCAGGGACAGTGGTGAATACAATTCTAAGTAGGTTAGAATATATTAACTGAGGCAAATTATATGCAAAATATATTCATAAGCATAATGATAAATATTATAAGACATAAAGCAAAAATGCCAAATAAAGTGTATATTTTTAATTCTACAGACATGCAAAAGAAGATAATCATTTGTGGGCTAGGTCACAAAAGATTCAGAATTTGTGCTGAAATCTTGAAGGTAGGAAGGATTCAACCACGTAGAGGGGTGAGGACATGTAGGAGGGAATAGTGTATAAAGCAAATATATGACTACTACTACGGTGCAGGTGGCCTATGTTTTAAGTGCCCCCCTCTTCTTACAAATGCATTATTTGGTTCAATTAATGTTTTCTATCCAAGTATTCAAATGTATTTAATTTTTATTTAGTAAAGTTTCTAACATTTATGCTCAGGGAATTATTCAAAATGTTTCATCTAAGTTGCTGCTAATTTATTTATTATTTATTTATTACCACATGCTCATTAGCAGTGAGTTTTGCGGATGAAATTTTACAAAAGGAGTTGGTAGGAACCTAAACACATATAGATCTAAGTTTTTATAGATGCCTTCCTGAACCTTGACTCTAGAAATTCTTGATAAGCAGGTAAGTTTAGCAGAAGTTTTAGGTTTTGGTGACAGTAATTTAATATCGTGGTTTGTTAAAAGATGCTATTTTTCAAGCTATGAGATTTTATTTTAAAGCTATAGAAACCTGTCTATGGAAAGCTTTATTTCTCCTCTATCATTTCAACAATGTTTATTTTTAAAAATCTTATGTGAGGCTATTGTTATCAAATGAGATATGCATTGAACCAAAGCAGCTATTCTTAACATCTGGGTTAAAATTAGATTAGATTAGAATAATTTTTCTTAACGAAAGAGCTCAATTAGTTTGATTCCTGGAATCATTTGTTCAAACCACGTATCTGCCTTTAGATTTACAGGCGATTAGGATATTAAGTCACAGGAACTTTGAGCCTGTTGAAATCAAATTTCAAGTCTTTTGTACACTGTCCGATTCTGATGGAATTTTTGAGTCTGAAAGAACCCAGAACTTTGAAACTCAGAATTGCACCAAGTATTTAAAGGCTACAGAACGTATTCGGGGGTACAGTTTTAAAAGCTACCGAGTGGTTAAATATCCAAATTTTCAACTTTCAAGTACCAACATGTTGTTGGTTGACTTGGTGAGTTTCCTCATATTCGTGAAAGGAGGAAGTATTTATTACCACATGCTTACCTTAGGGAAACACCTTACAACTGGTTAAGTGACTCGTTTGGTGACAGAGGGTAAAGAAAATTGCGCAGGTGGCAAGACACTAGCACAGCCGTTCCGTTACTACTCTCAAGAAAAAGCCTGCAGCACCAGACTTCCTTGACTACTTAGGAGGGTGGCTGCTCTCTAGGCGCCTCGCCCTCTGCCCGGAAGTCACCTTAACCAGCCCGCCCGGAAGCCGTCGTCTTGGCAACACAGCATCGTCCCACCCGCTTCCTTTAGCCACGCCCTCCGCCGTAGACGTCTCCGGTTCATCTGGGCTGCGATTGGCCCATCTGTCCTTCACTCTGGGGGATGGGCGAGACCGCGAGACCGTGGAGGTCGCTTTTGAATTTGTGGCGGTCAGACTCCGCGAGGTGCCATATAGACTTAGGCTTGTTGTTCGAGTCCGAAACCTCTGGAATGAGCGACCGCGAGGGGAGAATGACGAAAAGGGCGGCTGGAGCTGGAGGGGCGCTGAGTCAAAGAAGTCTTCTGCGGAGCGGGGCTTCAGCCAGGCTGCCTCACTCCCCTGAGGCAGGCCCGCTTTGGCCCCTGAACGAAGCTAGCCTACTGTGACCTCCCCTCTTCACAGCTGTCGCTTGTTTTCTTTCTCTCCGTGAAGCAACCCTGCAGTTCCATCGTGCTTACCCTTCCCTCTAGTGTAGTTTACGCCCCACCGATCTCTGTCCTGAGCATATCCTTATCTCCATTACCAATACGATCAGGAACTTTCTACAGGCCCTTGACAGTGTGGACAGATGGCTCCCCAGCAACCTGGTGAGCCTTGCACACCTCACAAGTGGAGTCCAGAACGTTCCTTACCAAGGGATGCTGCTGTCCTACTCCCAATTGGGAAGTAGTGAAGGTCACGCGGAAAAGCAAGGGAAAGCACCTTCCAAAGCGCTACAAAAATGTAAGTTATTGATGAGATCCTAGGGAAAGCATTTTGTGCTTGGCCAGACCCTGTTGATAATGTCTAATATTGGGGTTATGAATAATGTTCAGACTTTGAAAAGTAAAGCAAATATGTCTGTTGGAGAACAAACTCTGCCAATTGATCCAAAGCGTAAAAGCCATCACTGATTAAACCCTCTCTCCTCCAAACCTGTAGTTTATATGTATGTTATGATCCCCTCTTGCAATGTATGTAATTTCCATTGAGATTCACGACCATTTCAGGAGATTTAACAGTGTAGCTCTCTTTCCCTTCACTGCTTGTGACTATAATAATCCTCTATTTCTTTTCCAACTTAATAATTCAAATGAGCTTCTTCATGCACAGCCTCTAGAACAAAGGTTCTTCAATTTCTTTTTGGTTGGAAATTAGAGAAATCACAGCCCCATTGGAACCGTTAAAAAAAAAAATCAGAAACTACAAAAACAAAAAACCGTAGAGCTTTTTTCTAGAATATGACACAGTCACAAATTTTTTTTTTTCAGTTCCAGGGAATTTTAGATTCAACTTTGAAATATGGCTATTCTTAGGACCCCGGTCAAGTTCTAGCAGTTTATTTCTGTTTTATGAAAATAGAAATATAGCCAGGTGTCTTACTTTTACCAAATGGCCATCATTTAACTTCTGAATTAAGACTTGTAAATCTAAGGGAGGTGGGGATTGAAAAGGCTGAAACTTTCAATTGGGCAGTGGTTTAAAAATATTAGAAAAATCCTTGAATACTTAAAGTTATAGCAAGATTTTTCACAGATAATGGTAGTATAAGGGCACAGGAACATACAGAAAATTAAGTTGACTATTGTATCCAGAGTGTTTTTAAATTAACATAAAAAGTAGGAAAATTCTTGATCAGTGTGAGGAGTGAAAATTTGTGTGACTTGTTATGGTTTGGATATGAGGTATTTCCCCAAAAGTTCATGTGATAGTCAATGCAGTTGTGTCCAAAGGTGAAATAATCAGAAGAGAGTTATAGCCTAATCCGTGATTGCTGGGTGGTAGCAGTAAGTAGCCTTTGGGATTTTATTTTGTCCCTGGCCCCTCCCACTCTTTCTGCTTCCTGGTTACTGTGAGCTAGCCAGTTTTTCTCCACCACATCTTTCCACCCTTATGTTCTGCCTTACCTCTAGCTAGGAACATATGGAGGTTGGCTAACCATGGATTGAACCTCTGAAACCATGACCCCCAAATAAACTTTTCTTCCTCTAAATTTTTTTTGTGGGGTGTTTTGGTCACAGTGACTTAAAGCTAACTAACACATGCCTTAGTGTTTTGGATGTTTTATATTAAAGTACTTCAAATTGTGAAATTCTGCCAGCATGCCTTGACTATAAACTCTTCTATCTACTATGGAACCATTTCAAGCATTAGTTTTTCACATTAGAACTTTAGTTCACCTGAAATTTATTTTTGTGTATGATTGAGGAATGACCTTAACTAAAAAAATTTTTTTCATTATTCCTCTGTCATTTCAAATATCATGGCCCATGTACCAAATCTGGTCCACCACTTATTTTTATAAGTTCTGTTGGAACATGGTTATGTCCATGTGTTAACTTATTATCAATGACTGCTTATGTGCTACAATGTCAGAGTTGATTCCTTGTGACAGAATCTATATGGGCCTCAAAGCCTGAAATATTTGCTTTCTGATTGTTTACAGAAAAAGTTTGCCAACCCCTGGATTAGGACATCCTTTTGTCACTGAACTGGTAATGTAAAGTTTATCCTATCTAGTTTCCTTATATGTGCCTGTGTTTTTGAGCTATCTAGTCTGCCTCCTTTGCCAAGCCCTTAACATATAATACAGAGTCTTAAATTACTATAGTTCTAAAATAAGACTGAATATCCAATAGGTAAACTGCTCTTTCATCCAACACATCAAATTGTTCTTTTGCATTAGTTATTCTTGGCCCTTAAATCTTCCACATGAATTTTATGATTAACTTGGAAAATGCCATGAGAAGTCATTTTGAGTTCTGATAGGAACTGCATCAAATATAAAGATTAATTTAGAAAGAATTGTCATCTTCACGATAGTCAGTCTTCCCATCCATGAACATAGTATACCCTAACATTCTCCATGACTTTTAATGTGATTTTATAAATTTATTCTTTAGAGTTTCCACAAGAGGGAGATTGGAATTAGTTTTGCTTTATTGTGATTTTCTGGTTTTATAATTAATTAGACTAATGGTTGCTGACATCTTTAAGTGGTCTGAGATGTGTTGTATCCTGTATTTCTTGAAAGCGTTTGTATAAGATTGGCATTTTATGAAAAATGAAATGTTTGATAGAATGCACCCATTTGGCCTGGTGTTTTCTTTGTGAGAAAGTATTGATGAAGTTAAAATAAGAGTAAATTTTATTTGTCTACATCTTTACTGTTCTGTCACTCTTGTTTCTCTTTGTAGATCCATGTTTTCATCACTTCCTTTAGTTTGAAGCATTTCCTTTGACATTGCTTGTAGTACAGGTTTGTTGGTGAAGGATTCTATCGGTGTTTTTTTTTTTACTTGAGAACATTTTTATTTAATTTCCATTTTTGCGGGTTTATTTTAAAACTGGACATATAATTCTTGGTTAATTTGGTTTTTTAGTTCTTTACTAGTCTTCTAGCTTGTATTATTTTAAATAAGCTATTTGGAATCATTCTTATCTTTGTTCTCTAGTATGTAAATGTCCCCCACCTCCTACTGCTTCTTTTTCTTAAGTTTATTGAGGCATAATTTATATATAGTAAAATAATATTTTAGGAACACAGTTCTTTGAGTTTTAACAAATGTAAAGAACTTACTACAATCAAAACACAAAGTATTTTTGTCCATTTTAAAGTTCCCCCATACCCTCTTGTCATCAGTTCTCTGACCTATTCCCAGCCACTAGCAGCCACTGATCTGATATCTGCCAGTATGGGTTGGCATTTTGAGACTGTCATGTAAATTGAACCATGTAAAACACAGCTGTTTGTGTCTAGTTTCTTTCACTTGGTGTAATTCTTTTAAGATTTATCCATGCTGTTGCATATATCAGTAAATTTATTCCTTTTTATGTCTGAATAGTATTACATTATACATTAGTATCAGTTTGTTTATCCATTCACCAGTTAATGGACATTTGGGTTGTTTCCAGATTTGGGCTATTAGGAATGAAACTACTGTAAGCATTTGCCTACAGGTCTTTGTGTTGTCATAGATTTTAATTTTTGCTGGGTGATTACCAAGGAGTGAAACTGCTAGGTCCTATGGTAAGTATATGTTTAATTTCATTAAATATTGCCAAACATTTTTCCAAAGTGATAGTTTTGCATTTTGCATTCCTTTCAGCAGCATATGATTATTTTGTATTCATTCACATCAGTTCTTGATTTTACTAGTAGTTTAAATTTAACTATTTCAGTAGGTGTGTATTTATGTCTTATTATATTTAATTTGTATTTCTCTAATGACTGATATTGTGCATCTTCCATACATCTACTTGCTATCTCTTCATCTTTAAATTTTTTTTCTTTCTTTTTTTTTTAGTTGTAGGTGGACACAATGCCTTTATCTTATTTATTTTTGTGGTGCTGAGGATCGAACCCAGTGCCCAACACATGCTAGGCAAGCACTCTACTGCTGAGCCACAATCCCAGCCCCTATCTCTTCATCTTTGATAAAACACCTAATAAAATGTTCTACCTGGGGCTGGGGCTATAGCTCATTGGCAGAGGACTTGCCTAGTGTGTGTGAGGCACTGGGTTCAATCCTCAGCACCACATAAAAATAAATAAATACATTAAATAAAGGCATGCTGTCCATCTACAACTAATAAAAAAATTTTTAAAAAGCTACACTAAAATGTTCTACCTAATTCATTCATAGCTTTATTGAGATCTAATTGACATAAACCAAATTGCATATATTTAAAGTGTATACTTTGATAAATTTGGGTATGTGCATACACTTATGGAACCAGCAACACAAATTAATGTACATGCTACAATATGAATGAACCTTGAAAACTTTATGCAAAATGAAAGAAGCCAGTCACAAAATGCCAGATATTGCACTAGTCCATTTATATAAAATATCCAGAATATGCAAATCCATTGAGAAAGAAGTAGACTCATTGGTAGAGACTGGGCAAGGGAGAATAGGGGGTGACTACTGATGATTATGGGATTTCTTTTGGGAATAATGAAAATCTTCTAGAAATATTTGCAATGGTTGTACAGTTGTATGAATATTCTAAAAACTACTGAATTGTACATTTTAAAGGCTGAATTTTATGGTATATGGATTATCTTTCAGCAAAGCTGTGTTTTGACAAAGGGAAAAATAACACATTGTGATCCAGTAATGGTTTGTTCAAAAAGCATGCTTCATAACTGGAAAATCATGGGAAGTAAATGTCCATAGTAGAATGATTATAAAATGGTTTTATATTCTCAAAATGAAAAAGTGAGGCTATTAAAATAATGAGGTAGAACTATATGTATCAATATGATGAGTCTCATAATCACTGAGATAAAATAGTTTTCAAAGGAATCTATAACATATGTAATGCAGGATTAAAGTTTAAAATATATAGCACATTATATAATTTAGCAAAGTATGAAAAATGCATGGAGATCATAAACATCAACTTGCAAGGTGTAATTAGTTGTAGAGAAAACTTGTGTGGTGTGCCTGTGGAGAGCTGGGAGAGGGGAGGTGGGAAGAGTGTTATTAAGGAAGATTTCATTGAATGCTTCAATTATATTGGTAAAGTTTTATTTCAAAACTGTAATAAATATACAGAAGTTAGGTAGGGGGTGTGTGTGTGTGTGTGTGTGTGTGTGTGTGTGTGTGTTTTAGTACCTAGGATTGAACCCAGGGGCACTTAACCTCTGAGTCACATCACCAGCCCATTTTATTTTTTTTTTTTTTATTTTGAGACAAGGTCTTACTAAGTTTCTGAGGCTGGCCTCAAGCTTGGAATCCTCCTGCCTCAGCCTCGGGAGCCACTGGGATTACAGGCATGTGCCACCATACTGGGCAAAAGTTAGTTTTTTAAGTTTTAGAATATTTTAAATAATGTTTATAAGAATATGTATGAGACAGAACAAAATGGTAGTAGATTATGGGAGGGATAGATAAATAAGATAAAACTTTTTTCACTTACAGAAGAGTAGTTTTTCAAATGTATGACTGCAGACAGATAAGAAGCCAGTTAAGAAAAGTATGTTTGAGGGAGGACTCATTTGCACACATGAAGTCATTATATAACTTCTTTTAAAGAAGTTGTAGTTTCCTTTGGGAATACTACAACAAGCAAAAATGTAAAGTATGATGGTCTGGAAGCTGTTTCACTAATGCATATTTTGCAAAGTGGTACTACTCTCAGAAGTCAAATCAATGCCTTCTAGGAGATATTTGAATGATATCAAATAGTCTCAGAGGGAGGAAACAAGGATGTGGAGTGTAAGGAAAAGCCATAAGTAGATTTTTCTTACATGGGTAGGGTCTTAGTTTAAAGGTAATCACCTAGTCAGGAGGTCTCCTGGGAAAGAGATTACACAGCTGAAACAAGAGGATACTTGAATGCTTTCAAATATTTATTCATATCAGTTCCCTTTCTAATATCAAAGAATTAAAAGATTTGGATCTTATCTTCAAGGAGGATAGAAATTTATTATAACTAAAGAGAGGGTTTTTATTATAATCAAAGACTCCTCCAACAAATAATAAATGTGGTAGGAAATAATTCGAATATTACCTAAAACAAAAGAAAATTGAACATTTAATATTATAGTAAAATTGAAGCAACAGCATGGAAAATAAAGTATATCCCCAAATATCTTCAATCCTACATTTTTTTTTTCCAGAAAATGAATGTAAGACTTCTTGTTCTGCAAGGAAAAGCTAACCTAAAATGCTACCCCCCCCCCCCTTACAGATACATGTATATAGCATATAAAAGACATTTAAAAAAATAAGGGAATTTCCCAGGGTGCAGAAGTAATCAGGGATCTGTGGGTTATGGACTGGAAGAGCATTAAGTCTCTAGGTTGATAAAACTACTGTACCAAGGGGGTTTAAAAAATTCTGTGCTGGTGTGGTAGCTCAGTGGTAGAGCACTTGCCTCCTATGCGTGAGGCCCTGGGTTTGATCGTTTGATCCTCAGCACCACATAAAAATAAAGATATTGTGTCCATCTACAACTAAAAAAAAAATTTAAAAAAAATCCCCTGCTATGCTTTTTATGTATTTAGCAAAATATCCTTTAAGAATGAAGGTCTAATAAAGAGAGTATTAGATTAAAAAGAAAACGCTAAGAGAATATTCTGTATACAGATCTTCAATTCTAAAGTAGCGTGATAACTTTTCTGTTGATTTATTTATCTATATGTCATTCTATTTCAAAATAAGTTTGTGTAAGTCTTAATATTTAGTAGTGTCACTCCTCTAGCTTTATATACTTTTTAAAGACATAGTGTCAGTTTTGTCCCTTTCTATATGAAATTTTTAATCAAGTTGTCAATTTTTGGGCTGGGGTTGTAGCTCAATGGTAGAGTGCTTGCCTAGCATGCGTGAGGCACTGAGTTTGATTCTCAGCACTACATATAAATAAAATAAAATAAATGGTCCATTAACAACTAAAAATAAAAAGTTGTCGATTTTCTACAAGTTTTCTGAGAACTTTGAGATTACGTTAAACCTATATAAGACCAATAAGTTATAATTGACTCAATAAGAAACATGATTCTTTCAATCTATGAATATGATCTCTTTTTATTTTTATCATTTTCTAATTTTCTCAGCAATGCTTTCTAGTTTTTGATATAAAGATATTGCACAAATTGTGTTAAGTTTACCCCTAACTAGTTCATATTTATTGATAATATTGTAAAATTTGTTATTCTTTTAGTTCTTTTGCCAATTTAAGAATATAGGTTTTTTTTTGCATAATAATCTAAAATTCCATGACCTTCCTAAATTCATTATTAGCTTTTTATTATTTCTTAGACTTTTGTATGTCATTAATACTTTATCTGGATGTTTTGCTTTTATCATCTAGATATGTATGCCTTTAATTAATTAATTTATTTATTTTTTAAAAATATTTATTTATTTACTTTAGTTGTACACAATGCAATGCATTTATGTTTATGTGGTGCTGAGGATCGAACCCGGGCCGCGCACGTGCGAGGCGAGCGCTCTGCCGCTGAGCCACAGCCCCAGCCCTAATTTATTTTTTTGTCTTATTGAGCTCTCTAATACCTCCAGTGTGATGTTTAAGAGAAGTGAGACTACATCTTTGCCATGTTCCTGATCTTTGAGAAAAAAGTGTTAAGTTTTATTTTAGAAGATTTTGAAATGAGAGAGGGAAATAAAAAGTTAAATAGCCATTACTTTTTATATATACACTAATGTATTCACTTCAAAGTTATGACAGGTCTCATTTCTTTAACTCATGTGGTTGTAGCCATTGGTTATAAACATTTTCCTCTATTGCCCATTCCAGCTTCCCTTTGCCCTAAGCAAGTACTTCCATTCTCTGTGGTTTCTTTTCTGGTGGGATAGATAATTCATTTCTTCTTAAGGATTTCTTTTGCCAGTAGTCTTATTTGTATTGAGTTGTTTTAGGTTTATGTTAACTTTTAACATGGGAGTGCTCATAGGTTTTTTGATTCTGTGCTACTTCAAATATATTTCTCCTTATGCTTATCATGTGTTTCAGTCAGCTTTCCCCCTGCTGCAACCAAAAGGCTGAACAAGAACCATTTTAGCAGAAGAAAAGTTTATTTGGGGCTCACGATTTCAGAGGTCTCAGTCTGTAAATGGCAGACTCCATTGCTCTGGGCTTAAGGTGAGGCAGAACATCATGGCAGAAGTGTGTGGTGGAGAAAAGCAGCTGGAAACCTGACACCAGGAAGCAGAGAGAGAGACTCCACTCACCAGGGACAAAACATAAACCCCAAAGGCACTCCCCCAATGACCCACCTCTTCCAGCCACACCCCACCTGCCTTCAGTTACCACTTAGTTAATTCCTATCAGGGGATTAATTCACTGTTTGGGTTAAGGCTCTCATAACTCTTGTCATTTCATCTCTAAACCTTCTTGTATTGTCTTACACATGAGCTTTTGGGAAACCACTCATATCTAAACCATAACATCACATATAAGTACTTCATTTTTCCCTGGTAGTAAGGAATAGTCTTCCAAATCAATACAGTAACCTCTTCTTTGCCTTTTGGTTCACTAGCAAGAGAGAGCATTTCATTAATGGAAGTTATGTGTGCCAGGTGGAGGCTGCATGGCATTTATTGTCTGAACTTTTAGTATCACTTCTGCCATATTCTATAATTTGACATAGTCCCCAAATTTTTAAGATGTGGGGGCAAATCTTTGGAATATTTTAGGGCCATTTATTTTTTCAAACAAATTTTTATTTTATAATAGTTTAAGATTTAGAGGAAAATTGCAGA
Organism: Tamias sibiricus; assembly: GCA_025594165.1. NCBI lineage: Eukaryota > Metazoa > Chordata > Mammalia > Rodentia > Sciuridae > Tamias > Tamias sibiricus. Next base: position 15,260,766 of record CM046672.1, on the reverse strand, counting down.
GAGAAAACAGAGTTTTAATATGCCCATAGCAGTTTCCCTTACTATTAATATATTCGTATGTACATTTGTTACAACTAATGCAACTTTATTGATTCATTTTTATTAACTGAAGTTCACATTTTAGTCAGCTCCTTAGTTTTTTGCCTAATGTCTTTGTTCTGTTCCAGAATCACATCTAATATGCCACGTTACATTTAGAATTCATGTTTGTTTAGGTTCCTTCCTTTTGTCTGTGATACTTTCTCAGATTTTTTTTTTTTTTTTTTTTCATGATTAGACTGGAGTATAAATTTTAGAGGAGGACCACAGAGGTAAAGTGCTGTTTTCATCTTAACCATGTCAGGTGTACATACTATCAACATGATTTATCACTATTGATATTAACTTTGATCATCTGACTGAGGCAGTATTTGTCAGGTTTTCTCCCATAAACTTACTCTTTCTCTTTTTATATGGTATATATTTTGGAAGAAAATACACTGTTCACATCTAAGGAGTGGAGAATTATGCTGTACCTCCATAGGTGCAGAATATCTCCATATTAGGAGCTTTTCTGCATGGGAGATTTGTTTTCCCTCATTTATTTGCTTACTGTATGGATATTTATTTAATCCTTCAGGTTATAATCCAATACTACTTTATTTTGTTGCAGATTTTTCCAGCTTTGGCTATTGGCAGCTCTTTTATTTGTTTCATGTCCATTTGACATAATCTTTTCACTGCATGCTTTTTAAAAAAAATATTTTTTTTAGTTGTTGATAGACCTTTATTTTATTTATTTATATGCAGTGCTGAGAATCAAGCCCAGTGCCTCACACATGCTAGGCAAATGCCCTACTGCTGAGCCCCAGCCCCAGCTCCAGCTCCTTCACTGCATGCTTTTTAAAAAAAGTTTTTTTTTAAAGCACTTCCTTATTTCCTGGGGCTGTATTTTTCCTTATGCTTTTTAAAAATGTATACACTTTTTGGATTGTTATATCTTCTTTCTATACCTATTGAGAATGTGCAGGAAAGAAGTAAACAAAGCATAAAACTTATGTGAAAAGTAGCAGAAAAAAGTATAGTTTATATAAAAGTATAGTTTATATCAAATGCCATATGAGTGTATATAAAATAAAATGAATTATGAAGTAAATTATATCTGTTTTGTAAAGTGTCTATCTAGCTGTTCTTTTTTTTTTTTAATATTTATTTATTTGCTTTAGCTGTACACAATGGGTTTATTTGTACGTGGTGCTGAGGATCGAACCCGGGCCACGCACGTGCCTGGCGAGCGCTCTGCCGCTCCCCTATCTAGCTGTTCTTGAGCAGAGGTTGTGAAGATTAAGAACATGAATAAGGTGGCGCACACCAGTAATCCCAGCAATTTGGGAGGACAAGGCAGCCAGATTGTGAGTTCAAGGTCAGCCTGAGCAACTTAGTGAGACTCTCAAAATAAAAATAGAAGGCTGGGGGTATAACTCAGTGGTACTGCACCCCCACCCCCAGTACTAAGGACATGGCCTGAGCAACTTAGTGAGACTCTCAAAATAAAAATAGAAGACAGAGGGTAGAGCTCAGTGGTAGTGCACCCTCCCCACCCCCTGTAGTAAGGACATGGAAAATTATTTTGTCAGATCATGAGTATGATGCAGACTTACATCTATGATATCACCTCTGTGAATAAAAATGAAATATAATGACTGCTACTTGAAGGAAACATAACAAAAGTATCAGCAATTTATATGGGAGGTATGACTCTTTGTAGTTCATCTTTTTCTGTTAATATGCATTTTAAAGTTTTTTTTTTTAAAGACTTTATTTTTAGAGAAGTTTTAGTTTCACAGCAAAATTGAACACCAAGTACACAGTTCCCATATACCTCCTTCCCCACACACCCAGTCTCCCCCATTATCAATATCCAGCACCAGAATGGTACTTTTGTTATGATTGATGAACCTGTGTAGATATATCGGTATCACCCAAAGTCCGTAATTTAGAGTTCACTCTTGAGAGTTTATATTCTTTTTTTTTTTTTTTTTTTTTTTTTTGGTACCCGGGATTGACCTCAGGGGCACTCGACCACTGGGCCACATCCCCAGGCCTTTTTTGTATTTTATTAGAGACAGGGTCTCACTGAGTTGCTAAGTGCCTTGCCATTGCTGAGGCTGGCTTTGAACTCGTGATCCTCCTGCCTCAGCCTCCCAAGTGCTGGGATTACAGGCGTGCGCCACCGCACCCGGCGAGAGTTTATATTCTATAGGCGTTGATAAATATATAATGTTATATGACCACCATTTTAGCATCATACTGAATAGTTTCATTGTCCTAAAAATCCTCTGGGCTTCACCTGTTTATCCCTCCGACCCTCCAATCCCTGGAAACTTCTAATCTTTTTAGTTTTCAGTGTTGCTCTTCTAGAACGTCAAATAGTTGGAATTATACAGTAGTTAGCCTTTTACATTGGCTTCTTTCACTTAGTAATATACATATAAAGTTCCTCCATGCCTTTTCATGACCTGACATAATTTATTAGTGCTGGATAATATTTGGTTATATTGATGTACCACAGTTTATCCAGTCACCTACTAAAAACCATCTTAGTTGCCTGTAAGTTTTGATGGTCACAAATAAAGCTGCCATGTGTAGGTTTTGGTGTGGGTATAAGTTTTTAACTTGTTTGAGTAAATACAAATGAGCAAGATTTCTGGATTTTATGATAAGAGTATGTGTCATAGCATCTTATTTTTGCATTATTTTGCAATTCCCTAATGATATATTATGTTGAACATTGTCTCATATACTTATTTGCCATTATATATCTTCTTTGATGACATATCTGCTTAGATGTTTTACCACTTTTAAAATTGGATCATTCATCTTGTTATTGTCAACTCTTGAGAGTTATGGTTAAGAATTATGTTCAACTATTGTTTTTTATTGGTTTTGACAGATATTCCCAGGTAAAATGCTTTTTGTTCTGGTGTGCTCTGAATCAGTTCAAGTAAAGATAGCCTTTCATGTAGTCTTCTAAGTCTAATAAATGACCATTCTTTGGGATGGGGCTTTGGAAGAGTTCCAATATCTTGAAGCATCAGACTGTATTATGGCTGTTGTTTTTCAAAACTCCCATAGAGCTGAGGATGGGCAGATGTGCATAGGGCAAATCAAAATGTCATAAAGCTCACTGTTCAACTTTTTTTCCTGAATAATCATTTTCTGAATAGCTACAAGTCTTTGGTTAATTTCTACCATTTAGAAAATGTTGATTTTTCAGTTTTTGTTAGTGTTTTCATTGCTTTTATGAAGGAAATGCTTTTTAGAGGTCTTACTCTGAGATGTTATTTTAGTGATGTCTACTCTCTTATTCTTTCTGAGCAATGCCATGAAATTTATAAGTTAGTGTTCTAAGGTCTAGAAGATAATCCTTTCCTATGGAACAGGACAAGATCTCATTTAATTGACCAGGGAAGTAATATGCTATAAGCATGTCACATTAGTTTACAATTTTATAGATGCTGAATCGGGATGAGCCAAGCTTTGCTCTATAAATCATAAGTAGTTAGATTTCATTAGTATATAAACTAATATATAAACTTATATATTTTGAACATTGTTATGGTTTAGATATAAGCTCATATGTGAGACAATGCAAGAAAGTTTAGAGGTGAAAAGATTGAGTTACAAGAACATTAACCTAATCAGTGTGTTAATCCACTTGAATGGATTAGCTGGGTGGTAACTGTAGTCAGGTAGGGTGTGTCTGGGGAAAGTAGATCACTGGGGGCATGCCTTTGAGGTATATGTATTTTTTACCCAGTGGACAGAGCTCTCTCTTTGCTTCCTGATTGCCAAGTCCTTAGCTGCTTTCCTCTTCCACACCCTTCCGCCATGATGATCTGCCTCTTCTGGGGCCCAGAGTAATGCAGTCAGTTGTGTATGGACTGAGACCTCTGAAATCATGAGCCCCAAATAAACTTTTCCTTCTCTAAAATTTTCTAGTCAGGCCTTTGGGTCACAGGGGTAAAAAGCTGACAGAAACAAACTTAAATGAGGAATCATTATTTAAATAGCAGTGTGTTAGTCAGCTTTTTGTCACTGTGACCAAAATACCTGACAAGAATAAATTGGAGGAAGAAATGTTTATTTTGAGTTCATAGTTTCAGAGATTCATGGTCAGCACGTTCCTAGGCAGAAACATCATGGCAGAAGCAAATGGTAGAGGAAAACTGCTTAGTTCATAGCAGATGGGAGCCTGAGACAGTGAGAGGAAGAGATTAGTGACACATGTAGTCCAAGGCTAAGTTCCCAGTGACCTGCTTCCTCTAGCCATGGCTGTAGTTACCACCCAGTAGTCCATTCAAATTATTTATCCATCAAATGGGTTAATCCCCTAATGAGGTTATAGTTCTGACAATCTAATATTTTCACCTCTGAGGGACACCATCTATCCAAATCATAACAAGCAGTTAATATAATAATGCTCTTCTACCTGAAACTTTCTGCTATCTGGAATGTCTTGTTTACCCTGTGAATGTTTTATATACAGTGTAATATTTAAGATTAGAGTCAGATTTTCATTTGATTTTCTTTTCTTAGAAGAGGAGAAATTTATTTGGGCTCATAGTTTTAGCAATCTCTGTCCATAGACAGTGGACTTTGTTGCTTTGGGCATGAAGTGAGGCAGAACATCATGGCAGAAGGGTGTAGAGGAGGAAAGTTCAAGACATGGCAAGCCTCATTTGAATTTTTTGAATGTGTAACAGGGATCCTATTTATTCTTTATTACTAGATTTTATTTTTCTATTTGTTACCTTATGTAGAGTGTTATAGGGAGAGAAGAAGATTGATTTGTGAATGATAGTTTGACCTGGCCAAACAAGCCATCTGTAGGTCAAGCAAAGTGAGGGTGATCTACTAACATTGTGGAGAGATTTCTTTATATTTTTATTTTATTGAGTTTAATTATACAGGTGAGCAAATGGAAGGTATAAATGCAGTTGATTTTTGTGGTGTTACATTCAATATGGTAGACATTTTAAATAATAAGTGCCTATACAGAAAATATTGGGGGGAAGATTTTCAAATCAGTTTGTCTTTTATTATCAATGAATTTTAAGCAAGAGTACAGTGTAATCATTTAAAATTCTTACCCATGTTGCTCTACTATATGAGTTATATTTAAGATCTATAAATTAGAATGCCAGTTTGCTTTTGCCTGAGGATGGATTATGAAGTCCAAAATATATTTCATAGTTGTTAAATCTCCTAGCCTTACATAATCTTCTCCTTTTTCTTATAATATGGATTGGGGGAATGAGTGATAGGTTTATATTTGAATAATTTCTTTCTTTTGGTGTTACTGTTGTTATATTAGTAACAACATTATTAAGTGGGACTTGATAAAATGTAGGCCAATCAACTTTTACAAAGGACAAAATGTTATATGAAAACCTAGCTTAAAAAAATCTATATTAGGTACTGATCATGTACTTAGTAAATTTATAGCTCTACAACCAGCAATAGGAAAAACAATGTTTTGTTTTGATATTGTGAATGTTGGTTTCTGGCTGTTGCATTTAGAAGGCATTACAAGAAAAAAGAACTCAGGAAAACTTTTTGAAAACAGGAATGAAGGGGAATTAAAAGGAATTATGCTGTTGGGTGGTACAATTGCTTCTTAATCCTCACTTCAAAAATATAAAATTGATGAAGGCTTTGAGTGACAAAGGTCAATTAAAAGTCAGTCTTTTAGCAAGGATCAAATCAAGGGCATGGCCTTTATGCCCATTGATAAAACCTCAAAATTGATCAAGGTGTCTTAGAGTGAATTTTCAACTATGATCGTATTTATTAAATTTCTTTGAATTGGACAGATTGTTTTATCCAAGCCTATGTCTGATCCTTAATACGCACAACACACCTATAATTAAGAGGAGAGATGAAAACAAAATGGTGAGGAGGGGCTGGGATGTGGGTCAGTGGTAGAGGCCTTACCTTGCATGTGGAAGGGCCTGGGTTGGACCCCAGCGTTGCAAAAAAACTAGAGAGAGAAAAATATACAGTAAACTTAAGAATCTCTGGAAAAGGACTCCATGAATGTGGCTACTAAGGACCTAATTGAAATGAAATAGATAAGAAGACAAGAAATTTGTTTAAAGAATCATATATTTTAGCATAACATATACATCACAGTTCTCCAAAATGATTATACCAGTTCAGAGAATATTCTATCATTCTTTTAATTTTTGGTAGTTTTGTGGGGGTTGTAGTGTTATGGGGCAAAATGCTCAGAAACACTGCAGAGTCCAAATCAAAGTCCAATTAGAGCGGTTTACTACCTGGCCAGGGACTTTTTCCCACAGAGACAGAGACTATAGTCCCTAGGAAGAATAGCAATTTCCTGACCTGTGTCCTGAGAATTTAAGGATGAAGGCTACAGCTCAGGGACTCTCCTTTTTTTTTTTATTTTTTTTAATGTTTATTTATTTGCTTTTAGATGTACACAATGCATTTATGTTTACGTGGTGCTGAGGATCGAACCTGGCCGTGCACGTGGTAGGCGAGCACTCTACCACTGAGCCACAATCCCAGACCCTGGGACTCTCCTTAGTGTTATGCAAGCAAGCCAATCACAGAAGCTAAAACAGCAGTTATCGGAACCAGAGAACCCCCCAAGCAGAACTAAGGACGCCCTTGGGCTGGGTGGGTGTACAGTTTAGGTTTTAACACATTTATGGTGCAAGAGGAACTTAAGAGTCTCTAAGCAGAACTAAGACCCCCCCCAAGGTGGGTGTACAGCTTAGGTTTCTGTACATTTGCAGGGTACAAAGTACATAAAACACAGCTCTTTTGGGGAAGACAGCTTATGTGCTGATTTCCCAGAAATAGCCCTTGCTTACAGGAACAGCAATGGAGTCACTTTAGCTATGCTTACTTACGTTGGCCTACAGCAATTTTTACCTTAATATGACTATTTTTAATTATTTTTATTTTGTAACTTAACCTATATCATCTTAAGATTTACCTATGACTATAGTTAACACACATACTTACAACTTTTATTGTCTATATCTTATCACTAACATTTCTAAGACTTATGTCTATGTACTATATAAGGCTATATGTGCTACTGTACTGTACTTTTGTATTTTTAAAACGAAAGCGTATGGAAGTATCTTAATATTAACTATTTGTTGCTTAATATTATATCTATTAATCTATGACTTATAGCTTATCTATAACCTATGACTTCTCAATAATCTATATTGATTAAATTTTTTTTACCGTAAAAGTAGTAGTGGGGCTGGGATTATGGCTTAGCGGTAGAGCGCTCGCCTAGCATGTGTGCAGCCCGGGTTCGATCCTCAGCACCACATACAAATGAATGCATTGTGTACAGCTAAAAGCAAATAAATAAATATTAAAAAAAAAGTAGTAGTGATTTTATTAGCATTTCCTTGATGACTACTGAGTTTGAACATATTTACTTCTGTTTTCTGACCATTCACATGTCTTCTTTTAGTAAAGTGTTTCTTCTTATGACTGTTTTTGTTGTTTGACACTCAGTAAAGCTCACCAATTATACTAATTAAATCTTTGGTATATACTTCAAAGAAAAAAAAATTTTTTTTAACATGTGTCGAGAGACATCTAGCTTAAAATATAAAACATTCCCATTATCCCATAAGAGTCCCTATGTTCTTTCTTAGGTATTACCTGCTCCTTGTCCTCCCAGAGGCAACACAGTTCTTATCAGCATTAATTGGTTTTGCTTGATTTTTTAATGTAATTTAAAAGTACATGCTATTCTGTGTCTAGTTTTTTTTTTTTTTTTTTTTTTACTTGTGATGTCGTTTGTAATAATCCAGTCTTCTTTTCTTCATTGCTGCTCAGTATTTTAGCACATGCATATGCAGCAATTTACTATTATTATTTTGTTCACAGATGCTGAGATTTCCAATTTGGGGCTATCAGAGCAACCACATATGTTTATCTGCACTTGAAAAGATTATTCTATTATGAGGCTTAAAGTTACAGATTGATAAAGCTTATGAGGGTTTAAATTTGCAGATATGAATGTTGTATCGTTCGTGTGTTCCATATGTTTTTGTATTTTCTGTATTCTTATTTTTTAAGTATGGTATGTTGATGTCTTTTGTTTGTTTCTTTTGCCTTTCCTTCTCTTTGATTCTCCTTTGTTGAAGTAGTTGCTATGTTACTTGGTGGGTAGATATTCATAACTAGTCTATACTTATTATGAGTTGTGGTATTTAGATACATAGGTTCATATCTTATTTCATTGTTCTTTTTGTATTATAGCTTTAAATATTAGTTTTATTCCATTGTTTTGTTTTCTTATTCAGGCTATACAATTTTTTGTATGTTGGACTCTGTCTTGTATATTAACATTTTCTCAGTGATTCTTATTATACTCCTTCATTTTGTTTTATTCTCTGAAGTCTTTTCATGTCTTTATTCAGTCACCTTTATTATAATTTTAGTCAATCCTCTTTTTTTGAGTACTTTGTTATTTTTCATTTCTAAGATTATTTGAAATTTTTCATATATGGGAATAGTACTACTCAATTCACATCTACCTGAATTTTACCCTTTTTGTACATAATTGTTGAATGCTTGAGAGATTTTTATTTATTTTAAATATCTGTAAATATTTGTTTAACATTATATAACTCAAGTTGACATTGTTATAGTTTTCTCTGCCTTATGGGTGTTTTGAGGGGACTACTCTGCTGAAGAGTTTTTTATTTTTAATTTTCTGTATTATAATAACTTCTTAGTTACCTGTTTGATTTCTGATTTGTTTTGAATTTATTTTTCTTAACTGGTTATAATAGTTTTATATACAAAGTGGTGAGGGAGGTTACAAGATATCTTGAAATCTCCCTATTTTATTACTATAATGAAATGAAGTTTCTTTAGTCTATGATATACTTTTTTGGAGGTTTGCTATGTCTGATTTTGTGGGTTTTTTTTTTTTTTTTTTTGTTCCCTATGGGACCATTATTAATTTTTATCTCTTATTTTCTTCTTACCAAGCATTTAAACAGTACCTTTTCTAAGCCAGAATGGCATTTTCCTGACTGGCACTTCTATTTCTTGCAATTGTAAGTCTCTTCCCTTTGATCCTGTGGTAACCAGTTCTCTGATCTGATAGGTCTTAGACTTACTTTTTGGTTATTCCTACTTTGATGCTTATTTTATTTGCATTTTTTGTGTCTCCTAGGCCCTGCTAATCTTTCCTTTTTTTCTGCATAGTCTATATCTCTCTCTCTTTTTCTCTGACTTGGGCTCCAAAGATGGCTGCTGAATATAGTGTTTGTTTCTCTACTTACATGTATTTGAAGTATGTAGTATTGTCTCTTAATTTTGCTATATACGTGAACCTTGAGGCTTTTTAAATTTTCACTTCCTTTCTATTTTTAAAGTTTTGTGAAGACATTGGATTTAGGTTTTGCCATGATTTTATGGGAAACTGCAGTCCTTTTCTGTTTTCTTGAAGTCTAGGTATTTTAAATTCTAGATGATAATGTTAATACCTATATCTCCTGTAGTTTTGTTTCTTTTGTTTTCTCTTATAGTTTTTTCTCCTGTTATGCCCCATAATTGTCAACTGGATGTCAGATTTGTATATGATATATATATATATATTTTTAATATTTATTTATTTGCTTTAGTTGTGCACAATTCGTTTTATTTGTACGTGGTGCTGAGGATCGAACCCGGGCCGTGCACGTGCTAGGTGAGCGCTCTACCACTGAGCCACAACCCCAGCCCTGTATATGATATTTTTGAAGATCTAGATGATATTAACTTTTTCCAAAGAGGGTTTATTTTTGCTTCTGGCAGGTTGGTAGAGTAGAAACAGTTTTATTTAATCCAGTCAGGGGTTGAGTTGATGTATAGCTGGGTTTCATTCTTATGATACAATTCTGGTTTATTGCTACCGTTTCCCAAGCTTCATTTTCCTCCCTAGTCTGTGGTACTGGTAATAACTTTGCTTAGCTTCTCAGACTTCTGCCTGAGAATTGGCAAATGACTTGAGAAAATCCATGCTGAAGGTTGAGTTGTGACTTTTCTTTTGCTAAAAATCTCGATCCCTTGAGTCCTGGCTGTTTTAGTATCTATGTAATGTCTTCACACAACTATTTTCCATGTTGCTATGGCTGGACTTTGTCTACAAAACTTCATGTATTAGACAATTAATCCCCCAAACCATATGCTAATAGTATTTGCAAGTGAGGCCTTGAGTAGGTAATTAGGGTTAGATAGGTTATGATGATAAGACCCCCACGAAAGTACTAGTAGCTTTATAAGAAGACTTGCTGTGTCTCCCTGGTCTCTCCAGGTAATACCCACTGCCATGTTATTCGATTTCCCACCTCCAAACCAGGGTTAAATAACCCTCTATTTATTCTTTATGAAAGTTTTCAGTCTGTGGTATTCAGTTATATCAAAAATAGACTAAAACATACAGTCACTTACCACATGAAGACCTTTTGGTCAACAAGGGATTCTCTCTGTGTATGATAGTGGTCCCATGAGGTTGTGTTGACTACTGATGTTGTAGTGGTCTCAGTTTATGTAAGTACACACTGTGATCTTTGCACAATGAATAAACCATTGATGCATTTCTCAGAATGCATCCCTGTTAAGTGATATATGACTATTTTTACCTGGTTTTTCTAATTATTCTTATTGAGAGAGTGCTCAGCCTGTTCTGAACTCATTTTCCATAGGGATTGCTTTCCATTAAGGGTCTCACTGAGTTTTTTGTTTTTAATTACTTGCCTCAATTATTACAGGCGTGCGCCATATATTACAATTGGCATAAATGCCTTTCAAACTTTATAGGTCATTTATTTTTCAAGTGTGTGCATGTGTGTGTGTATGTGTAGGTGTGTGTTGTGCTGGGGATTGAACTCAGGGCCTCATAGCTGCCAGGCAAGTGCTTTACCACTGACCACTGAGCAACACTCCAGCCCCTAACTCATTTATTTTAAATTTTCTTTTCTGTAAAGATATTTTTATACTGTGAAAAAATATTTTAAACATATTTGCATGGCTATTTTGTAATCGACACTTGATACTCCCAATAAATAAAATTCTTTTTTTTTATGGTGCCTGGTTTTCTTGTGTATTTAATAGTGTCTTCCACCAGATAACATTTGTATTTGCTGAAGTGTGGCACTGAAAATGATACCAGTTGGGCACTACTTTGTTTGTTTATATATAAGTGGTGTGAGTTTGGGCTGTGTATCTGTTTGGGTGGCGACTTGTTAGAATTTCTTGGGTTTTGTGTTTTCCCTTGCTTTGCTCATTGCCAAAGCAACTTTCCTTGTAGCCTATTAGTCCAGACTCCTAATCACCATGACAAGGTGGTAACACTCAGGGGTCCCAGCTTCACAGGAGGAGAGTCTCTACAAGACTTTTTTAGGTAGTATCAGTTTTTTTTGTTTTCTATTCTTCACACTAAACAAGATCTGTAAGTCTACAGCTTTAGTCAAAATGGCTGATCACATATTGTCAGGGCAAAAACAGAACTTATCTCTGAGTTCCCAGAGATTTAGGTTCCAGTTTGTCTGGGATATTTCTGTAGTTCTAGGAATTTATCATGTTTAAGACATATTTCTTTTAGCAGTGAAAAATAAGTAAAGGTGTAATGTGAAAAGCGGAAAAAAAACCACCTTCTGTTTTTGTTCTGCTCCTTAGTTTCCATTTCCTGAGTGCTTAGAAATTTGGTAAATTGATAGAAATTTTTTGTGGGTTTGTATACTTGTGATTTTTTTCTCTAAATAATTTCAGAATTTACTTTAACAATGACATGGGCTTGTTAAAATAGTTGCCTTTTAGGAAAGATTACCTAATCAATTATAGGTGACAAAGAGAGATTTTGTGTTAGAGTAATATATAACTTTAATGTTCCTTTATTATTTGGCCTTATAAATAAATATGAAAAGTGATCATCTTGTAACATTTTTAAAAAATTCACTTTCTTCTTTCCCCAGAAAGCAATAAAACCATCATTCTTTTCTAATCTTCATGAATAATTTCTTTCTGGCCCTAGGTTAAAGTGTTTTCAAGGCCATCCTATGGAATCTGTAGAGATACAAGTTAGACCTTGCAGCCTAGGCCTCTATGAAAGCTCTTCTAAATTTCAGAGGTGAAGAGAGCTTACACTTAATTTTTGGATCATTTCAGTTGTGGACTTCAGAATGAAGTTGCTGGGGTGGGGGGAATGATCCTTATTAGAAGCATAAAGCCTACTGACTGTATCTTGGCCAGTGTTCCCTTTTTTCCAGTAAGCTGTCTGCTATACAGAGGTGTATAACCCTAATGGCTTGTTGTATGCCATTAAAAGGTATTGTACACTCATAAAAGAATGACATTTTGATCAATGCTGTTAAAAGAATTACTGTCTTGACACAGAAAAGCTTTCCTGCTGCAAGTTTAAAAATATGCCTTTAAAAGCTTTTTATTGAATACCTTTGCATCCCTTAGAAATATGCCATTTTGGCATGAGGTTACTCTGAACTATTCCACATTGTTACTTAAATGCAAAGCCTCCTATTTACCTTTAAAAGTTGCAGAGCCAAACAGGTATTTCCCTACCAAATGGATTTAAAGACATGGTAGTATCTTAAGCCACTGTATCTGATCTAAAAATAGAATTTTTGTAAAGAGAAAGCTGAAAACTAAATTATTCCTTTTTATTTTGTGAGATATTGATTTTTTCATGCTGTTTTGTTTAAACTTTGTGGTTTAATTTCCCTTTGGATTTAGGAATCACGCCTTTCCACCCAGTTCAGAGATATATCTTTTCTAATCACCTGGGAATTGGTTCTCTTAAATAGTGATATGTTAGAAGTGATTTTCTACCATTTTTTTCCTTTTATTATATTTTGATTAGAAGTTTATGAAAACCATATCACAAAGACACAGTTTTCCAAAGATGAAGATTTATTCTATACACAGCTAGTCTTACAGATTTATTTAAGTATCATTGCTGTAAGTTTAATTTCATACTTTGTAAGCCTTCTGCTATTATTTAACTTCTGAGTTAAACCTTTAAAAAGTAAAAGAATAACAACAAAACTTGTGAACTGAGCATTTGAAAGTCCAATACCCTGAATACTATACTTTCTAAATATGTCACTATGGAGTAATAATTTACTGGGTAGGTTTCAACTTTTATACTTTATAAATTTGATGTTTAATCTTAGTCTAATAAACTTTTCACACATTTCAGGGTATGGGAATGTTTTAGGATAGATAAATGTTTTTTAGTTTTGTTTTCAATGGATGTATTTCATTATTTATTTTTTGTGGCACTGGGGATTGAACCAATGGGCACTCTACCACTAAGCTACATACCCAGCCTTATAGTTGCCAAGGCTGGCCTCAAACTTAGGACCCTCCTGCTTTAGTCTCCTAAATTGCTGGGAATATGGGCATGTGCTACTACACTAGGCTCAACAGAGGTTTTTTGTTGCATCACTAAAATACCACACATTGGTCTTATAACCTGAGATCTTGTTTCTGTAAAAGGACAGTCTCAGATATTATTTATCAGCATACTGAACTGTTCCTTTTGCAGAGACATAGACATCATCCATTTTTTCCCCCCTGATATGCTTGTTTTAACTGTTGTGACTTATTCAATCAAAGCAGTTGAATTTGAAAAAGTTCAATTCAATGTCATTTCCTTCAAGGATTGACTCATCTTTCTGGGTGTGAGTTATGAACAAGCAACATCTGACCTCCTCTGAACCCTGTTGATATATTTTTCACCCAAGAAATATTTGCATTTTAACAAGAGACCCATTCTTCGAAATAAAGACATTGATAAGGAAGTGAGCATGCATAGATTCTCTTGATCATGTTCTGTGCATGATTACAAACAGTGCAAACAACAACCAGTGCCATTCTATTTCCCTGCCATTTGCCATCCTAATAACGTCTTTCTTTGCAAGGAGATTGAGTTCTACACTGATGTGATTGAAATTCCTCCATAAGGTTCCTTTGAGGCCCTTCACAATAACTACCTGTTGCTTCAGAGTGATGTTGACATTTTCTTGAATGTCCACAGTCTGCTGAGAATGGTCTTCATTCTTACACTAGATGTGGCAAAGAGCATTGATTTTTATTTGGCATGTCAACTTTGTCAGTCTGTTCTAGTTTTACTTGTAAAGCAGATATTTTTGTTGTTATTCATGATGATTGTGCTTTTATTAGTCAGTATCCTCTAAGGGCAGGTAATTTATATATATTCATAGTACTAAAACTTATTACAGCTATTATGTGTCTTGTTCTGTGCTAAAGGGCTTCCCATGGCTCAGGGAAGTTATATAACTTGATCAAACAATGAGTAAGTTGTGGAGTTAAAATTCAAATATAGCTAGTTTGACTTTCAACTATTGTGCTATTTTAACCAGTGTATATCTTGTTTATTTGTTGTAGGTAGGGTTCCCACTTTACAAACCAGGAGCCCGAATCTCAGAGGATGTACTTTACATATTGACATACAGTGAAGGAATGGCTTAGCTGCCATTTGATTATTTCCTACTATTTACACTGGATATTTTTCCTTTAGCCTTCTCATTGTACATCTTCCTCTTAATTAGTTTTGTGTATTCAAACATGGCTTTTACTAGAAATTTTCATATAGGAATTTGTCTAATGATTTTCACTTATTCTTTGGAGAGAAGTATATTATAAAGATATTTGGACTATAAGTCAGAAGATCTTGGTTCTTCTAATATCTCTGGTTTTGGCCATATAACATTGCATAAGTCACCTCTTTCAGTCTTATTTGTAAAGTGAGGGCATTGGACTTAGATGATTTTAAAAATTTCCTCAAGCTCTAAAATCTAATTTGATTCTATTTTGATTCATTGTTTATACTTGTTCTTTTTAACATGGACAAACTTTCACTTGTATTTCAGCCCATTAAATACTGTATTTTTTTAAATATTAGTGACAAGAAGCTCTGAGTTTTATTCTTTGCTTGCAGTATTACATATGATGTTGAAATTCAACAATGGAAAGAAATTCCATGTAAAGAAGTAATTAATCCTTTCATAAGTACACTCTTTCTTTTAAACTACTCAAGAGTCTCCTAGTTTTAACAGTCAGAATTATTTCAGCAGTCTACATATTATAAAAAGAAATAAACTATTTTCAAAAGAAAATATTTTCACCAACAAAGGCAACTACCACCTTCAAAGTACTTGTAAATTTGTAACTATATAACAACACTATTAAAAATAACAGGTAACACTTACTGGAATTAATTTCATGTATTGTAGTAAGCATTTTATATACATCATATTATCCAATACCTGTGAAAACACTGTGAGGTGGATACCATTATTATCCTCATTTTACATATTAGGAAATAAATAATTACTGAAGTTAAACAATTTCTCCCAAGGTTATATTGTTGTTCTGTGGTGAAGTTGAGATTCAAACCTACAGAATGCCTCAGAGATTTTCCTCATATTTGCAAAATGGAATAGTTGTAAGAGGTTTCCTACGAGAACACTTAGTGATATGAATCTGATTTAAACATGAGTGTTTTTGGGAAGGAGTGAATCTGATAACTTGTGATGAATGGTAGTTTCCAGTTCTCAGATTTCATAACTGATGGTTACATATTTTACTGATATGGTAATAGAACAAATAATAGCTTTTGTATAATTTTTTAATATTACTTATTGTCTGAAGAGTTAATAAATTCATTATATGTTTTAAAAAAGACATTCTTTGGTGTTTGGGGTGTGGATGGATGCATTGTGGTGTATGTGTGTACGTGAACATGGATTAGTAGCTGGGGATTAGGTTGATTATTCCAGTTTGCTCAGGTTTGGGGTTCTGAATCCGAATTTTTAGTGCTAAAACTAGAAAAGTCCTGAAAAACCAGAGCAAGTATGTGTGTGTGTGTGTGTGTGTGTGTGTGTGTGTGTATATACATTCATTCATATATATATATATATATATATATATATATATATATATACACATTCATACATACATGTGTGTATAGTGTATGTCTGTGTGTAAAATAATGGTGGTGTTTGGGCTACGGGGAATTCAGATCTTGCCGACAGTAAAACAGTTCTGAATTCAGTGCCTAGACTGATATTTGTCTGTTTTATTAGCGAAAGCTCAATCTCCTGTGTTTTCCCCATTTCAGATAACCTTTTCTTGTCATCTAAGAAATTAATTTCTTTGTTGGAATCATTGCAAGTAAACTTGATAGCAGGAATGCTGTTATTGAGGTAGCTTACACAGTGATTTGCTAAGTACAGCCTCTTCATAAAAGGTGAAGCAGAAGTCAATTTATCGATCTCTACCAGGATTTCAGGAACTTGTTGAACTACCTGATTTTTTTCCCCATCTTTTTATAAAGCCTACTATTTTATTGCTTTTTATACCTTAGCATTTGGTTGTTCCTTTGGAAGTGCTTTTTTTTTCTTTTTTTTTTTTTCCCCCATGTACTTTCACATCAGGTAAACTTTTGCTTTTGTGTTTTCTTAGCATAAGTTGAAACTCTCTAAAAACCATTTTTAAATTAAGCCACATGAAATTACCAAAGTTTGACTGGCTTTCATCTATAAAAATGGTAGTTTCATGTGGTTTAATAGTTAACTCAACCTTTGGTTATTTGGAAATATTAGGCAATTAACAAATTTATGTGGAGTATTCCATCGAAACCCTGGTTAATGTGAGAGAGAAACTAAAATGAACTTTGGGCAGATTATTCAGTGCTACCTGTATGCTAAAAGTACATTTAAAAAGGTATAACCATATGGAAAAACGGAGCCTACATAGCCATTAATATTAGACATGCATTTGAGAATTTATTTTAATCAAAGTTTAAGACCAAATTTCCTTTCTCAGAATTTTGACCCAATTGTAAGCTATAGTTAGTTATGTAAATTTTGATGGATAAAGAATGTTCCTTTCTGTTGATGGGCATTGGGGTTGGTTCCACAATCTAGCTATTGTGAATTGTGCTGCTATAAACATTGATGTGGCTGTGTCCCTGTAGTAAGCTGTTTTTAAGTCCTTTGGGAATAGGCCCAGGAGTGGGATAGCTGGGTCAAATGGTGGCTCCATTCCCAGTTTTCCGAGGAATCTCCATACTGCTTTCCAGATTGGCTTCACCAATTTGCAGTTCCACCAGCAATGTAAGAGTGTGCCTTTTCCCCCACATCCTCGCCAGCATTTATTGTTGTTTGTTTTTTTGATAGCTGCCAATCTGACTGGAGTAAGATGAAATCTTAGAGTTGTTTTGATTTGCATTTCTCTAATCGCTAGAGATTGTGAACATTTTTTCATATATTTGTTGATTGTTTGTATATCATCTTCTGAGAAGTGTCTGTTTAGCTCCTTAGCCCATTTTATTGATTGGGTTATTTTTTTTTTTTTTTTGGTGTTAAGGCTTTTAAGAGCTTTATAAATCCTTGAGGTTAGTGTTCTATCTGATGTGCTTGTGGTAAAGATTTGCTCCCATTCTGTAGGTCCTCTATTCACCTCACTGATTGTTTCCTTTGCTGAGAAGAAGCTTTTTAGTTTGAATCCATCCCATTTATTGATTCTTGTTTTTAGTTCTTGTGCTATAGGGGTCTTATTGAGGAAGTTACCAACCCGATGCCCATCATCAGATGAATGGATAGAGAAACTTTAGTATATATACACAATGGAACACTACTCAGCACTAAAAGAGAATAAAATCATGGCATTTGCAGGTAAATGGATAGAGTTGGAGAAAATAATGCTAAGTGAAGTTAGCCAATCCCAAAAAAACAAAGGTCGAATGATCTCTTTGATATGAAGATACTAACTTATAAAGGCAAGAGAGAGGGAATGAGAGGAATGAAAAAGCTTTAAATAGAACAAAGAGGGGGGAGGGAGGGGAGAGGGCAAGGGGATAGGAATAATGGCAGACAGAGTTATCCATGATTACCCTAAATACATGTATGAAGACACAATTGTTGTAAAAATACTTTATATTAAACCAGCAACTCAAAAAATTGTGCTCTTTATATGTAATATGAAATGAAATGTTCTCTGCAAACGTGTGTAACAAATTAGAATAATAAAAAATTTAAAAAAAAGAATGTTCCTTTCATGGAATTAGATTTAAAATTGTTGCTGTATTAATACAAACTGATCAAGAAAATGACTTTCCGTGCCTTTCGAACATCCAGTTGAAGTTGGAGTTTTCCCTTTTGGATAATTTCAGTACCTAGAAAAAACATAAGGGTAACTATGAACTTTAAAAAAAAATGTAGCCTTACTACTGGTTTCAGCCTCATATGCTATCATAATTTAAGATTCATATGTATAAAATTGCACATGTGAATATAATATGTGAAATATGAATATAATTTGTGAATATAACATGTGAAATAATTCTCATTGTTATTAAAAGCACTTTTGTCTCTTGCCTCATTAATATCATATAATGTAATGCTTGGCCCATAAACAAAAGAGAGCCCTTCCTAGTTGTGGGTACAGTAGACCCAGCTAATGCTGAGAATTTCAACTTTAAGCAATGATTCCACCTTATAAAAATAAAAAGCTGTTACAGAATTTTCAGTAATTATAGGCTTAAAACTTTGTTTTGCTAAACTCTTAACAGTGACCTCAGAGTTAGATATATCTTTTTTTTTTTTTTTTGCCTTTTTTTAATCATCTTCTTTTTTAAAAAATTTTTAATTTATTATTCTAATTTGTTATACATGTTTGCAGAGTACACTTCATTTCATATTACATATAAAGAGCACAATTTTTCAAGTTGCCTGTTTTATATAAAGTATTTTTACAATTGTGTCTTCATACATGTATTTAGGGTAATCATGGATAACTCAGTCTGCCATTATTCTTATCCCCTTGCTGTCTCCCCTCTCTCCCCCCTCTTTGTTCTATTTAAAGTTCTTTCATTCCTCACATCCCCACTCCCTTGCCTTTATAAGTTAGTATCTTCATATCAAAGAGATCATTCGACCTTTGGTTTTTTGGGATTGGCTAACTTCACTTAGATATATCTTTTAATGGTGTCTTATAAAATTGGAATTCATATCTGGGTCTCATTCTTTTTTCTATTATGAACTTCCTTATATGCTTTTGGTAAGTGTCTTAGTATGTGTTTTGTTCTGCCTCTATCATCAGTATCAAATTTTGTGAATGTTTCCTATTGAAATACTATTCTTATGTATTTTCACAAACTACTTTGTGACTATTAAAGAATATTATGCATGACTTATGGTTTGGTAGATCTTTTCAGGAATAAAACCTGATTATCAGAGCTATTTAAAAATTCTAAGACATTAAAATGGAAATAATTCTCATTGTTAAAAACTATATTGAGATAATACACCCACATATAATGAGCCATGTTCTGTTGCTCTAAGATGTTTAACATGAGTCTATTCTTAACAGGTAGTTTGGAAAGCTGAAAACTAAGTCTGAAGTCTTGATCAAATAGGAATTTGATATTGTTGCTTTTCTCAGCAATTAAATTCATGGGGCAATTGACTAGAGGACGTGATGTTTCCTTGATCACAAAACTTCTTTGATCAAAAAGATTAATATATTATGAGTATACAGCTTAATGAATTTTTATAACCTAGAGATACCTGAGTAGCTAGCATCATGATTAAGAAACCAAGCATATCTCACAACTTGGAATCCCTTGTAGTGTTTATATCTAAATTAAACATCAGTCTCTACCCAGCTAAATTTTAGTTGAGTATTATATAGTTGCTTAGATTTAAATACTGCCTGAAGAATAAGACTACTTAATATTACCTGGGTAGTTATATTATTTTTTTACCTTTTGCATGCTAGCTATGGCATACTAACATTCCATTTAATTCTACAGAACTCTAAATGTCTATAGAGTATCCTTAGTTGTCTTTGTGATTGCTGAATAAGGACTTAAACTATTTCTGAGTGTAATCTTGATTTTTCTGAATAACTGCCTTGCTTGGATAGTGACTGACATTTAAAGCTGATTTGATTGGCCCCTTAAGTTTCTCCATTTTGAGCTTCTGGGATTGCAAAACTCAATCATATGTAGAGAATTTGCCATTCAGACTGACAGTTCTGTCAGGCAATAGGATTAGCATACATGCTGCAAGTACATTATTATCTCTACATGATTGTTTTGTTTTCTTCCTGAAAACTAGTTGGAAGCTCTGGTCTCTGAAGGTAAAAAACTAGAACATCAATCTGCCACCTCCAGTTGGTTTTAGTTTTCCCTGTTGAGTTTCCATCCATGTGTGCTGAGCTGTTCCAGTCACAGCCCCAAACTCAGTGTTTTTCACTAATGTTTGTTAGAGAAAGGTCTATCTTCTTTGGAGAGATTGAAATGAGTAATAGTCTTTTGACACTATTGGCAAGTGGCTTTCACGGTCCATGGCAGATCTAATGAGCTACAGCTGCCTGCTTGGAAAATTCAGCTTTCAGTTGTCTGAAAGGATTCCCAGAATATGGACTTGAGTTTCTGTGTATATTAGAATAACAACAATGACAACAACACAATCTTGACAAACCTACAAATGTGTTATAAATTGCAGTGTAAGCTATTTTGTAACCTATGCATTATTTTCCAGTTTCAATTGCAAGAATTAATTTTTTTCCAGGTTTTGGTAGAATCCTAGAAAAATGAATGAGACAAATTATTTGATGGAGGCAGTTTTGCATCAGGAACTGAATTTGTGGTGTTTGTACTATATGGTCAGTTGTGCATTTGTACTTAAGAGCAAGGAAATTACATAAAACTGTACTTTACAGTGTAGATTATGTATATTTATCTTCTCTCCTTGGACCATCATGTTCTTTCAGGATATATAACTAGGCATTCCATATGAATAGAATACATTGTATTGCATGAAAGCATATAACAGAGTATGGTATACTGTGATTCAGTGGAGAATGCAGTATATAAGCACAATTATACCCAAGGATTAGGCTTATAACATCAGGTATTCCTGTTTTTTTCCCCCTGAGAATAGAAAGTGATCTTTTACAATTTTTATGTAGAAAAGTAACTCAACCATTTTATCTAAGCTTATGTGAGACAAGTGTTCCACCTCAAGGTTGAAGGAACTTCTTTTTGTCGGCTTAGATAATGTCATTTTATTAATTTAACTAATGTGTCAGTTTTAGGAAAGTGTTCTCTTGAAATGATTTGATTGTTTTTCAGGGGGGACACTTTTAGGGTCTATGAAGGTGATTATTTTCCTATCAACTGTAAGAAAGCCTCAAGCAAAACATTGCCTGATTTTCTAATTTGTAAGCAAAACTGCCTTGTAACCTCTGACAGTGTACTCTGCTATAGTGTTTGGGAAGAGAGGGCTATTATTGCTCTTGAGAAAGAGGATGCAGGTAAAAAGAAGTATAGAGAAAAGTCATTCAATAGCATTCCACAGATGTGGAGTCACTGCTGGCACTGTATATAACTATAAAATAGAGCAAATGAAGGTTGTCTACAAAGTGTGAACTTTCCACATTTGCAAGTAGAGACAAGTTCTTTGATTTTAATATGCAAATCTTGATACAAGAACACATGAATTTGATACAGCTCTTGTGGTGCGTGGAATGATTTAGGGCATGTAGAGAATCCATGCACAGTGCAAAACAAGGGTAATAAAACAGGAGCTCCAAAAACAGGATGAGAACATTTCCCTTATATATATTTACTTTTTAGTAAGGATCATTGGATGTTAGCATTAGAATCATATTCTATATTCATAATTTATGGAGTAAGTTTTTTGAATTTTATATAGTATATATTAGTTGAGTAGTAAACTGCAAAAAAAAAAAAAAATTTAAAGGAAAGGCATAGAAAATTATGACATTTCCAAGAACAGAATATATAAAAATCTAAAGTAGATATACAAAAAAGAGGGAAACCATAGGCATTAAGGAAGGGATCTTCACTAAGGTCATAATTGCATAAGATCTCTTGGGTTTTTTTCTCATTCAATTATGGATATTTAACCAGATCCTCCTCTCATTGACCTCTCTTTGTGACCCATTTTTAAAAAAATATTTATTTATTTGTTTTTTAGTTGTACACAATGCTGTATCTTTATGTAGTGCTGAGGATCGAACACGGGCCGCGCACGTGCTAGGCGAGCGCTCTACCGCTAAGCCACAACCCCACCCCTGTGACCCATTTTTATAGAGCTTTGTTGAGATATAATTTACACACTGTGCAATTTACTCATTTAAAATGTATAATACAATGATTTTTGTCTAGTCACAGAGTTGTGTAACTATCATAATCAATTTTAGAACACTTTTTTTTATTATACCAAAAAGAAACCCCATATTCATTAGTAGTGACTGTGTATTCTCCCCCAAGTATCCCACGCCTAGCCAACCACGGATCTTTGTGATCCAAGTTTTAAAAGTTGTTGATTTGAAATTCCCTGCTGCCTTCCAAGGACATTCTACTTCAAATCATTTGATTGATTATACAGGCACAATCAGAAAGCTGTAACTATTCTCTTTGTTGATACAAGTCTCATAAATCAAAGGGAGTGACATATAACTGTATTCTTAGATATATCTAATTATATATAACTTCTTAAACATGATTTTCAAAAGGTTGTTTTTATCGTAGATATAGAACCATTAAATATACCCCCTCCCTCACCCTTGACTCTGATCCTTAACTTAAAGATTCAGAATATTGATCCTTGTCTGAGTCTTGGAGTTTTTGGACTAAGAGATTCTGACTCATTCTGACAGCATTCACAAGACAGTAATGTATAACTCAGAAAACAAATCATTCAATATAATGTAAAATGTATTTGCCCACAGGATTAGACATTGTATCCTCTAAACAGCACATTCTCTTCCTATAAGTAAGGGGCAGGCAAGCCAAAATATTATCAGTGAGTTATCTTGTACATGTGTAACCAGAACAAGAGGTCTAGTTATAATGGTTCGAACACTGAGTAGCTCCCTTGTCTTTTAGTCAGTGAAAGGCAGAATAATGCAACCCCCACCCCCACCCCATGTGTGTGTTCTGATCTTCAGAATCTGTTACCTTAGGAAAAAGAACTTTGTAGATGTGATTAGGTTAGGGTGTTTGAGATGGTGAGCTATGGTGGATTACTTGAGTGCACCCAATATAATCATGTGGGTCCTCAGAACTGGAGAACTCTTCTGCTGTGAAAGGAGATGGAACTATGGAAGAACCAGAGAGATGGCAGCATGAAGAGGACTTGACTAACCATTTCTGGCTTTGTAGATGTAGGAAGGAGCCATGAGCCAAGAAATGCTGTCAGCCTCTAGAAGCTGGAAAAGAGAAGGAAGTAGAGTCTGTTCTAGAACCTTCAGAATGGAATGGCAGCTCTGTTATTATGTTGATCTCAGCCCAGTGAGACTCATTTTAGTTTTCTAACTTATAAAACTGTAAGAGAATAGATTTGTGTTGTTTTATGTCACCAACTTTGTGGTAATTTGTATGTCAGCAGAACACTAATATATAGACCTCAAGATTTCTTCCTGAACAGACCCAGTTAGTGAGCCTTGGGCAAGCACTCTCTCTTAGAACAGTGCATGAGTGAGTCTTACTTACGTTTGTCTCAGGAGCCTTTCTTAGAGCCTTTTCTTAAATGAGTTCTATCTTTTAAAATACATAATAAGAACATGGACTTATGAGTTAGAGCTAGGTTTGAATTTTAATTTTACGGTTTTCCTGGTTATGTATCTTAGGTTACTTAACATATTCTAAGCTTTGTTTTATCATGAAAAAAAAGTGGTACTGATAATACTTACCCTTTCAGGGTTGTTTTGAGGATACCATGAGATAATATATACCAACTGATGGCACAGTTTGATATATAGTAAGCACCTAATAAATGATAGCTGCTCTTATTATCTTTTAAAAGCCTAAAAATGGAGTTTACCAATGGCATGCATTCTAACCTGGCTCAGATATAAACATGTTAAAAACTATTTACTGTGTGTAGCATACTGTTCCATGGAATTCTCTTTATAACCCACTGGCTATTGATATTGGGTCTTTTTACCAAAAGGCTTATTTTTTTAAAGTTTTAATGGTTAGGTTGGAACTACCTTTGGTTTATGGTGCAATGTATAAAGCCTTTTGATATTTCCTTTCTTCTGAGACCTGTGTAAAATAGATTGCATTAAGGAAAACCTGGAATCCTGTCTCTATAATTAAAAAAATTTCTAATTACTAGAAATTGTTTCTTCAATTTTTTAAAATCCCCAATGCCTGGAGAATGGCTGACACATAATAGGCAGCTATAAATGTTTATGACTGAACAAAACTGAGTTCTAAGTAGTTATTCTTTCACAACCTATTTTCCCTGTTGTTACTACTCTAATTTTAGACCTTAGTTTTGTGCCTAACTTATTACAGCATCTTCTTAACTACTCTTTTTGCCACTTGTCTTTCGTCTCTTTGGTCTTCCACAATGTCAACAGACTAGGCAAAGACTTTGTACACAATTTTCTCTCCCACTTAGTCATCTTTGTTCCATTGCATAATAGCCATAGTATTTAACCCATTGTTAGACAACTTTTTATGGCATTGTATGTTTAGAAAATTATATTTGTATGGCACACACACAGGTAGTAGGCCAGCCATCTATACCTAGAGGATTTATACCCCAAAGGTTGAGGGGCTCACAATACTTAGTACATTGGTCACTTAATTTAGGCACACCAATATGCCTTGGCATACACTTTGGGAAGCTGTAGAATTTGAAAACGTTTTGATTAGAATTTATCCTGTCTTTTACATAGATCTTAATGAGCACACATTGTGTGCTTTCTAAACTCCGAGGAAATAAATTCTCTTAAAGGAACTATTCTCTTATAGGAACCTCCAGTTTCAGGCAGACAGATCTGTGTACTGACTTTCACATGGGTTCTTTGTATTCCTTTCATACCTCTTCTCATGTCTATTGTTTTGAATAACATTTATTTTCTCATCATCTGTCTGAATCTTCATGCTGTCTTCTCCATGATGCTTTCCCTAATACAGTTAAAATATGGCATTTTTATGTGTTGTATTTCAATTTCATGACAACATAAGCTTGTTCTGTTTATTCACCTCTGTAAAGCCTGGATTTCTTTTTTAACTGGCACATACAAACATAAAAATTATACATATTGGATTCTTTATATTCTAATTCAGTTAGTTTTATATTTGTCAATTTTTTCTGTATACATCTTCCTATTATTCCTATCATATTTGTAACTATTGACCAAAATATTTACCCTGCTTCATCTTCCTACAAATTTATAACATATAATTCAGAGAAATAGCTAATGCTTATACAACAAACATAGACTAATATTCACTGGGCAAATACATTATCAAGTCATAAGCAAATGTTTTTTGGGGGCTCATAATAGCTTTATATATATTTGATCTTCAGAACAGCTCTGTAATTATAATGTTGTTATATCTACATTTTACAAATGAAGAAACTGAGGCATACAAAAGTAACTTGCTAAAAGTTGTATAGTGATTAAGAGTGGCATGATTGAAATATTATCAGTTAATGCACGTGTTTTTGACATGTGAGCTCAGCATGCTGACAGCCATTCTGTTACACTGTGCTGTGAAAAATACAAGTTCTATATGGATGAACAAACCAGTATGTGCTAATACTAACTGCTAAATATTCCCTCTGAAGTTAGATACAGGATTGAAATAAGTTTTAGTCCTAAGGAATATAGAATGTAGTAGAAGGTATGATAATATACAATCAACAAGTGATCAGTATTTTATAAATCAAAAGTTAATAAGAAGCCAGGCATGGTTGTGCATGCATGTAATCTCAGCTATTTGGATACTGAAGCAAGAGGATTGTCAGTTTAGGGACAGCCAGGCAGCATACCAAGAATCCTGTTCCATAAAGAAAAGAAAGAAAGAAAGAATATTATTTGTGTATCATGTGTTATGTGAGCTAATAAATGACCTGGTACTTTACATATGCTGTCGAAACCTTACAATACGGCTCTTGAGTAGTTAACATTATCCCTATTTTATAGATAAGAGAAAGTAATCACAATATATTAAATAACTTGCCCAAGACTTACTAAGCTAGGAAATTGGCAGGACCAAAGCTAACACCTGGTCATTTTTGCCCTGTTTTGTTTTCATTGTCCATTGTCCTCTCTGATAATCGAGTGCCCTGGCAGAAGGGCAGGGTATAGGCCAGCAAGCTATGTATTGCAAGAATGTAGTTAGATTTGTGCATAATTTTAGCTGGTAGCATTGTGGTCATGCTAATTTGCCCTTTGAATTAGAGTCTCAGAAAAGAGTATATAGCCAATATTCTAGAATAAACCCACTAAAAGCAATATTCACTGTTGCTAAATCATTATTGTGATTTTTTTCTCCTTTTGTAGTTCAACGCATCTGTGGTTAATAGGCATCTATTTACATCCAGAGATGCTTTAGGATGCTAGGAGTAGTGTCTGGACACTGGAGGTAAACAGTGTAACGTAAACAGTGTTTTTAGCTTCGCAGTCTGAACATTTGACATTTGACACCACCAGGTTTTTCCTTTATAGAATCACACTTTCACTTTGCTTTCTCTCTCTCTCTCTCTCTCTCTTTTTTCCCCTTCTGACACTGACAGAGATTTGTTCTTAGAGAACTCACTCTGAAGATGACAACTCTTCCTTGTATCTCAGTGGCTTAGGCTCCACATACGGTTTCTTCTCTGTCTTTAATTAAACTTGTTTTTTTCAGTGTCGTAGCTGGGAGCACTGTGTTGACACAACTCAGTCTTGTACAGAACAGATTAAAATGTCAGTGTTCTAATGTTCTCATCTGTGGGAAAAAGAAAATATTTGGGGTATTTTATTTATAACTTTTAAAAGATTCCTCTGTGGAGATGAGAAAACTTACTTGTAAAATGGCAAACCATTTGACAGTTAAAGGGACAGAACTCAATTTAATATTAGTCTAACAAAAAAAGGAGAAAAAGTATGAAAGCTTACTAAAACCATTTTCATAGGAATTTAGAACATATCTTTCTAGTCTTTTTTTTTTTTTTTTTTTTTTTTTTGTACCAGGGATTGAACTCAGGGGTACTTAACCACTGGACCACATCCCCAGCTGCCCCCCCCCTCCCTTTTTGTATTTTATTAGAGACAGGGTCTCACTGAGTTGCTAAGCGCCTCGCCATTGCTGAGGCTGGCTTTGAACTCATGATCCTCCTGCCTCAGCCTCCCAAGTGCTGGGATTACAGACATGAGCCACCGCTCCCGGTTCTAGTCCTTCTTAATTTACTTCATTGTATTAATTCCATAGTGTTCTTCTTAATCCTCCCAGATGCTATGTCTACAGAATATTGACAGTTTTCACAAAAGGCAGTTGGTCATTTTAGTAAACACATCATAATGTGGAAGAGAAGCACTAGTGAAGGGAAATAATGTATTGAACCTTTAGCCTTCACATTTCATTTGCATGTATCTATTTTTTAGTGGGGTCATTAACATTTGATTGCTATTTATTGGTAAATAGGCCAGCAAATTCAGTACACCATAGTTTGAGACCCTTTTCCAGTTACCAGGTATTCACAAGGTATAAGCCACATACGTTAGCCCTGGGTGCCATGCAAACTTTAGAAGTCATAGTAAAGAGATGTGCTTACTACAAATTGCTAAGATACAGACTTAATAGGAACTAACATTTATGGGACACTTACAATGTCACTGGAATATTTTTATGTGTCTACATGTATTGACTATCTAATTCTCATAACTCTATGAATAGATAATAGCTCCATTTTCTCTGTGGGGAAACTGAGGCCTATTCATGTGAAGTTACTTGCCTAAGACATCATTGAAAGTGGAGAATCAGGATTTGAATCCAGGGGGTCTGGTTCTGTAGCTTTTATTCTATTAGAGTTTCTGAGAGTTTATTCACATACAATATTGTACAGTTGGGAGCCTTTACTCTGATATTGTTAATCAATATGTAATATTGTGTAGATGAAGAAGACAGATATTAATATGAAAAGGAAAATCCTTCCTTATGTTCAGATGGTAGATGGTGGCCAGGCATACTGCCTAATCCATTTTGGATATATCTGAATTGACAACAGAATTATTAATTGTTCTGGTTTGCCCATATAAAAAGCAAAAGTTAGCTTTTTAGAAAGTCGTACATTACAAAGTGCCCACTTCCATATTCCTGGTTTTGGAAGTTAGTGGCCTTTAGTAGAGCATCTGCCTTTCAGACCTTATTTAGAGATTTGCCTAGTTTGAGTTGTCCCTTGGGTTAACAGCTGTGGAATCTACATTTCTTTGACATTGCTTCCTTCTATGTAAATTACAGATGTTCCTTAATGCCCTTTTGGACTGCTTTTGGAAAAGGAAGAAAGAGAAAAAAGCTTGTTTTTTTTCTTCTTTTTAAATGGATCTATCCTAGGAGGAAAGATATTTACTGAATTTTTCCCCTTTATGTTTCCCTTCAATCTTGGAAACTACTCCCTACAGCCCTGCTGCTATGGGATCAATTTGTTGGCAAGGGTTATTCAAACATGAGCAGAATTTGTGTCCTCTTTAGATTAAAGTGCAGAAGCCAACAATAACAATTTTCATGTGGGAACTGGTGCTTGATATCCAAGTCTACTTGGTGGTCTATAAGTTACTCTAGATGAAAAATATGCATTTGAGGGAAGATGGTCTTTTCCCAGGTTTTGTTTGTTTGCTTACATTTTCAATCTTTTTTTCACCTGTCGTTTTTAAATAGAAGTTGTCCAGAGGTACTTTTGCCTTTTGATTTGGGAGTGGGAGATTGAATACTTGAAATGAGACATAGGGTTCTCTTTTTAAATGAATATATTAAAGCATAACTTAACAATTTAGTAAACAAATTTGAAATATATAGCTTAATGAATTTTTTAAGTAAAAAAATTTGGGGGTGCTAGGGATCAAAGCCAGGGCCTCACACCTGCTAAAGCTTAATTCATTTTGAATATATGTAACTCCTCAGTTCTTTCTTCTGCACTTCCATTTAAATTCTACTTTTTTTAAACCCCTTATGGCTAGAAAGAAAAATCACATAATCTTGAAGACTGCTACTTAGTTTAAATTTTTGAATTTTAGTGTCAGTGACAACCTTAGTATTTTATGCCAGTTTTTCTCTGTGTTCCCCAGTCAGCTTCTTCCATTAAGCCTTTGTCACCATGTTCAGGGCTGCTTTCTTAATATTTCCATACTAGCTTTTAGGAGGTGACTTATAGCCTCCTGCTTCACTAAGAGAGCAGAGGCAATCAGGAGGGAACTCTGTTTTCTCCTTCTACCCCTCTCATCACTCCCAGCATTTAGGAAGAGTTTTTTATATATATTCTCTCACCTGTCTAAAACTGAGCTTTCATCCACTTCCCTCTCAGTGACTGGCATTATCATTTTATTTATTTTGCCCTTAGCCTCTGAATTGTTTTTTTCTTTTCCATATTCATGCATAATTGCGACTTCTCAACTTAAAAAATAAAACAATACAAAGTTTACCCTTGATTCTGTGCCACCCTCTCTACCTGTTCCCCTCACCTGAAAGGCACGCTTCTCCACCCTTGCTGCTGTTTCTCAGCTTCCTCATCTCTCAATTGCTCCTCCTCAATTGTGGATTGGATTTTCCCTCTGCTTTTTCCACTGAAATTTTTGTTAAAATACCCAGTTATTTTTTTAAATCCAGCAAATGCTTTTTTTGTCCTTTTTGAAACTCCTTCCTGGAGGTCGTTTCTGTGATTTTCCCTTCTTCCTCCATAATCCTCCTCAGACTCTTTTCTGTTGAGTTTTGATGACCTGCCCATATTTTGTATATGGGAGTCACATGGGTGTGTTCCAGGATGCTGTCTTTATCTGGTTTTCCTCCTCTTCCTTTTTTTTTTTCCCTGTGAGCAATTTGGTCCTTCTATATAAGATTCTAGTTTCTGCCTCTTCCTCCTCCTGATGCTTACTATTGTATTCCAAACTTCTCTCTTGATCCAACACTCTATAAAACTGACTTTCTGCCTGACAGTTGTGTTTAGATGTGTCATAGGAATGTATAAAAAACTGACATCATTATCTTTCCTCAGCAGGTCCCTTCTCCAGACTAAACCTGCTTTTCAGGCATCTGTGGATTATCCCCTAATGGCCTTTCTTTCACCATTTTCATGATTTCTCCCTAATCTATTATCTATGTTGATGTGTCAGCAGTCTTTTATTTACAGTGTGATCATGTCCTTCACAGGTAGGTGTAAATCTTTCAGTACTCCACAGTGCTTTAGAACCGTAACTCCTTAGTGTGGTTCCCTGGTCCCTTGGTGTGCTAGCCCTGCCTCTTGCCTCACCTCCTTGTTATCAATGTTGTTATTTTAATGGCTTTATTGAGAATTCATATGCCATATAATTCACCCACTTAAAGTGTATGGTTCAATTTTTTTAGTATATTCACAGAATTGTCTAACCATCATTAGAGGAAATTTTAGAACACTTCTTCAGCCCAGAAAGAAGCCCATACCCACTAGCCATCACTGCCCACCTTGTCTCACCTCGCCTGGAGGTAGCTACCATCTGCTTTTGTGTTTCTCTAGATTCATTTATTCTGGGCATTTTCATGTAAGTAGAATCATACAATGTATATTCTTTTGTGACTGGTTTCTTTCATTTAGCATCTTTCATTTTAAGATTCATCCATATTGTAGCATGTATCAGTACTTCCTTTTTATGACTGTATAGTTCATTATATGAACATAATACATTTTATTTATCATTCATCATTTATTAGACATTTGGGCAGTTTATGCTTTTGGGGCTATTGTAAATAATATAGCTATGAAAATTCATGTAATGGTTTATGTGTGGATATACATTTTTGTTTCTCTTCAGTATATACCTAGCCATATGGTTACTATGTTTACTTTTAAGGAACTGCTGGGATTTTTTTTTTCTTTTTTTTAAACAAATCAACTGTTCCATTTTAAATCCATACCAACAATATATAAGGGTTCCAATTACTCTATGGCTTTGGCAATACTCATTGTCTGGGTTTGTTTTTTGATTTTGTTTTTAGTATACTAGCCATACTAATGGATGTGCAGTAGCATACTGTGGTGGTTTTGATTTGCTTTTCATGTATGGCTCAGCATATTGAGCATATTTTTATGTGTTTGTTGGCATTTTTATATATGTTTTGATATAAAGTTGATAACTTTGAAAAAGTTATTTATTTAGATTACATTAATCATCTTCATTATTGAGTTGTAAGAGTTCTTTATATATTCTAGTCACAAATTTCTTATCAGATATTTAATTAGCAAATATTTTCTATGCTTCTTTGGAGTTGTCTTTTTTCTTTTTTGATAGTGTTTTTTTGAAGCATAACATTTAAAAAAATTTGATGAATCCCAAATATCTCTATATTGTCCCAAGTACTTTTGGTGTCATAGCTAAGAAACCATTGCATAATCTAAAGTTATAAATTTACCCCTACATTTTTTTTTGTTTTTTAGTTTTTTTTAATTGGTTCTTTTTAGTTATACCTGACAGTAAAATCCATTTTGATATAATTATATAAGCATGGAATATATCTTATTCTAGTTAGGATTCCATTCTTGTGGATGTACTGTTTTTTTTTTTTTTTTTTCCATATATGTTCATGGGAAAATTATGTCAGATTCATTCCACTCTCTTTCCTTTTCCTATCCCCACTCCATTCCCCATTACCTAATCTACTGAAGTTCTTTTTTTCCCCCTCCCCTCCTCCCCCACTATTGTGGGTTAGCTTCCACATATTAGAGAAAACATTCAACCTTTGGACTTTTTAACCCTTTAAATTTTCTTCTAAGAGTTTTATAACTTTAGTTCTTATATCTAGGTCTGTGATCTATTTGGAGTTAACTTTTGGGTATGTTATGAAAAAGGGATCCAACTTCATTCTTCTGCAGGTATTCCAGTGTTGTTGTTTTTGTAAAGACTATTTTCCCCTCATTTAATCAACTTGGCACTTTTTGGGGAAAAAAAGTCAATTGGCCATAAATGTGAATTTTTATTTATGGACTGTGAGTTTTATTCTATTGATCTATGTGTCTGCGTATACACCAAGACTATGTTATCCTTATTACTGTAGTCTTGTAGTATGTTATGAAATTGGGAGATATGAGTACCCCCAATTTTGTTCTTTATCAAGCTAGTTTTGTCTGTTCTGGGTTTTGCATTCCCATACAAATTTTAGGACAGCCTTGTCAATTTCTGAAAAATAATAAAAAAAGGTGGTGGAAGGGAGCTGGTATTTTGATATAAGATCAATTTTGAAAAGTATTGTCATACAATACTAAGCTAGCCAATCCATAAACATGGGATGCCTTTCCATTCATTTAGGTCTTTTATTTATTTTAATTTTTAAAATTGTGGTGCTAGGGATTGAACCCGGGACCTTGTGCATGCAAGGCAAACACTCTACTGACTGAGCTATATCCCCTACTGACTGAGCTATATTCCCAGCCCCCATTTAGGTCTTCTTTAATGTTTTCTATAGTGCATTGTAATTTTTATTCTGTAAGTTTTAAGTTATTTTATTAAATTTACTCTGAAGTACTTTACTCTTTTTGATGCTATTGTAAATGGAATCTTTTTATTAATTTAATCTTTGGACTATTCATTTCAAGCTTAGAGAAGTACAGTTAATTTTTGCACGCTAATCTTGTATGCTACAACTTTGCTAAACTAGTATATTAGATATAATGGATTTTAGTAGATTTCTTTAGGATTTTTGACATATAAGATCATGTCATCTGCACGTAAGAATAATTTTACTTTTCTTTGCATCCAGTCTAGATGGCTTTTATTTCATTTTCTTGTTTAATTACCCTGACTAGAGCTTCCAGTACACTGTTGAATGCAAGTGGTAAAAGTGGACCTTGTCTTTTTTTCTTTTTCTTAGGGGGATGCCTTCTTTCTTTTACCATTAAGTATGATGTTTGCTGTGTGTTCCTTAGAGCCCCCCTTTTCAGGTTAAGTTCACCTTTATTCCTAGTTTGTTAAGGTTTTTTTTTTTTTTATCATTAAAGGGCATTGAATTTTTTAAAAATAAAATATTTTTAGCTATAAATGGACACCATATATATGTGTGTATATATATACACACACACATATATATGTATATACATATATATATGTATATATATATTATGTGGTGCTGAGAATTGAACTCGGTGACTAGCACATGCTAGGCAAGCACTCTACCACTGAGCCACAATTCCAGCCCAAGGGCACTGGATTTTGACAAATATTTTTTCTTTTTAAACAAATGTTTGTTGTGTAGACGATTGTGTGGGTTTTGTGGTTTATTCTATTGATGTGATTTATTTCATGAAGTTATTTTCAAATGTTGAGTTGTTCCTGCATTCCTAGGATATATCTCACTTGATCATCACATATAAGCCTTTTTATGTGATGTTAGTTTTTATTTGCTCCAGTTTCAATAAGTAGTTTGTGTCTTCTTAGTATTTTCCTACCATTTTGTCAAGGATTTTTCCATGTATGTTAGTAAGAGGTATTGGTCTGTGATTTTTTTTGTTGTTGTTGTTGTTGTTTGTTTTTGTGATGTCCCTGTCTGGTTTTATCAGTGTGTGTGTGTGTGTGTGTGTGTGTGTGTGTGTGTTTTCTTTCTTTTTTTTTTGGTACTAAAAATTGAACTCAGGGGCATTTTACTAATATTGACCTGTTAGAATGAATTGGAAAATATTCCTTGCTCAATTTTTCTATTTCTTCTCAAAACTGTTTCATGAACAAGTAGATTGTTTTGTTTATTTAGTTTTTTTTTTTTTTTTTTTTTTTTTAATGTGGTGCTGGCGATCCAACCCCGTGCTGTACCACTGAGCCACAACCCTAGCCCAAGAAGTAGGTTGTGACCTTCTTGGAACGTTTCCATTTTTATCCAGGTTATCTAGTTTTGTTGGCATACAGTTGTTCTTAGTATTTTCTTCTAACACTTCCTATTTTTGTATGGTGAATAGTGATACGTCCTCTTTCATTCCTGATTTTAGTAATTTGAGTCTTCTTTTTCCTTGGTCAGTCTAGCTAAAGGTTTGACAATTTTATTATTCTTTTCAAATAAGCAAGTTTTGGTTCTTTTCTATGATTCTTCCTCTATTTCTATTAATTTCACTAATTTCCATTCAAATATATATATATTTTTTCCTGCTTGCTTTAGGTTTGGTTTCTTCTTTTTTTCTAGTGAAGTAATGTGGAAGTTTGGTTTATTGATTTGAGATTTTATTTAATAAGGGCATTATAGCTATACATTTTTGTTTAAGCACTACTGTAGCTGCATCATATAAATTTTGCTGTTTTGTTTTCATTTTCATTCATCTAAAAGGATTTTCTAATTTCCTCCATTTTGTCTTTGATTAACTATTTAAGAGCATGTTATTTTTCAAATACTTGTGGATTTTCTAAACTTCCTTCTGTTATTGGTTTCTAATTTCAATACCCTCTGTATGATTTCAGTAATGTAAAATTTTGAGGCTTGTATTATGGGCTTGGATAGTTCCTATTCTGCAGTATCTTTCATGTGCACCTGAAAAGGACATATATGCACTTCTGTTGACTGGAGTATTGTATAGACATGTTAGGCTCTATTAGTTATCAGTGTTGTTCAAGTCTTCTATTTCTTTGTTGATCTCCTACTTACCCTATCCATTACTGAAAGTGGGGTATGGAGTTCTAATTATAATATTTTAGTTACCTATTTCTCCAATTTTGTCAGTTTTTTTTCTTCATATATTTTGTAGCTTTTTTTTTTTTTTTTTTAAGGAACATACATATTTATGATTGTTAAATCATCCTGATGGATTGGCTCTTTTACTATTATTAAATGTTCCTTTTTGTCACTAATAACATTTTTGTTTTAAAGTCTATTTTGCTTGGCCTTAATATAGCCACTCCAGCGTTCTTATGGTTACTATGTGAATGATATCTTTTTCTTTTACATTCAACTTAAAGTATATCTTTTGTACAAAGCATATAATTGGACCTTTTTAAAAATCTCTGTATATTTGTGGTTTGTAATAGTACAATTGTGTTGTAAATTTTTGGTTGGGCGTCATTTTTCTGAGTAAATCTGGTAAATACAGTGATGCTCATGGAAGCTCCATATTGAGTACTTTATGAATTTCTTCTTTT
Source organism: Tamias sibiricus (assembly GCA_025594165.1). NCBI lineage: Eukaryota > Metazoa > Chordata > Mammalia > Rodentia > Sciuridae > Tamias > Tamias sibiricus. Next base: position 15,225,573 of record CM046672.1, on the reverse strand, counting down.
TGTCCCTAATCTAGCATTTAAATGTTGTCATTGTTACAGATCAGAGCCAGTGTGCCTCATATCAGGTTGTCTGTTTAGCCAAAAATATAAGTTACCTCATTGGCTCTGAAACCAGAGTTTCAATATGGTTGTTAGACCATGTTCCTTTGAGTCAGTAAAATGTAGCATTTGAATTAGAATTAAGTAGGACTTTTTTCCTTTTGTAGAAATCTCTGTCTTCTAACCCAACAGTGTTAGCTATAATTTTGGTTTGGAGGTTGCCAGAAATATTTTTTTTTTTTTTTTTTTTGCATGGATAATTAACCAAATTTAGTAACAGAGCAAAACAATATAATTTATTTCCATACTATGGTAATAATAGAACTGTTACTATTTTTGGAGCTCCACATTATTTCCATAGTTGGATATGTCTTAATAACTGGGTAACTTTCTGTCACTAACTTCAAGTCCCACCAAGAAATCTGCTTTTGCATTGAAGGGGGTTTAACTTATTTTCTAAGCTAAATAGCTTTTCATCACAGGGTGCTGAGGTTCTTCTTTTTCTTCAGGCTACAATCTAGAATCTGTTAATAGGAAGTTAAGAGTGCAGAATTTCTGCTTTTGTTGGTGTAGTGCTTTTCAATCTAAACTGTTACTTGGAGGCAAGCTATTTCTCAATTCCATTTTCCTCCATATATTCTGAAAATGATAATTATAGACACCATAGCTATGAAGTAACCTCAGTGTTATATTCTACTTATTTAAAATTGGGGATTTTGGCAGAGAAAGGGTACTGGGGAAAAAAGGGGGGGGTAGAATGTAATTAAAAGAATTTTATAACCCTGGTCTATGTAGTGACATTTACAATTAAGTCAAGGTTCTAGGTGAAGCTTCTACCTATTGGTTGGGAATATTCAATGTTCTATCACTTTCTTTAAATTTTCTTAAATAAATGGGACAAAGAGTACAAATTATGACCCTTGAGAGTGTTTATGGCTTAGTTATATATTACCCTCAAATTTAATTGTTTGGTTTATGTTTACTGGAATTATAAAGCAAAAATTTAAAAGCACCAAACACTAAGTGGTTTCACAAGCTGTCCCTGACATTTTTATTTATGTTGAAAAACTATTTAGCTTGAGGGAGAAAATAAAATCTCCTGGTAATCACTTTGTTTTGTCCTTCTTGTACTGGTAATAATTTATGTTTACCAGGTAGAATGTGGCAGCTTCCATATGATCTCATTTTAACAATTTGTTAGTTGAACCTAATTATCTTTACCTTAATGGTTTTACATCAACTACATATACAAAATAAGAATACCTCATAAAATCCTCATTCCAGATTACTAGCACATTTCCTTCAGTTCCAAAGCCCATTCTGAATACTTACTTTCTTAGACCATTGCTGGTAGAACAGTCCCAGAGTGGGTCCCCTGGATGTAGAAGTTGAAGAGGAATTTAGTGTACAGAGTGTTTATTAAGGAGTATCCTTGAGGTCAACACTTTTGGAAGGCAAAGGACAAGTGCAGGGGTGGGCAGAGGGAGAAGTTAAGCTGCATGAAGGACGTCTGCCAGCCTGGCCTGGACCATGGGGAATTCCAGGGCCTGATTGGATTTATAGGGTAGTCTGGAGTTGAGGCAAGGGGTTCAAAACTTTAGGTTCCCATGTTGATCAGTCATAGGATGAAGGGTGCCTAGGGAAGGAGCCAGAGCTGTTCCATTAATATCTGTCAGGTGATGGCTACATAATGCCCACTCTTCCAGCAGCTGGGTAACTAGTCTTTCATCTAAGGGGAGTCCGGAAAGTCCCTCACTTTGAGACATCATGGTTAATGAAATTCAAGCTGCTTGGAAGCACAATATATATTAATTCAAGTCTGGAAGGAGGAAATCAGAATTAGAATAAATAGTAATTGATAGCAGTTAAATACTAGAAATTTTGTAGTTACAAGTACTTATTTAAAGCTTGTTCTAATAGTATTTTTTAAAATATATTTTAGGATTTATTCATCCAAGAGAGTTTTGAGAGCCTATATAAGTGGAGCCATTTATCCTTTATTTTGGCTACCTAACAGCTGAACCCTCTTCTGTATTGGAGCTCCTCTGTATGAGGCCAAGCTCATCTAGCAATGCAGAAGCTGAAAATGTAAGATACTTGCTTTCCTGACCTCCTTGAGAGGGCTGCAGGCCCATGGCCTAAACTCTGCCAAACAGATCAAGTTTGAATCAGAACCAATGATGTAAAAGACTAAATTTCTAGCCCCTTCCCGCCCCTTGAGGAGTTGTGACAGCAGAAACAGTGAGTGCCAACATCTGCTTTCCAGAGGCAGCATCACCAGATTGCATTTTTATCACCAGATTGCATTTTGGTGGTGTTAGCAGTGTAAACAACCAGAGCCAAAGACAGTAGACTGGTTTTCTAGTGTGCTTCTTTGTTCCTTCCAATTTCTTCTGACCAGGTAGCCTATTTGCTAAGTTTCCTGGGTTTGGTGTCTATTGCTTACCCCTCAAAATCCCTGAAGAATTTTGAAGCCAGAAACAACAGCAATTGCACAGGTGGTGAGAATCAATTTGACTCAACTAGGTAAAGAAACCAAAAGGAGCATAGGGTTGTTAGTTATATTTGTTGACCTATTTTTAGAAAACTAAATTTATTTTTAAGTCTCTCATAAAAACAGGAAAATTGTGTTCAAGTATTTTATGTTTCTTTTTAAAGAAAAATGCATTTAAATTTGGGCACCCATGCTATATTCCATTTCTCTCAATTTAGTGATGAGCAATACTGGTTAGACTCAAAAGTGTGACTGATTTACTACATTAGCACCATTAAGTTTCCTATGAATACATATTTATGATCCTCACCTATAGAGAATCTCATCAGTCAAGTTTTGTAATCATGAGCGTGATAGGACTATAATGTCATATGAGGTAACACCAACTGTAGAGCAGTAGCATACTTTTAGTTTCAGGTAAAGTACGTAGGAGTAGCAGTTTACCTGCAAATGCTGTGCAGGGAGAAGCCAGGCATGTAAGATTGGTATATATCCCTTTACTTGACAGACACAAAGTTTTGACCTGACTAGAGAGAAAGAGAGAGAGAGAGAAACCAGTCTTTCATTAAATTTTGCCTTTTTATATAGAATTCTATGCTTCTTGCATTCTACAAGGTAAAAAAGAAAAAAGAAAAAAAAAGCTTAGTTGCTAGGTACATTCTATAACGTGAAAATTATAGTATTTTTTAATAATATCCAGTAAAGAGTAAAAACCCCAGATACTAATAGACTAGATAATAGACTAGAATCTGGTCTGAGACTATAGATGGTAAAAGATGAAAGGGTTTTTTTTTTTTTTTTTTTTGGTTGGGGGGCTATAGGACACAATTTTTCTCCAGAGTCTCTAAGGACATTATGTATTAGCTTCAGATTGGGCTAATTTAAAAGAACCCCAATCCAATTTTTAATTAACATATATCATGCCAAATATATCCAACCAAAGGGTCAGTCTAGTTGGTTAAGGAACTCTGAGTAAAAGGCAAGCTATGTTTTAATTAAGAGACCATTGATGATTTGGACTTCTTCTGGGTGAGGACCAATGCATCTTGATAGGTACCAAAGGAGAACATTTTCCCTACCTAGGGCTTTGTGTATGCTGGACAAGTACACTACCACTGAGCGATAACCCTGGCCCATTTTTTAAGTATAGTAAAACAAATTTTAAAAATAAGGTCTTGCTGAGTTCCCCAGGCTTATTTTTAACTGGTGATCCTCCTACCTCAACCTCTGTAGTTGTTGAAGTTACAGTCACGTACCACTGTTACAGAGCCAAGACCATGCATGGACATCAATTGACTGCAGATGTCCTCAGTCACTGGTTCTTGCAATCATGTTGGAAAGATTTTAGACAAATCACACATAGTAGTAGGAATGAGTTTATTAGTAGGGATACGAAACAGGGAAAAGGGGACACTCCTAAGGGAGAGAGTGTATCCTCTCTGAGAGGAGAGGGTTGGTGTGCCCCTTTTGCCAGCCTGTTATATTGAAGGTCCCAGGAAAGATTCCAGAGTCCCACCCAGGTTCACCTCTTGACTTTTGACCAACAGCTGGATTGCATCAGACTTTCAAGTGCCCACTGTGTGTGGTTTTACCCAATGGAGGGGGGAGAATTTACTATTACGACTTGCTAAAGATACAAGGCAACTCTGGGTCATTTTTTCCCATGCTGACTACTTCTAATTGGAACTTGTTCTTACAGATTTTATGGTTAGATGGCTTTGCTTTTAATTATTTTGTCTCTGAGTCCTGGAATCTAGTCTGTATAAAGGTCACAGAATTCCCCTCTTCAGGGTAATTTGTGTTCTTAGGAACAGGAAGGAGCCTTTTGGGTCTGCATTTCTCCTACAGATAACAGGCATTTGTTGAGGAATATAGCACATCCTGTTGACTTAGGCCAGACAGGGCCACAGGTAAATTAATTAATTAGTTAATTTATTCTTCCCTCCTCCCCCTCCTCCTCCTTTTCTCCTCCTCCTCCTCCTCCTTCTTCTCCTCCGCCTCCTCCTCCTCCTCCTCCTCCTCCCCCTCCTCCTTCTTCTCTCTCTCTCTCTCTCTTTCTTTCTTTTTAACCCAGGGGTGCCTAACCACTGAGCAACATCCCCAGCTACCTCCTTTTTTTAAACAAATTTTTACTTATTTTTTTTTGTTTGTTTTTTTGAAACAGGGTTTCAATAAATTGCCAGCCTCAGCAGCATTAGAAAATCTCAGACTATCTTTTGTTTGTATGATTTTGAATTTAAGAAGTAGTTATTTTTGATATAGTTTAAGTCTAGGTAAAGCAATGTATGTTGTATATGTCAGGGTTTGTTTCTTAAAATTTACATCCCTTAAAATAATTTTTAAATTAATATTTTTCTTTTTTCTAATGGTAATGCATTTCCAGTTTTTAATAGAAGTCATGGGGAAAATGATTCCATTTATACTACTTGGAATGGTTTTTGCTATTTTGGAATGGTTTTTAATGTTTTCCCCAAATGACATAATTATACTGATAATGTTAAATCTTCTATTCAAACTTTTTGATATTAAAAAAGAGGAAAGATTGCTCTTAAGAAAGAATAACCAACACTTTTTTTCTGAAAAAACTTTTTAAAAATGTCAGTGCCAGTTTGTAAGAGTAAATATCTCACTAAAAATGTTCATAGGTATGTGTGCATTTGGCATTCATCGTCATTAATTGAAAAATTGTTCTGTATAAACATTTTTTTTGTATTTGAAGGGGATGAATAAAATATTTTTATATTTTAACTAGATTGCCAACCTATTTATTAGTCTCAGGGCATCAGAACTTCTGGGAACTGGAATTAGCCAGCCTTTAAATAAAGTCACTTATCTCTTCCAAAAGCCGTAGTATAACATTTTCCCATAAATAAAATGAGAGTCACCACCAAAACATTCCTATAAGTTTGAATGGGTACTACTTGGGATTGAGATAGGACCTTAGAGATACAAATAAATAGAACAATAAATACAGACTCTCAAAAGAGAAGCCCCATGATCTGTTGGAATGCAAGAAATATCCATGAACCATTAGAATGCAGAACAAGCAGCTCCTGAGCAGCCCATCTCTGGCCCATGTCCTTACTCCTGGAAGTAGTGAAGGGCAAAGCATCACACCGGGGACAGCCGTGCAGCCAAAAGATTTATTCAACAGCCTTCGTGGCTGGTAGCGAAAACCGGAGAAGAGGTGCTCTGGTCGAAGGTCGAAGAGGTGGGAGAGGGGAGTCAGGGAGAAGGGAGTCAGGGAGAGGGGAGTGTGCAAGCTCTGGACAGAAGGTGGGTGCTTGGTTGCACCAGCTGGGATCTCTGGAGCTGTCGGCTAAAGCAGCTGCTGTCTGGCTGGAGGCTGGAGCTGTCAGCTAGGAGCGGCCGTCGGGCTGAAGGTGGTCAGGCTGAAGGTGGTCATGGGTCTGGAGCTGTTGGCTGGAGCAGCTGCCGTCGGCTGGAGGCGATGGGTCTGGAGCTGTTGGCTGGGGCAGCTGCCGTCGAGCTGGAGGCGATGGGTCTGGAGCTGTTGCAGTGGCTTCCTCCTCTCTGCAGCGACGAGCCGATGTATCTGTCTTCCTCCTCTCAGCAGTGACGATCCGATGTTGTGTCCGTGTGTCTCTCTCTCTCTGTCTGATCTGAGTCTCTCAGACAGGGCCTTATATAGGGATTTCTGGTGGGGGGTGCACTAGAGCAACCCCAAACACCATTGGCTAGAACAGGGTGCCCTTTAAGCCTATTGGCTCTTGCCTGGGGAAAAGAAACATTCTGCCTGGGGAAGAAACATCCTGCCTGGGGGAAAAAACATCCTGTCCGGGGAAGAAACATCCTGCCGAGAATGAAACAAGGTTGCTTCTCTCAGGATGTGGAGAACTCTGAGGGCGGGGGAGGGTAAGCTATCTATCAAGTAGCATGATGCAAAGGCCATAACCACAAAAAGAGAACTGACATGAAATTGTATAACTTGCCCTGACTCCACCTCTAGGTCAGCCCCTTGGTCCTGTCCCTCTATAAATATTAAAATCCTGGTCCAAGGTGTTTGCCTCTTAACTTCTGAGATAGCCCACATTCTTTCTTTCTCATTCAATAATCCTTGCTTTCCTATATAAGCCTCTGCTTGTGCCACTGAAACATCCTTATTTTTTTTTTTTTTTTTTTCTGTGATGTTTGTCCATAACTTCAGTCCTGAGTTGAGGAGACCCCCTTAGGGACCTCCTCAAGCCTTCCTTCCATCACAGGAGGAGAACAGGGATGGTGGTGGCAAGGAGTACAAGAGGGAAAAGAGAAAAAAAGTGGAAGGTAGGGAGGTAGTGGTGATAGAGTCCTTTAGTAGTATCCAGTGAGAATATTGAAGATAATTTACAGCTATTACAAGTTTTAGGAGCTAACGAAGAAATTGATTTCTTTGAATACATGGATAGTATACTCAAGTGGAGAGTCAGCAAATATTTTTTGATCATTCTAGCCACATATTGGATGCTGGTTTAAGTGCTTTGCTTAATTTCTTTTTTTTTTTTTTTAAAATAGCTTTATTTTAGAATAAATTTAGATTACATAAAAATTACAAAAATAATATAGAGTCCCCATATGTCCACTTACCTGGTTTTACTTTTCACCTTTAACATAAGTTACTGCCTTTTTTTTTTTTTTTTTTTTTGGTAGTACTGGGGATTGAACTCAGAGCCTCACACATGCTAGGCAAGTGCTCTTCCATTGAACTACATCCCCAGCCCTTTTTATTTTATTTTGAGACAGGGTCTTGCCAGTTTGCCCAGGTTGGCCTCAGACTTGTGGTCCTCCTGCTCAGGCTCTCAGGTAGCTGGGTTTACTGGCATACCTTCAGCCTGTTTGGTTTCTTTTAGTCCTGTTAGATGGGCAGGATCCAATAGGCTTAAAGGTCACCAAAAGTTCGCCCTGTTCCATAGGCAGAGGGCTAAAAGGTTGCTCTGTTCTCTGGACAGGATGTTTCATCATCCCCAGGCAGGAGCCAATAGGCTTCAAGGCTGCCCTCACCCCCATGGGCAGGAGCCAATAGGCTTTCAGGTCATCAAAAGTTCACCCAGTTCCACAGGCAGAGGGTCAAAAATTCCCTCTGTTCTCTGGGCAGGATGTTTCATCATCCCTGGTCAGGAGCCAATAGGCTTAAAGGCTGCCCTCACACCAGGAGCAGGAGCCAATAGGCTTAAAGTTTGCTCTGATATACCCCCCCCACCAGTAATCCCTATATAAACTCCTGGCCATTAGAAGTTAAGAGAGCCAGAGAGCCAGACACCACGGAGAGCCAGTGAGATGAAGAGCCTGAGAGATGAGGAGAGAGAGAGAAGAGGCAGCTACTGCACACTTACCCACCATCTCCAGCCCAATGGCAGCTGCCCCAGCCAATAGCTCCAGAGACTGCAACCCGTGCAACCAGACTCCCACCTTCCGTTCAGAGCTTGCACACTCTTCCACCAGAGCTTGCACACTTCCTGTGCCTGCACACTCCCCTCTCTCTGACTCCTTTCTCTCACCAGAGCTTGCACACTTCCCTCTCCCTAACCCCTCTCCCTGTTCCTTTTCTACCCTTAACTAGCCATAAAGGCCAGTTAATAAATCCCTTGGCTTCACGGCTGTCCCCAGTGTGATTTTTGCCCTTCACTAACAAACACCCTTGAAAAAAAATTATTATTTTGCTTTACTTAGGAAGAAACTTAGGCCACATTATGAGGAATAATTTATTCATTCAACAAATATTTGAGAGCATACTATGAAGCAGACATTATTTTAGGGTGGCTGGGGGGTTCGTTGGTGAGTAAGATGATATGCCTGCCTTCATGGAGTTGTAATATTTGTTCAACTTGTCCTATGTTACATGACATAGAAAGTTTTTTTGTTGTCATCTGTTTCTCTAGGAAATTATTATAAGGAAGGCACTTATGTTTTCTCTAATGTGTAAAGTAATATTAAGTACCCCTGCCCTGTCCCCACATGTGCTTCCTTAAAATGATGAGATCTAGTTACCCCAAATCCCTATACTTGACCACCTGTTCAAACTGCTCTTTAATAGTTAGTTCTATGTGCCACTTTGTATTTCTAATCATCTGCATACCCTGTTATATTTATTAGTTTATTGTCATCCTCCAGATATCCTTTGTTGTTTTATAACCTAAACTGTATGGGTTGTGTAGAAGATACAGATTATGTGAAATATAATTTTTAGCATTGAGAGATCTTTGGGTTAAATTTTCATTGAGGGAATATAGCCTGTAACTCCTGTTAATAGCAATGGGACTACCTCATCACACCCCTTGCTGAAAATACTATTCCCAAGGGGTTCACTGACCTTTACATCCATTATAGAGGTATGGGAGGAGCAAGGAATGAGAAGTACCTTAAGTAATAGATTAGCCTCAGAGAGACAAAAGAATAATCAGAGCACTTAGAAGCTGGAGGAAGCTTATGAAAAAATGGGGGAAGCTAGCTTCTTCTAACAGGAATCCCTGCTGTTCCCTATTTTCAGTGTGGCAAAGCAAACAAGGCCCCTATGGACTCTAATACTAAAAAATGAATTATGGACCTGAATAATAATGTGGTACTGCTAATGATTTCTTCAATGATCATGGTCCTCATCATTCCTTTTTAGGGTATGTGTGTGTATGTGTGTGTGTGTGTGTGTGTGTGTGTGTGTGTGTGTGTACGTACACTAATTTATCAAATAACTTCTTTGGTTTAAAAAATAAACTTTTGTAGTTTTTGTTTTTAAGAATAATTTACTCATCGTGAATTTGTGTGAGAAATGTGCATATATGTGTGTGTGTTATTAGACATTACATGTAATATGCATTAATTATGTAATACAGAAATATATACTTACTGAATAAACAAGTAAGTTATATCATTAATTTTTACAGTTAATCCCATTTACTTATTGCTATTAACCTCATTCTTTTTCTATTAGTCATGTGGAACTTTCTTCAAATTAATATATCAAAAATGAAAATTTTCACTTTTCTCCCTAAAGTTTTTACATTTTTTTCTAACCTGTTTTAGTTCATTCTCCTTGTATTAGCTTTTTTTAAAAAAAATATTTGTTTATTTGTTTTAGTTGTACACGCCTTTATTTTTACTTGGTACTGAGGATCGAACCTGGGCTCCACACATGCTAGGCTAGTGCTCTACCACTGAACCACAACCCCAGCCCATTATTAGTTTTTATTACCTTGTAAAGGCAATGAGATTTCATTTTGTTCTTAGTTTTTTAGAAATCTAGATTTTAATCCTGATAATTTTATTTTTATTAATAATTTTAGTTATATTAAGTGCCTTTTGAAGTAATTATGATTTATTCCCAAAGACTTCCAGTTGTTTTTGGGAAATGTTATACCACTGTAAAGCTAAAGAACATAATAATGACTATTTGTATAAGTGATCTGTTTGTTTTTATTCTAGACTAATATATAAACTTTACTATAAAGTCCCATTTAGTGTTAGAAGGAATATTTTTACATGTTCTCATACTTCCTCAAGTATACCTGAAGGTTTTTATTCTTTTTTATGGTCTGTCTTTCAAATGTACTATTAAGATGTTTATGTTCTTAGAGTTGTAGAAATATTTTATTTTTTTTCTAGAATCTCATGGTCTTCTCAGACCTTACCTTGATTCATACTACTAGCTTTAGATTTTTATCTAGGGCTCTTTCATAGGATCTTTTTTTTTTTTTTTAATATTATTTAATTTAGTTGTACACAATGCAATGCATTTATGTTTACGTGGTGCTGAGGATTGAATCCGGGCCGCGCACATGAGAGGTGAGCGCTCTGCTGCTGAGCTACAACCCCAGCCCTCTTTCATAGGATTTTTGTGGGAGTTGAAACTAGTTCTTGGAACAACCAGGAGCCATTATTCATTCTGTTCTTTCATTATGACATGGATCAGCATTTCAGTGAAGGCAAATGAAATATCTCTCAGTTATAATGTAAGAAGTCTCTTTTTAATTTTGATATTTGAGTAAATAACAAGCTACAAACAAGCAGAGACCACATGGAGATGGAGATCTGATCCCATATGATACAATATAACACTATACTATAGTATGTGAAAAGTGCAAAGATGGGCTGCTGCTCAGTTTATGTGAAGACTTATGTGAGATAAATGTATTCTGAGGAGATGGACATCCTCCAAAGAATGTCTCTTCTACCTAGAAGTACCCTTTGTCACTGACAGTAAATAGAAACTTTGAATTGGTAGCCCAACATGAAATGGAGAATTAATAATTATCTGTAAATCTAGGTTGTCATCTGGATCATTTGACATCAATCTGTTTTTTATTCTCTTACTACTGGGGCATGTCCCTTGTGCAAGTGACAGAATTTGCATTTCTATTAAGCTTGAGACTTCTAAGAAATACCTTCTCTTTTCTACAAAGGGACAATTAAAGGCCTCTCACTGAGTTTTCTCATATTGTCTTATATGCTGAATATTGCGCCCTTAGTTTAGCTTGCCAATTTCTGTCTCATGGTTTTGTCTTCTAGAAATCTCAAAAGCAAATAATTTAGTTGCCATTTTTCTTAAGTGCATATATGCCTTTCAAATATTTGGTTGGAAATAGAAGACTGTTTCTGTCTTGCTTATATGTGTAAAACTCATTTACTGTTTTTCCTTTTAAACAGTTAGCTCAAGTGACCTTACACACAAGTCCCAGCTGTGCATTAGCATTGCTTGGGGATGTGTTTGTATCTTTTGTCTAAAAATATCCAGCCGGTTGGATTCATGATCCATGAAAGCTAATTGAAACAATTTCTCTTCAAGTTTTGGCAAGCGAAGCATGCATTATAAGCATTAATATCTATAAATTGAATTGTTAATGAATCTAGACACTAATAATGAATGCAATTTTGCAGGCTTAACTAGAAACACTAAAATTATCAGGATCTGGTGCAGAATTTTCAATCATTTTTGCTTATTAAATAGCAAAGCTATGCTTTTAATAAGCTAATCATTTTTATTTGACCCCATAGGAGTAGCTCAGTTGATTAGAAACAGGTTTCTAAGTGCAAAACAACATTGTTTTTCTCTTACTTTTTTAACCACCAAAGAACTGAAATTTTAAGATGGATATTTGATCTCACAGTCTGTGTCTTCTAAATCACATTTATATATGCATTCAGTGCTTCCTGAAACATTTACTTATTCCATTTCTTCTCCATTATACAGTGTGTCTTATTCATATATATACTCTTAAGTTTTTAAAACAGTGTCACAATCAGTTTAAACAAATGGTCTCATTTCATATCCAGACATTTAAAAAGATTACATTATCAAGGTAATAAAAATTTGAGCTTCATGGTTGCCTTTCTGATCTGTATTATTTTCAGAGACTTAGTAACTCCTTTGATGTATATTTCCATTTGAAAATCATCTCATTAAACTTTTTGCATAGTGCTAGTTTAAAAAGCAACATGTAACAGATAAAACAACAATGAAGTGTTTTCTTTAGTGTTGGAACAGTTCTGAGCTAGCAAGCCATATTCTTAGGGGCACATTTAGTGCTTTTCAGTAGTTGTACACCAAATAGTTCCCAAGTGGCCTGAGAAAGTTAATGTACCTTTCTGTGTCCTTTCATTTACTACCCAGGAATGACTTAAGGACTACAGAGAGTGAAACAATAATAATTAGGAATATATAGCTTCTCTGTATATATTCTTATGGAGGTGGCTGAAATTGGAATTCAAAGTACCTTATCCACCTGCTTCTTTCTTTGCAAATTTTAAGAATATTGGCACATTTGGTCTTAAACTGTGGAAAACTAAGATTGAAGTGTAGATGTTGAATCTGATAGGAAATGTGGATATTTCCTTAAAAGGTAATGTTCTGGAACTTTTGTGAAAAGGTGGAGGGGAAAAGATTGTTAGGATTTTTTGGTATTATTTTTCATCATGGTTGCATATTCCTTTTGACTACCAGGTTTGATAATCTATAATACATTAGCAGGATGAACCATGGACCATGTCCATCATGCAGAATTATATATGGCAATGCAAGGTGTATGAACTGTATTCCTGAGAAATTCTGCAAAATATGTTACACTGAAAGACATATCTCCTTTCAGGGCAGAATTGAGTTGAAAAAATCTCTTTAAAACAAATATGTCCTACTTTTTATTAGTACTTTAGGAAAATATCCTATGGAAGAAATTAAAAGTGATAAACAAACATGAATGTAAGAACAATTCTTATTGCAAGCTTAATTCTTTTTTAAAAATTTGTTCTTTTAGGTATACATGACAGTAGAGTGTATTTTGACATATTATACATACATGGAGTATAACTTATTATAATTAGGATCCCATTCTTCTGGTTGTATCTGATTGTAGAGTTTCACTGGTTTTATATTCACATATAAACATAGGAAAATCCCAGTTCATTCTACATCTTTCCTATTCCCATTTTTTCTCCCTTCCCTTCATTTCCCTTTGTCTATCCCTTCCCCCCACCCCATTGTGTGTTAGCATCCACATATTAGAGAGAACATTCAGCCTTTGGTTTTTTTGGGATTGGCTTATTTCACTTAGCATGATAGTCTCCAATTCTATCCATTTACCACAAATGCCATAATTTTTCATTCTTTTTTATGACTCAGTAATATTCCATTGTGTATATTACTACATTTTCTTTATCCATTCATCTGTTGGAGGGCACCTAGGTTTGTTCCATAGCATAGCTTAGCTATTGTGAATTAAGATGCTATAAACATTAATGTGGCCATGTCACTATAGTATGCTGATTTTAAGTCCTTTGGATATATGCCAAGCAATGGGATAACTGGTTCAAATGGTGGTTCCAGTCCTGGTTTTCTGAGGAATCTCCATACTGCTTTCCATAGTGTTTGCACCAATTTGCAGTCCCACCAGCAATGTATGAGTGTACCTTTTTCCCCACATCCTCACCAACACTTATTGTTGCTTGTTTTCTTGATAATTGCCATTTTGACTGGAGTGAGATGAAATCTCAGTGTAGTTTTAATATGCATTTCTCTAATTGCTAGAGATGTTGAACATTTTTTCATATATTTGTTGATCATTGATATTCTTCTTCTGTGAAATGTCTTTTCAGTTCCTTCACCCATTTATTGATTGACCATCATCTTAAAATACCATTTCAGACAAAGTAGTAGAATTTAAGGCTTTTTAATTTAAAAAATACCTATTCTGTACTCTCTTTTTGAAATTCTAATGGTAACCAAGTGTTTTATACCAAATTCTGGGTGGGATTTGATGTAAAAATCATAGTTAGACATAATCAAGAATCAGAATTCTTCTCCTTAGATCTTTTGCCCTATACTTTTCATAATATCTTCCTGTGACTTATGTAAGACAAAAAAAAAAAAAAATCAATGAAAACTTTCACATTACTTGTATGAGAAACCCACCTATCCAAATATGTATCAGAATGGGTAAATAGTGAGACTTGGAAATGATGATTACTTACTTTTAAGCACTTATTCTTAGAAATTAACATAGAAGTGCCTTGAGGTATTATGTTCCTTCTGCCACCTTTTCTTGTTACTGTGACCATCCATTAGCCACCTTTCTATCAGGGTGCAGGCCTAACTTGGGTCCTCAGACTGTTTCAGTTACAACTTTATCTCAACTAGAGTGGTTAATCTAATACCTTCTGATAAAACATAGAGTCCAGGTAGGTAATTTGGAGCTGGTTAGCTACTTGAGGAGGTTGTCAAGAACCCAGTTTCTTTATGGTGGCTTCTTGTCCTATTTTTAATGTGCAGCTTTTGTCCTTCCAGTCACAAAATGGTTGCCCCAACTGCAGCCATTATATCATTCACATCCCAGTTAAGAAGAGGGAAAACAGCGAAGGCAAAATATGCAAGTCTTCTTGCTTGGCTTTATATTTATCAGGAAAGAGAAGCCCTTCTTGGCGACTTCCATTTCTATCTCATTGGCTAGCACAGTCACCTGATCACTCCTAGCTGTGAGGGAATTTGTGAGGTGGTCTTTTTTTAAATTAATTTTTTTCAATTCTTTTGAATAGCCAATACATCATCAAACTCAAAATATCAAAGTATAAAAATCTTACTTTCACATATCTCCCTCCTTCTAGTTTTATGCCCTTTCCCCTCAATAAATAACTACTGATAGTAGTCTTTTTTAAAATCCATTTAGAGATTCTTAAATGAATTTAAAAGCTAACTCAAGTATGTATTCTTTTCTCCTCTCTCTCTCCCTCTTTTTTAACATAAATGGTTCATATGATAAGTATCTTTAATTGGTCACATACTTGTCTTGATCAAACCAGACTAACCAAGATTGTTTAATAAGGACAAAAGAGAATGGGTATTAGGAAGAAAACTTACAACGTCTGCCATGGACCATTTTGTTTGTGTTTTGATCTGAGCTGCGTCTAGTAGTATCTAGATAGCAGTGAAACTATTGATTCTATTTAGCAACTGACAAAAGCTTAAGTGTTCTTCAGAACAGATACCTGTGACTTCTGTGTATCATAGTGCCTTGTATAGAGAAGCTGATCAATAAGTGTACAAAATGGAGCTCATTATGTCTCTTCCCCGTACCTGTTTACCTTCAACTCAATTAATGAAACTACTATTTGGTAAGTTGTTCAGACAGAAACTAAGTGACCATCCTTGATTCCAGTCTCTTCAGCCTCCGGATGACTCCTTCTCTTGTACAACACATCTGTCTATTCAGCCAGCCATTCCTATTACCTCTACTTTCAGAAGCGATTACAGTTACTTCACCCTCCCTGCCAATACCTCTGATCAGTCTGGCCACCGCAGTCTCTTACAGCAGCTAAATGCAGCAGCTCCTTCACTCATTTTCTCCCCCTTCCCCCCTTCCTTCTTGCCCCTATAATTCATGTAACACAAAATGATCTAAAAAACAAACCATTTCTCTAAGTAAACTTTCTAAAGGCTTCCAATTATGATTAGATTAAAATCCAAAGACCATTTGAGGCCCTGGGAGACTCTTGGTGATCAGATGTTGTCTGCCTATTTTTCATCTCCTACCATCTAAGCTCTCATTCTTTACCTTGAAGAAAAAGCTTGTCTCAGTGTCAATGCATTTTCAGTTCTCTTTATCTAGGATGGTCTTGCCTAAGACATATTTCAGACTGAATTCAGGACTAGGTTTATATGATACTCCCTCACAACTTTTTTTTTTTTTTTTAATCTCCTGAACACTCCTTCCTATTAGCACTTCATCATTTCTATTCCATAACTATTTTACTTATAATACTGATAACTATCTAAAAATAATTATTTGCATACTCATTGATTTTCTGGGTTTCTTTACTAAAATGTAAGTTCCATGAGTGCAGAGACTCTAGCTGTCTTATTTTTCATTTAACAAATGCTTATGGAGCCCTTGGCAGATCTCGTTCTCAGTGCAGGGATGATAACAATAAAATAGCAATTATTTTCTTTATGGGCCTTCTATTTGTGTGTGTGTGTGTGTGTGTGTGTGTGTGTGTGTGTGAGCGTGCGCTTGCGTTTATTTTATATAAAATAAACAGAGATGTAAAATATATATTCTCTTAACTTTAAGTGCTATTAAGAAAAATAGACATGGCAAGGGGGTGAATTATCTTGAGTGTTGGTGGATTTTGATTTCTGTTTGTTGTTTTCACAGTAGGGTTATATAACAAACTTCCTAAAAGCCACCTGATATGTATGTCTGTGGTTCTAGGGTTTTAGTAATCCAGGTTAAGTTTGATTTCAGGTTATTGTTTATATTCAGATATGTTCCCTGTATCTCCCAATTTTTAGTACCACTGGAATAAAGATGGAGTGCAAGTTTCCGCTGTACTTATTGTGTTTCTTAGAAAGTAGTGTTTATGTTTTCTTTTTATTTCCCTTAAAGGTCTGCTACTTTATTATAATGTGGGTCTATGAACTTTTTCTTAACTCTTAAGTGATGTTTGATGGACCTTTGTAATCGGACAACTAGAGATTTTCTGCATTTTTGAAAGAAATCTAGCCATTATCTGTTCCAATGTTACTTCAGTTTTCTTGATTCTTTTCTTCTAGAACTTCCTGCTATGTTAGAGCTCTGTATTTTATCCCCTTATCTATTTATTGACTTTTCTTTAATCCTCCATCTTTTTACATCTCTATACATTGGGATATTACTAATTCTTTCTTTGGTTTGGTCTTGTGAACTATTTACCCATTTAAATGGATTTTGAGATTTTGACAGGGTTCAGCATATACTACCCTAAAACATGACCGTGGCATTTTTTCAAACAGCAGAAGCAGGAGTTCCTTCCTTTTATCCTCCTGTTGTCTGCTCCAGTATGGCAGCTAGCTCAGGTTGGTTTATCTGTGTCTGTTTTTTCTTTCAGCTATCTTTGGAAGTGGTTCTGGGTCTTGGGAAGGCTGCATTCCTTTGCATACCATTTTGGGATGTTTCTTTCGTTCACAGTTAAGTCATAAACAGATTATTGGTTTTGATTTCAAGTCACTTGATAGGTAACTTTAGTTAACAAGAAGAACAAGGAAAAGAATTCAGTACTCCCAGGGTTATTTACTATTTCTCTGTGAAACCTGATGATGAGATATTTGAAAAGAAATTTTTTAGAGCTCTATGGTCAGAAGTTTCTTCTCTCCTAGGTACTTCTCAGTGGACAGAATCACCTATTCCCCCAAACCCTGCTGGCTAGATGTGTTCCACTAACTCTTCTATCTCTTTGGGGGACTTCTTTGGCCTCTTTGGGAAACTTAAGGTCTCTCCCAAATGTCTCCTCTCTGACTTTGTCTTTCCATTTACTTCTGCTGCTGCTTTCTCCTATTGCCAGCTTTGATCTTTCATTTATTTCCCTTGAATCTTTGATGTCTCCCTCAAGCTTCTACATTCTCCAGTGCAGTTGCATTTGTAAGTTTTAGTTATGTTGATGAGTGCAACTATAGTTTCATTTTCATTTTTACTTATGATATTTATCCACTGTTATTAATGGAAAATCAATCTATTCTATGTGTTTTGTTCATACAAACAATGCTGCTAAGAATATTTTTCTATGTATACTCAATATACACATACACCTAGGCTGTATTTTTTAGGCTGTATTCACCTGGGAGCACACTTGCTGGGTCAAAGAAGATGGGCAGGTTCAGCTTTACCAGAAATGCCAAATTTGTTTTCTAAAATGCCTATACTGGGTTTCACTTTCACTGACAATATTCTTGAATTCCTCTCATTTGACATCAACAATACCTGAATTTGTTGGGATTTATAAATGTTTATCAATCATGTGGGTCTGAAATTGTATCTTTTGGTTTTAATTTGCAGTTTATATCAGTTAGAAAAGATTGAATCTCCTTTTGCAGGCTTATTTATGATCCATTTTTAAAGCCTTCTCTGATGAGTTCTGCCAATTTTTCTATTTGTCTGTGATTATTGATTTGTGGGAGTTAAATTTGTAGATAGGAATCCTTTTTTGAGTGTGTGTGTGTTCATATGCAATCATATTCACACATACCTCAAACATCTTTTAGTTTGTGACTTGAATTTTTTTATTGTGCTTTGTGATGAACAAAAATTACTAGTTTCAGTGTGGTCCAATTTATCACTGTCCTTTTTTATTTTTTTAAATACAGCTTTTGGTCTTTGTTTTAGAAATGCCTCTCTGCTATAATATTTAAAAACTCATTATAAATTGTCTTCTAAAACTGTTGTAGATTTCTTTCTCACATTTAGGACTATACTCAACCTGGCAGTTACTTCTGTATATGGTGTAAGTTTTCTCTTTTGTTCTCAAACCCCTATGTGTTACTACCGCTGTGTCTTTATCTTGACTTTAGTTATTGGTAGTATTTGAGGAGGATTTTTGGTAGGGTACATCTGCCCATCTTGTTCTTCTTCACTGGCCAGTCTTTGCTCCTTGCCTTTCCATATACATCTTATAATCACTTGTCAAGTTCTAGAAAATGGCTATTGAAATATTTTAATCCACAAGTTAATTTGGAAGAGAATTTCTCTTTAAAAAATAGACCCTTTCTGTCCATAAACATACATTTATATCTTTCCACTTATTTATATATGCCCTACTGATTTTTCTATTTTTTGTAAGCAATATGTGAGTTAATTATTTGCTACTATTGATTTTGAGGTATTTTTGGTTTTTGCCTATTACCAAAAACTTCTTATGTGCTTGGGCAAGATTAATAAATGGCAAATAAAGGACAGTATAAATTATATGCAGTATACTTCACATTTCCCAAATCAAGATCATTGGGCTTTGCAAAATTTTCCTTTAGGTTTGACACTGAATATAGAGGCAAGTACTACTTTTTTGTCGTATTATTGGTAATAACTGGGAGTAAATTGAAGAACTTTCTTAATTGATTTAGAAATCTGGTATGGTTTTTCCCTGGATGTAAATTCATCCTTTCTCAAATTGTAAACAAATTCATGTAATGTTTTGCCTATTTTTAGCTAAATAGCAACCTGTGTCTTAGTTTCAAAAAATGACAAATTGATGCATGTTTGTTTTGTTACCTACTTCTGTAATGCTAATTTACATGGATAGAGGAACTGATAATTGCCTTGCCTGAAAAGAGTATAGTAATTTATTTATTGGCTAAAGAAAGAAAGGAATAAAGATTTAAATGGTGTACTTCATAGGAAACTTCAGAAGTCATAAGTTAAATTTCAAATACCAATACTTACATGACATCATTTTTCTGTATTATCGGTGCTGTTAGAATAATTGAATCAGACAGGATTACTTATTTTGTGAGTACTTTTTAATAAGACAAATTTAGGTGCTTCTTATATAAAGATGAACATAAATATGAAGTGACTTTTGGTAGTTGTTTATAAAATTTGGTGCTCCAAGGTTAATAGAATCTAAATTTCTGCTTATTAAAATTGAAAAGATATTTGAACCACAGAAAACAAAACTTATTATTGTTTCGGGGTAACAAAATCAGAGAGGAGAAATTATTCTGGAAGATGAAGTAGAACCTGGCCGCTTACAGAACTATAAATAAAATTACACTGTATCTGTAGTTCTACATATAGAAGGTAACCTTAATTTTAAAAGCTGGAGAATTGAAATATTTTATCTGAAGTAAATGTAAATATTTTACTTCCTGAAAATTTCTTTTACCTGGATTCTTTTTTTAAAAAAATATTTATTTATTTGCTTTAGTTGTACACAATGCGTTTTTATTTTTATGTGGTGCTGAGGATCGAACCTGGGCCGCGCACCTGCTAGACAAGCGCTCTACTGCTGAGCCACAGTCCCAGCCCCTTTACCTGGATTCTTGTCAAGTGAAACACCACAATAACAAGTTTTGACAGCTAGCTTTTTTGACCTTCCTATGTATGTGGTCATGAAGCAATTATTACACCATTCCTTCTTCTCTCCATCATAGGGAGAAAATAAAGCTACATGGTAGCTTGTGTAGAATGTGTAATTCAAAGAAAGATTCCTGAGTTTGGGCTACTATAACAGTAATGGGTAATCCTATGAGCTTGTCTGTCTGAAGCTTTTTTTTTTTTTTTTTGGTGGTGGTGGTGCTGGGGATTGAACCCAGGGCCTTGTACATGCTAGGCAAGCGCTCTGCATATTGAGCTATGTCCCCAAACCTATCTGAAGCTTTTAAATCTTTAATCCCCTTTGGTGTAAATACATAGAGAGAGCGCGAGCGAGAGAGCTTGTGTACACACTTGCTCACAAAGGACTCCTGCCATGGTTGTGTCTTACACACTATAAGGGCAAAGAGAAAAAGGGCACAGAAACTCTTTTCTTGGCTATTTTATCTAGATAAACAATGACCTGCTGCCTTAAAAGAGACTACTTAAGGACAATCTTCTGACTCTAGTCCTTTATACTTTTGTTTCCCCCATTTCTCTCCTTATCTTATGATATTTATTACCTTTTTTCCTTTACTTAAAATGTTTTTTGATAACCTGAATAGTCATTTCTCAAAAGAAGATGTATGGATGAACAGCAGGTATATGAAAAATGCTGAACATCACTAATCAACAGGGACATGCAAATCAAAACCACAATATGATACCGCCAGTTAGAATGGCCATTATCAAAAAGACAAAAGAGGGCTGGATTGTGGCTCAGTGGCATAGTGCTTGCCTGGTATGTGTGAGGCACTGGGTTTGATTCTCAGTACCACATATAAAAAAATAAAAAAATAAAGGCCCATCAACAACTAAAAACAATATTTAAAAAATGACAAAAGATAACAAGTGACTGAGGATGTGGAGAAAAAGAAACCTTTACACACTGTTGATAAAAATGAAAATTAGTATAGCCATTATGGAAAACAATATGGAGTTTCCTCAAAAAAATTATCCATATGACCCGGCAATTTCATTACTGTTGATATACACCAAGGAAATACAATCAGTATATTGAAAAAATTTGCACTCCCTTGTTGATTGCAGCACTTGGCTGTTACATAATTTAGAACAGCCAAAATATGGACTCACCCTAAGTGTCCATTAATAAATGAATAGATAATGAAAATGAATGTGGTTTACATACACAGTGGAAAGCTATTCAGCCATAAAAGGATGAAATTTTATCACCTGCAAGGAAATGGATGAACATGGAAGATATTATGTTAAGTGAAATAAGCCAAACACAGAAAGACAAATACTGCATGATCTCACTCATATATGCATGATTTTAAAAAATTGATAACATAGAAGTAGAGAGTAAAATAGTGGTTACCACAGCATGAGGAGGGAAGGTAGAGAAGGAGATAGGGAGAGGTTAGTCCATGGGAACAAAGTTACAAATACATAGGAGGAATAAGTTCTGGTGTTCTGTTACACAGGGTTACTGTAGTTAATAAAGTATATTTCAGAATGCACACACTACAAAGGGAAATGATAAACATTTGAGGTGATAAATATGCTGATTACCCTAATTTGGTCATTATACAATGTTTACATGTATCAAACATCACATGATACCTCACATGTACAACAATTGTTATGTGTCAAAAATAAAATTTAAAAATAGTTTTTGAATAGAGTGTTTATACAATATTAGATTCTAAAGGACAAAGCAGTGAAATGTAATACTGTATATACATTTAAGCCATAGTCCTTCTTTCCAGAAACAACTGCTATTTATTACTTGTTTCTGGTGTGTATTTCCAGGGATGTATTATGCACATGTAAGTATAAAAATTAGCACACATATATTGTTTAAAAAGTGCACACTTAGACATGTGATAATATTCTTTACATATTCTGCATCTTTCTTTTTTAGCTTAATATCTTAGATTATGCCACATTAGTACCTATAAAAATGCTGCATATTAAAGAAATGAAGCATGGTATTCCATTGTATAAATGTTGTAACAGATTACCTCATTTCTGACATTTAAGTTGTTTTCAATGTTTTTAGCATAAATTCTGTCATGATGGCTATCACTGTATAATAATGATTATATGTATGTATTAGTGTCTGGGAACTACAGGTTAAAATGGATGGGTATTTTATTGGTTTTCTCTATGATTTCTACTTTTTAATTTCAATTATTTCTACTCAATTGTGTATATTATTTCCTTTGTTTTTATTTTATTTAAATTTGTAATTTTTGCATTTTGTTTTGCTTTACCTTTTAATATAGAAACTTAGGTAATAGATTTTAAACCTTTCTTTTTTTCTAATATAAACATTTAGAGCTATAGTTTTTCCTTTAAACACTAGTTTAGCTGCATTAAGTTTTTTGATGTGTTTTTATTATAATTCAGTTCAGTACAGTTATAATTTTCCTGTAGTTTCTTATTTCATCTATGTATTGTTTTAAAATATGTTTTTTTAATTGAAAATACTTAGGGCCTTTATTTTTCTTTTCGTAATTGATTTCTAATTTAATTGGGTTTTGGTCACAACACAATCACTTTATGATGTCTTTTTAAATTTGCTAGGACTTGTGAAAATTTATTGAAATACACAATGAATTGGTAAATGTTCTTTCTGCATTTGAAAAAAACATGAATATTCTTCAGTTTGTGGGTTTATTCCTTTATGATTTTTAATTAAGTCAAATTGGCTGTTCAAATTTTCTGTCTTTTCTTCCTCTTTCCTTCCCTGCTTTCTGTCTTTCTCTTTCTCATGCTATGTAACTGTTAACTTTGTACCCTTTGACTTACATCTTCCTATTGCCCCTCCTTGCTTTCCTTAGTAACCACACTGATCTATTCTGTTTCTGTATTTGAGATGTAGATACATGTTTTTAGGTGCCACACTTAAGTGAGATCATAACAGCCATGAAATAGTTTTCATTCTCTTTCTGGTTTATTTCACTTGGTGTGATGTCCTCTAAGATTCATTCATATGTTATTAATGGTAAAGGCTGAAGTATATGTGTGTGTGTGTGTGTGTGTGTGTGTGTGTGTGTGTGAGTTTGAGAGAGAGAGAGAGAGAGAGAGAGAGAGAGAGAGAGAGAGAGAGAGAGAAAATTTCTTGGGTTTTGGTCACAACAATTTCTGTTGAAGGACACTTCAGTTATTTCCATGTCTTGGATATTGTGAGTAATCCTGTAAAGAATATGGGAATACAGATATCACAAAGCACTGATTTCATTTTCTTTGGTTATTCTTCAAATAATATTACACTACATCACATATAACTTTACACCTCCACCATTCTTCATGGTGTTTGATCATTCATTTTGCTTTTAGTCACACTACACACTAACTACGATGTTTAAAGAAATCAAGATTTGAAAGTAAAATGTATTTTATGTTTACTCACAGTTTTCATGTTCAGTACTCTTTATTCCTTGTATATATTCAAGTTTATATCTGCTATTTTCCTTTAGCTTGAAGAATTTCCTTTCACATTTCTTGTAGTGCAGGTTTTCTGTCAGCATGTTCTCAAAGCTTTTATTTGTCTGAGTTTGAAGCTCCTAGAAGAATCTCTTGATCAACACCATTGATGCTTCCAGAAAAAAAAAAAAAAAAAACCCATTTCCTTGCTTTCCTTACCCACCTTTATCGCCAAACTTCCCTTCAAGTCAAAAGTTTCATTTATAAAGTAAAAGATAACTATAGCCATTAACCAGTTTTGAAAATAAGCATTTCATTAACCATTTCTAAACTACTTCACTTTGCTCCCTGTCATCTTTTTTCATTGTGCCAGTATCAAGGAGTATAACAGAGTATCACCTCATGTCAAATTCTATGTAGGTGACCTGCTTAGACAGTCTCTAGTTTTACCAGCTCTGCAGATTTGGTATAGAAGTCTCAGCTATCTGATTTCACTTTAGGCCTTAAGAAGAAGCAAAACTAGGTATGACAAGACACTGCATGACTATTAGGACTTTTTTTTCACTTATTGAAACATGTTCTGCAGTAACTAAAAGTTCCATTTTTGCATATGAGTGAGTAGTTGAGGCCACAAAAAAAAAAGGAAAGTGGGAAATTTTCAAGTTATACTGTATTCACTTCTCTATTTTATGGTTTAAAATCTTTTATCTCTTGCTGTCCAGGTAAGTAACTTTAGCAGGATTACATACTGACCTCCCATTATCCTTAAGGGCGCTGCTTTCCCCCTGCCAGTCCACATTCAGTCAGTCCATCAGCAAACCTTGTCAGTTCTACCTCCAAAAGATATTCCATATGGGACCATTTCTTGCCTCAGTGCTCTGCCTTAGTTCAAGGCATTTTGACCTTTTATCTGGACTTCTCAAACTAACATGTCTCCCTGCTTCTGCTCTTACCTTCTAAACGTCTATTCGCCACATGGTAAATAGCATCATCCTTTTATAATCAAAGTCATATCATGTCACTTCTTTGCTGAAAACCCTCCAGTGATTTCCCTTCATGCTTACAGTGGAAGCCAGTCTTTCCCATGGCTTATAGTGCCTGACATAGCTTGGTCCTACCTCTCAGTACCCTTCCATTTAAACCCTTACTCATTCTGCTTCAGGTATACTATCTTCCTTGCTTTCCTTGATCATGCCAAGCATGCTTTGTTCTTCTTGTTACCATTTCCTAGAATGTTCCCCAGATATTATAAAAGTTGCCATCATCTATTTACTCAACTCTCCATTCTAAGTTAAATTAAGAAGCACTGCTAATGTAACTGCACACTAATGCCTTTATCCCTAATAAATGAAGGGAGACATCAAGAGTGTCATGGAGGGCTGGGGTTGTGGCTCAGTGGTAGAGCACTTGCCTAGCATGTGGGAGGCACTGGGCTTGATTCTCAGTACCACATATAAATTAATGAATAAAATAAAGCTTCATCAACATCTAAAAAAATGTTTTTAAAAAGTGTCATGGAGGCAAAATAAGGATTTCCAGTAGAAATCCAATTATGTATGAAATAAGTATATGAATACATTTTGCGCATGTGTTCTCTGTACTTCTTAAGCAATTGTTTTATTGACTAATATACATTATGAATTATGTAACCGACAAAAGTTATCAGAAAACTTTAAGTGTTATAACTTGCTTTTGATTAATATGTATACTTGCATTATAGAACATATTATTTATGATTTCATTCTGTTTCCACCCTTGTTTCCTCCTCTTTTGTATCAAATTTAATTTGTGTCCTGGTATTATGTAATGTATTATTTTATTCTTTCCTAAATTCTTTTTGGAACAATTTAGAATATAACTAAATCAACCCAAAATTTATAGCATTACCTACAGATGTTTTCCTGCCACAAACCCCCTCAAACAAATAAAAATACTCAAGATCAGTTCTTTCATAGAGTCACTATTTTTAATTCAGTAGGTAAGTACATGGAGACATTAATAAATTTTAATATATGATTTATAGAATAAAATTGGACTTTTGGGGTGGAGAACATCTATGGTCTATTGGTTCTACCACACCTTTTCTAGAACTTTCATTCCCATTAATATATTTAACACCCCTCTTGGTTCCAGATATGTATTTGAGGGATGAATATAGTGGTTTATGCCTACCAAGGTGTGGACACATTAGAAACTTGCCTGCTAATATTGTATTTGGTTGAATATGTAAGATGTACAACTCCCTAGTTGTAGGTACCCCCATATTTTTTCTTTATGTGGGAAAAAGCCAGCCTGCAGTGAAAGAGCATTAAGCTGACTTGTGGAAACAGATGAGATTTGTAAAAGAATCTGTTTCAGTCCTAACTTTGTCTATCTTCTTTGTATAATTCTTCCTGTGTTTACTGTGATATTCCTACATTATTTTATAAATTCCTTTTTGCTAAGACAGTTCAAGGTTGTTTTGGTCACTTCTAACCAGAAGGGTCCTAACTAATATATATAGGCAAGGTGAATATTAGGAGTTGCATGTGGGTATGAAATCCATACTCTCATCCTAAACTGCCTAAACATCAGTGTCTGCCCAAATATAGAAAGTTCTTATTTCTCCAATTGAAGTATTTAAAAATATGTAAGTTGTTGAGTAGTTAAGGATATGTAACAATTTTTATTAAAGCCATTTTCTCCAAACTTAGAATGTTTTCAGATTTTTCTGTTATTTAATATTCTTATTATTTCAGAATTTTACGTCTTTTCCTGGGCTGATAGGAGGTAATGAAATCAGCAACAATAACACCAGTCTTTATTTGGTCATTTAGATTAAAGGAAGCCCTTGGAATGGAACAAACTTTTATGCAGTATCATGTGACTAAATGTTAGCCAAGTCCCCAGGGATGAAGCTTTTATCACTGGGAGAGTATAGATCCCAGAGCTTTCTCCTTCTCTTCCAATCAGCACCTTGTGTTTAATGTTTTGAAATATTTGGCAAACACAATTAGAAGAAAGGTTGTGGATACTATTGTTAATTGGACTTTAAACATTAATGCAGAAAAATAGTGTTCTGGGTTTTGCCCTTTTGCTGTTGACCAGATAAAAAGAACCCAAACTACTATTCTCAGCTCTATCTTGTAATTAAAGAGGTAGTGGTATTAGCAAGAAATTACTGGCTTTGAATGGGACTGTGACTAGTTGAATTTAGAGCAACTAAATTTCATTTAGCGCTGCTAAAACTATGTTGTTATATATTTGTACATGCACACAATATAACAATGTTATATGGCCTAAATCACTCCCCAGCACTTACCCTCTTCCTCCCTGCCTCCCACCCCTTGGTCCCTTTCCTCTACTGATCTGTTTGATTATTAGGAGATCCACCCCCACCCTTGTTTTCCTTTTTCCTAACTTCTGCATATGAGAGAAAACGCATGACCTTAACATTCTGAGTATGACTTATTTCACTTAACATGATGGTCTCTACTTCCATTCATTCTCCTGCAAATGCCATAATTTCATTTTTCTTTCTGAATAGAACTCCACTGTGTGTGTATATGTGTATACCACATTTTTTTTATCCATTTATCCATTGATAGACATCTAGGTTGGGTCCATAGCTTGGCTATTGTGAATTGTGCTACTATAAACATGGGTATGCATATATCACTGTAGTAAGATGCCTTTAATTCTTTAGGGTAAATACCAAGAGGTGGTATACTGGGGTCATATGGTGGTTTCATGCTTAGTCTTTTGAGGAACCTCCATACTGATTTCCATAAGAATTGTACTAATTTGTAGTCCCATCAAGTGTAAAAGTGTTCCTTTTCTCCACATCTTCTCCAGCATTTATTATTATTATTTTTTTTTTTCTGGATGACTGCCATTCTGAGTAGTGTGAATTTAGTGTGCATTTAATTTGCATTTCCCTAATTGCTAATGAGGTTGAACACTTTTTCACGTATTTGTTGGCCACCTGGATTTCTTCTTTGGAGAAGTGTCTGTTTAATTCATTTGCTCATTTATTAATTGGGGTATTTGATTTTTTAGTGTGAATTTTTTGAGTTGTTTATGTATTCTAGATATTAATCCTCTATCAGAAGAGTAGCTAGCAAAGATTTTCTTCCATTCTTTGGGTTCTTTCCTCACATTTCTAATTGTTTCCTTTGCCATGCAGAAGCTCTTTAATTTAATGCCATTCCATTTATTAATTCTTGGCATTATTTCCTGAATTCTAGGGGCTCTATTGAGAAAGCCTGTCCTTAAAAGCTGGAGTGTTGACCCTGTTTAATTCTTCTATATATGGATAACCAGTTGTCTTAGCACCATTTGTTTAAAAGGCTGTCTTCTCTAACATATGTTTTTGGCATCTTTGTCAAGGATCAGATGACTGTAGATATGTGGGTTTGTCTTTGTGTCTTCTATTCTGTACACTGGTCTATTTGTCTGGTTTTGTGCCAGTACCATGCAGTTTTTTTTTTTGTTTGTTTGTTTTTGTTTTTTTTATTTTATTAGGGACAGGGTATCCCTGAGTTGCTAAGTGCCTCGCCATTGCTGAGGCTGGCTTTGAACTTGCGATCCTCCTGCCTGAGCCTCCCAAGTTCTGGGATTACAGGTGTGTGCCACCGCGCCCGGCTACCATGCAGTTTTTGTTACCATAGTTTTGTAGTATTATTCAGAGTCAGGTATTGTGATCCCTCCAGCTTTGATTTTTTTGGGGGTAGAGTATTTTTAAAAATTTGTTCTAATTAGTTATATATGACAAATTAGAATGTGTTTTGACACATTATACATAAAGTAGTATAACTTCTCATTCTCCTGATCAGCATTGCTTTTTTGGCTTAGAATTGCTTTCGCTTTTCTGGGTCTTTAATTTTTCAAATGAATTTTAGGATTTTTTCCCCCAGTAATGTGAAGAATGTCATTGGTATTTTGTTGAGGATTGCATTGAATCTTTATATTGCTTTTTAATAACATGGCAATTTACACAATATTAATTCTGCCTATTTGTAAACATGGGAGGTCTTTCCATCTTCTGAGGTCTTCTTCAATTTCTTTTTTTTTTTTTAATTTGAAGTTGTTGTATATATAACAATAGCATGCATTACAATTCATAGTACATATATAGAACACCTCTTTACATATCACTGTTTGTATACAAAGTATATTCATACTATTCATGTCTTCAATCATGCATTTAGGATACTGATATCCATCTCATTCTACCATCTTCTTTTTTTTTTTCCCTTCATACCCCCTTGTTCCCTCCCTTCCCCTCCCTCCCCCTTGATCTTTCTGGTGTTCCTCTAATCCTCCTATGTTCTCCAAACCAACCCCACTGTGAATCAGCCTACTTATATCAGAGAAAATATTCAGCATTTGGATTTTTGAGATTGGCTAACTTCACTTAGTATTATATTCTCCAACTTCATTCATTTACCTGCAAATGCCATGATTTTATTCTCTTGAATTGCTGAGTAATATTCCATTGTGTATATATACCACATTTTCTTTATCCACTCATCTTCTGAGGGGTATCTAGGATGGTTCCACAACCTAGCTATTGTGAATTGTGCTGCTATAAACGTTGATGTGGCTGTGTCCCTGTAGTATGCTTCTTTTAATCCTGTGGGAATAGACCCAAGAGTGGGATGGCTGGGTCATAAGGTGGATCCAATCCCAGTTTTCCAAGGAATCTCCATACTGCTTTCCATAATGGCTGCACCATTTTGCAGTCCCACCATCAACGTATGCGTGTGCCTTTTCCCCCACATCCTCTCTAACATTTATTATTGTTTGTGTACTTAATAGCTGCCATTCTGACTGGAGTGAAATGAAATCTTTGGTTTTGATTTTGCATTTCTCTAATTGCCAGAGATGTTAAACATTTTTTCATGTATTTGTTGATTGATTGTGTATCTTCTTCTGAGAAGTGTCTATTCAGTTCCTTGGCCCATTTATTGATTGTTATTTGTTTTTTTTTTGGTGTTAAGATTTTTGAGTTCTTTATATATTCTAGAGATTAGTGCTCTATCTGATGTGCATGTGGTAAAAATTTTTTCCCAATTAGTTGGTTCTCTATTCACCTCACTGATTGTTTCTTTTGCTGAGAAGAAGCTTTTTAGTTTGAATCTATCCCATTTATTGATTCTTGATATTAATTCTTGTGCTACCGGAATCTTGTTAAGGAACTTGGGCCTAATCCGACATGTTGGAGATTAGAGCTTACTTTTTCTTCTATTAGGCGTGTTGTCTTTGTTCTAATTCCTAGGTCCTTGATCCACTTTGAGTTGAGTTTTGTGCATGGTGATAGATAAAGGTTTGATTTCATTTTGCTACATATGAATTTCCAGTTTTCCCAGCACCATTTGTTGAAGAGCCTATCTTTTCTCCAATGTACATTTTTGGTGCTTTTTTTGTATAATATAAGATAACCGAAATTGTATGTATTAGTCTCTGTGTCCTCAATTCTGTACCATTAGTTTACCAGTCTATTTTGATGCCAATACCATGCAGTTTTTGTTACTATTGCTCTGTAGTATACTTTAAGGTCTGGTATAGTGATGCCACCTGCTTCACTTTTCTTGCTAAGGATTGCTTTAGTTATTCTGAGTCTCTTATTTTTCCAGATGTGAATTTAATGACTGCTTTTTCTATTTCTATGAGGAATGTCATTGGGATTTTGATTGGAATTGCATTAAATCTGCATAGCACTTTTGGTAGTATGGTCATTTTGACAATATTAATTCTGCCTATCCAAGAACAATGTAGTCTTCCAATCTTCTAAGGTCTTCTATAATTTCTTTCTTTAGTGTTCTGTAGTTTTCGTTATAGAGGTCTTTCACCTCTTTCGTTAAGTTGATTCCCAGGTTTTTTTGTTTTTTGATGCTATTGTAAATGGGGTAGTTTTCATCATTTCCCTTTTCAGAGGCTTTGTCACTGATGTACATAAATGCCTTTGACTTATGCATATTGATTTTGTAACCTGCTGTCTTGCCAAATCCATATACTAGTTGTAAAAGTTTTCTGGTAGAGTATTTTGGATCTTCTAGGTATATTATCATATTATCAGCAAATAGTCCTAATTTGAGTTCTTCTTTTCCTATCTGGATCCCTTTAATTTCTTTCATCTGTCTAATTGCTCTGGCCAGAGTTTCAAGTACTATGTTAAATAACAGTGGTGAAAGGGGGCATCCCTGTCTTGTTCCTGTTTTTAGAGGGAATGCTTTCAATTTTTCTCCATTTAAGATGATGTTAGCCTGGGGCTTTGCATAAATAGCTTTTATAATGTTGAGATATGTTCCTGTTATCCCTAGTTTTTCTAGTGTTTTGAACGTAAAGGGGTGTTGTATTTTGTCAAATACTTTTTCTGCATCTATTGAGATGATCATATGATTTTTTAAAATTCTATTGATGTGATGTATTACATTTATTGATTTCCACATGTTGAACCAACCTTGAATCCCTGGTATAAACCCTTCTTGATCATGGTGCACTATCTTTTTGATGTTTTTGTTTTCAATTTGCCAGAATTTTGTTGAGAATTTTTGCATCTATATTCATTAGACATATTGGCCTGAAGTTTTCTTTTTTGGCTGTGTCTTTGCCTGGCTTTGGAATTAGTGTAATATTGGCCTTATAGAAATAGTCTGGAAGAGCTTCCTCTTTTTCTATTTCCTGAAATAAGTTGAAGAGTATTAGTATTAGTTCTTCTTTGAAGGTCTTGTAGAACTCAGCTGTGAACCCGTCTGATCCTGGGCTTTTTTTGGTTGGTAGATTTTGATGCCCTCTTCTATTTCCTCACTTGAGATTGATCTGTTTTAATTGTGTATAGCCTCCAGATCCAGTTTGGGCAATTCATATGACTCTAGAAATCTGTCAATACCTTAAATATTTTCTATTTTATTATAGTATAAGTTTTCAAAGTAATTTCTAATTATCTTCTGTATTTCCGAGGTGTTTGTTGTGATATTTCCTTTTTCATCATGGATACTAGTAATTTGAGTTTTTTCTCTCCTTTTTTTCATTAGCATCACTAAGGGTCTGTCAATTTTATTTATTTTTTCAAAAACCAACTTTTAGTTTTGTCAATTCTTTCAATTGTTTCTTTAGTCTCAATTTCATTAATTTCAGCTCTGATTTTAATTATTTCCTGTCTTCTACTGCTCTTTTTTTTAAAAATATTTATTTATTTACTTTAGTTGTACACATGCAGTGCATTTATGTTTACGTGGTGCTGAGGATCGAACCCGGGTCGCGCATGTGCTAGGCGAGTGCTCTGCCACTGAGCCACAACCCCAGCCCATCTTCTACTGCTCTTAGTATTGGTCTCTTCTTCTTTTTCTAGAGCTTTGAGGTGTGATGTTAAGTCATTTATTTGTTGGCTTTTATTTTTTTCTCTTAAGGAATGAAGTCAACGCAATGAATTTTCCTCTTAATACTGCCTTCATAGTGTCCCAGAGATTTCTATACAATGTATTTGTGTTCTCATTCACCTCTAGGAATATTTTAATCTCCTCCTTGATGTCTTCTGAAACCCCTTGTTCATTAAGTAGCATGCTGTTTAGTTTCCAGTTGTTGGAGTATCTTTGTTTTACAAAATCACAACAGATCCACACCAAGGCACATTACAATGAAAATGCCTAATATACTGAACAAGGAGAGAATATTAAAAGCCATGAGAGAAAGGAATCAGATTACATATGGGGAAACAATTAGATTATGTGCAGATTTTTCATCCCAGACCTTAAAAGCTAGAAGATCCTGGAACAGCATACTTCTAGCTCTGAAAGAAAAGCGATATCAACCAAGAATCTTATATCCAACAAAATTAAGCTTTAGATTTGAAGATGAAATAAAAATCTTCTACGACAAACAAAAGTTAAAAGATTTCACAACTTGAAAGCCTGCACTTCAGAGCATCCTGGGCAAAATATTCCAGGAAGAAGTAAAGAAAAATAACAATGAAAATCAGCAAAAGGAATTATTAAACTAAAGAAAACACCAACCAGAGGAGAAACCAAATCAAGTTAAATACCATAAACAAAAAAAAAAAAAAAAAGGATGGGAATACGAATCACGTCTCAATAATAACCTTGAATGTTAATGGCCTAAACTCACCATTCAAAAGACATAGACTGTCAGACTGGATTAAAAGAAATGACCCAATAATACGCTCTCTCCAAGAAACCCACCTCAAAGAAAAAGACCTCAACAGACTGAATGTGAAAGGCTGGGAAAAATCTTACCACTCACATGGGCTGTGGAAGCAAGCAGGGGTTTCCATCATATCAAATAAGATAGACTTCAAGCCAAAGTTTACCAAAAGGGACAAAGATGGATGTTTCTTTTTTTCTTTTTCTGTTTTTCAAAATAAAAATTTATTTCTCAAACATCCTTCTCATAGACTGTGTACCTCTGGTTTTATTGTCTGGGCTCATTTACACATCTTTTGACCTATTGATATTGGTTGAATTCACCTGGGTAGCTCTAGTTCAAACATAGGTCTGTAAATTTGTTATGAAACTCAGCTATAGGAGTCTCACATTTCTGAATCATCAAGCTAAATATGTCATGGTATTTTCATGTAAATAATAAAGAAGCAAAAGAACATGTCCAACCACATAAGCACATTTCATTTCCTACCTGCTAAAAAGGTCTTTAAAAGATGGATATTTCTTATTGATTAAGGGAACCATTCATCAACAAGATATAACAATTATAAATCTATATGCCCCAAATAATGGAGCACCTACATTCATCAAACAAACCCTTCTTAAGTTCAAGAGTCAAATAGACCACAACACAATTATTCTAGGGGTACTTCAACACACCTCTTTCACCAGTGGATAGATCATCCAAACTAAAACTATAAATAAAGAAACTTTAGACCTCATTAATACAATTAATAACTTAGACCTAATGGACATATATAGAATATTTCATCTCTCAGTGAACGGATACACTTTCTTCTCAGCAGCTCATGGCTCCTTTCTAAAATAGACCATATATTATGCCACAAAGCAACTCTCAGCAAATATAAAAAAACTAGAGATACTACTGTGCATTCTATCAGACCATAATGGAATGAAATTGCAAATCAATGATAAAACAAGAAATAAAAAAAAGCTACTTCAATTTCTTTGCTGTATTCTATAATTTTCATTGTAGAGGTCTTTTACCTACTTGGTAGATTCATGCCTAGTTTTTTGTTTGTGTGTTTTAGGCTATTTTCGGAATTATTTTCCTGATTTATTTCTCAGCAGATTTGTTATTTGTATGTAGGAAAGCTATTGATTTTTGTATGTTGATTTGGTAACATGCTACTTTGCCAAATTGGTTTATTAGCCCTCGCAGTGATTTGGTTGAGGTTTGCTCTTATATCTTATAGGTATAGGAGCATATCATCTCCAAACAGGTATAATTGACTTTTTCCTTTCCTATTTTTATCATTTTCATTTACTTCTCATGTCTAATTGCTCTGGCTAGAATGTCTAGCACTATATTGAGTAGGAATGGTGAGAGTAGACCTCCTTGTCTTGTCCCAGATTTTAAAGGAATTTAAAGAAAATGTTTTCCATTCTTCCCCATTTACTATGAGGTTGGCTTTGGATTTTTCATAAATTGCCTTTATGATGTTGTTCCTTCTATCCCTAGTTTCTTCAGTGTTGTTATCACGAATGGGTGCTGAATTTTGTCAAGGGTCTTTTCTGCATCTACTGAGATTACTAAGTGATTTTTGTCCTTAATTCTGTTCATATAATGAATTACATTTATTGATTTGTGTATATTAAACCATCCCTATATTTGTGGAATAACACCAACTCACTCATGGTATACAATCTTCTTAATATATTGTTGAACACAATTTGCTAATATTTTATCAAGTATTGTTGCATCTATTTATTAGGGATATTGGTCTGTGGTTTTCTTTCCTTGATGTGTTCTTAGCTGGTATTAGTGTGATACTGGTTTCGTTAGAATGAATTTGGAAGTGTTCCATTCTTTTCCATTTCATGGAATAATTTGAGTAATATTTGCAATATTTCTTCTTTAAAGGTTTGGTAGAATTTAGCTGAGAATACATCTGGTCCTGGGCTTTTCTTTGTTGGAAGGCTTTTTATTACTACTTGTATCTCCTTACAAGTTATTGGTCTGTTTATGTTTTCTGTGTTCTCTTCATTCAGGTTTGGCAGATTGTATTGTCTAGAGTATATTTATTCTAGGTTTTCCAATTTATTGTAATGTAAGTTTTAAAAATAGCCCCTAATGATAAGCTGACTATCTGAGAGGTTTATGGCGATTTCTCTTTATTTTATCTCTAAGTTTATTATTTGTTTTTTCTCCCTTTTACTTTGGTTAGTTTTGCTAAGGTCTTATCAATCTTGTTTGTCTTTTCAAATAACCAACCCTTTGTTTCATCAATCCTTTGTATTTTTTTTTTTTTTATTCTCAAGTTCATTGATTTTAGCTCTGATCTTAATTATTTCCTTTTTTATACTGGTTTTGGAATTGGTTTGTTCTTCTTTTTCAGTAGCCTTGAGATGCATCATTAGGTTGCTTATTTGGGATCTCTCTGATTGATTGTCTTATGTAGGCAATCATACCTATAAACTTTCCTCTTAGATTTGCCTTCAGAGTGTCTCAGAGGTTTTGGAATATAGTTTCACTACTTTCATTTGAGTCTAAGAATTTTTAAATTTCATCTGTGATTTCTTCTATAACCTATTTATCATTCATTAGTCTTGTTCAATCTCCCGTATATCATTCACAAGTCTTGTTCAATCTCCATGTAGTTTCTGTAGGATTTGGCTATGCTGATTTCCAATTTTCATTCCATTATGATCTGATAAGATGCAAAGAATTATATCTTTTTTTTTTTTTTTTTAATTTGCTGAGAGTTGCTTTGAGGCCTAAAATATGGACTATTTTGGAGAAGGTTTCTTCAACCACCGAGAAGAAAGAGTATTCAGCTCTTGTTGCATGTAATATTCTGTAGATGTTTGTTAAGTTCATTTCATTTTTTCAGGTCCAAAGAGTCTTTATTGTGTTTACATCTGGATGACCTATCTAATGGTGAGAGATGTGTGTTGAAATCACTTAGTATCACTGTACAGGGACTTATCTGGTCCTTTAATTTGATTTATGTCTTTTTTATGTAATTAGTGGCACTCACATTTGGGGCATAAATATTTATTGTTGTTATATCTTCTTCTTGGATTGTTTTCTTTACCAATATGAAGTGACCTTCTTTGTCTCTTCTGATTAATTTTGGTGTAAAATCTGCTTTGTCAGATAATGAGAGTAGCTACTCCTGCTTGTTTTGGGGCTCCATTCACATGGCATATTAATTTCCATACTTTCACTTTCAGCCTACGGTTGTTTTTGCCTGGAAGATGCATCTCTTGCAAACATCATATAGTTGGATCTTTCTTAAAAATCCATTCTGCCAGCCTGTTTCTTTAATTGGCTTGTTGAGGCCATTTACATTCATTGTTATTGTAGAGATATTCATTAATTCCTGCCATTTTTATTCATTTATTGTGTTTAATTTTATCCTGTTTCTCATTTGCTTAGTACAAATGAGATTTGTACTTTTGTGATCTCTAAGACTTGGTTTTTATTTCTTCTGTGTGCAGTATTTCTTTAAGTTCTGCAGTGCCAGTTCAATGATCATGAATTCTTTCAATTTCTGCTTATATTGGAAGGTTTTTATTGAATTTTTGATTTGAAAGATAGCTTTGCTGGATGTAGCAAACTTGGTTGACAGTTATTTTCTTTCAGGACTTGGAACACGTTGTTCCAAGCACAAATTAATGACACTTGGCATACTATACAAGAGTAAGGTACACTTTCTTTTGGTTGAGTTTAGTTCATCAGTGGAGTTTTTCCCCTGTGAACTTGTAGTTGTCTCCATAGATTTCCAGCACCTTGCAGAATAGGGGGAAACAAATAATAGCAACAACCTTGCTGTTTGAATCCCAAGTCATGGGATGACTAGGAAAGCAGTCTTCTTTAGCCCACCATCTTGAATCTCTTAGATCCTTCTTGAGTTGGAAACTGCTTGCCTTCTTCACTGTACCTTATTTATATCTGAGGCTTTGTTGCTCAACATTGGTCAGGTTTCTTTTTGATGCTCATTTGTCATTATTTCTCTTTGCTCTACTAAAAGTAATTTCTCACGATACAACTGTCTTTGAATAATATGACTACTTTTTTCTTATAGTTTTCTTTTACCAATCTCTAAGTTTCTCCTTCATGCTCAAACTGGTTAGTTTTTTTCGCTAATCTCATATTATGCTCTTATTCTACATGTCATAACTGTGTTCAGTGGAAACTGTCCTGTTAACATAATCACAAACATTTCTTCACCTCATTG
Organism: Tamias sibiricus; assembly: GCA_025594165.1. Classification (NCBI taxonomy): domain Eukaryota; kingdom Metazoa; phylum Chordata; class Mammalia; order Rodentia; family Sciuridae; genus Tamias; species Tamias sibiricus. Next base: position 15,188,927 of record CM046672.1, on the reverse strand, counting down.
GCTTTAGTTATCTGTTGTGTTTTGCAACCCCAAATGACATTTCCTGAAATCTCTTAGTGTCCTTATCTTTCTCCGTAATTTCCTATTCATCCACTTCACTCACTCCCTTTCCCCACTACATTTATTTGATGGAATTAAGACTCCCAATACTTTTGACATTTAAGTTCTAACAATATCCATTCCAGTCTTTCTTCCTTATTCAATAGGTCTTTTGAACCAAAACTTGAGTAAGTTTCTTGTCATTTCTCTCAGTGCCTTGACTTATTTTTGTTGTTGTTTTATCACTCCCACTCTCCAAGGGTGACTCAATTTTGTTGCACTGTACTGGCAGCAATTCTTGCATTCCATTTTTATTCCTTCTCCTCAGAAGAACTTTTAAAGGTGTAGTCCATGGACCAGAGGCATGGACTATATATTTTCTGAGAACTTGTTAGAAGTGCACATTCGTAGACCCTATTCCACACTTACTCAATCACAAATTCTGAGTGTGGGTTATAGCAATTTTTACTTAGTAAATACTCCATACCATTCTGATGTACACTAAAGTTTGAGAACCACTGTCAAAGAACACTTAAACTTTTACTTCATTTCTCAACCTTTCTATCCTACTGTGTCCCTCTGTATTGTTACTTTGTGACTGGTTGTTACTTCATCAAGAAAATAGATGCCATCAGGTAGGAGTTTATCAGTTTTCAAAACTTCAGGATGCCTTCCATGTTTTTTTTTGTTTTTTTTTTTTTTTTTTTTTTTTTTTTTTTTACTTTTGTGCATGCATGTGTGTGTGTGTCGGGGCGGTGGTTTGGGGTTGAAAGCCGGATGTTGTTGTGCAGGATTATAGAGACTACAGTAAGTAATATTTATGTGTGGAAATGGGCCAGTTGTTTTTCTGATGTGCTATTAGAACAGAGTCAGTTCTAGTCAGAAAATGAACTAGGTTTGGATTTTGTTTTTGCTTTGGCAGAATGTTTTTAACATTATGCTTGTAACATTAGCTTGTGTTCAGGGTTAGAGCTGATTTGCCAGTTTACTTTCATCAGTGCTACTACTGTGCTCTAGGCTCTAGGTCTTTTAGGGTTTTGTTGTTGTTGTTGTTTCTCTCTGTGCCCCATTCCAGTAGTAAACTCTTTTTTTTTTTTTTTTTTTTTTTTTTTCATCTTACCCTAATGTTTTCTAGCCTGGTGGTGGTTAGCAAAAAGGGAGGATAGGCCATTTCTCGTTAGTTGTGGGCTTAGGAATTTCTCAGGGAGCCTGCTCCTTGCTACCCTTGGGAGATCTCTAATGTTAGGTCCAGATAGTTTGCTGCTCATCTCTTGACAGTTTAAAACTTGTGTTACATAGGAAGGATCTGGGTATTGCTGCAGTCGTGATCACAGGCCTCTTCCAGACCTGTACCACAAAGAGAAGCTTTCTTTTGTCTCCCTGCCCATCCCCAGTCTATTTTGAGCTCTCAGTAGATGTTCACATGTTCAAATTTCCTTGAATCTGTGGCTCCCAGAAGCTTATGTTCTCACAATAGCCCACATTTTGCCTTTATTAATTTGTTAAAAGTTTTAGCTAGATCTTCTTACTCATTTCTTTCATTTTCTTATAGTGTCCTGTCCCAAGTGAGTCAGTACTCACATCTTACATTTCAGGTTAGTTTGTGTTTCCTTGTAATTTCAGTGCTAATAAATGTAATTGAAGTTATAATTTTATTTTTAAAGTTTTTTCCTATTAATTTGTGAGTGATGCTTTTTCTAGCTTTGCGTATCCTAAATGAAAGCTATTTTTGATAGATGGGCTACCCCCCCCCCCCCCCCAGAGTTTTCCACATCCTGAGAGAAGCAACCTTGTTTCATTCTCAGCAGGATGTTTCTTCCCCGGGGCAGGATGTTTCTTTTCCCTGGGCAAGAGCCAATAGGCTTAAAGGTCGCCCTGTTCTAGGGGCAAAGAGCCAATGGCGTTGGGGTTGCTCTGGTGCACCTCCCACCAGAAATCCCTATATAGGGCCCTGTTCGAGAGACTCAGAACACACACACAGAGACACACAACATCAGCTCGTTGCTGCTGAGAGGAGGAAGCCACCCAGACACATCAGCTCCACGCTGCGGAGAGGAGGAAGCCACTGCAACAGCTCCACACCCATCGCCTCCAGACGGCAGCTGCCCCAGCTGACAGCTCCAGCCTCCAGCCAGACAGCAGCTGCTTTAGCTGATAGCTCCAGAGATCCTAGCCAGTGCGACCAAGCACCCACCTTCTGTCCAGAGCTTGCACATACCCTTCTCTCTGACTCCCCTCTCCTAGCACCTCTTTGACCTTTGACCAGAGCACCTCTTCTCCGGTTTTGCTACCAGCCACAAAGGCTGTTGAATAAATCTCTTGGCTGCACGGCTGTCCCCGGTGTGATGTTTTGCCCTTCATTTTTAAATTTTTTATTAGAGATTTATAGTTATACATAGTAATAGTTGGGTTCATCCTAACAAACTCATACGTGCATGGAGTTCAATTTCCGTTCATGATCACCCCTTTCCTCTCCCCCTTTTCCCTCCTGTCCTCCTTCCTCTCTCCCATTTTTTAAAAGGACAATTTATTTGTTTTTTATCACTACTTTCGAATTTTTCACTGTATATCACTTTCATATGCCCTGACCCATGATGCTCTTCAGTCCTATTATCAGATCATCTACTTGTTTGAAATCTAATGAAACGTTTCAGATTTTATCTGTTATATCGCTCTGGTACATATGACACCATGAGTCACTCCTACCTACCTTAAAATTGATAACCAATTCTGCTATTTTTATTCTTCCTCTTGACGTTCCTTCTTAATTATTGTGTTCCATTTTAAAACAGTAAACAAATATTATGTTTCTTATTTCATATTACTAAAGTAATTTAATTGTTATTAAAATACTTTCTTAGAAAAACATAAAAAAGAAAAACTCATAATGCTACCATTCACAGATACCAACTTCCATAAACCTTCTGTTTAAACAGCCAATGCTTTTCTTAACTAATTCACACAAACAAATATGTTCTTACATTTAGAAAAAAATCATACATTTAATACTTTCACTACTGGCTCCCCCCTCCCCCGCATTAAAGTTGTGTTTCAGATGTCATTATTCATCTGAAATGTGCAACTCATAAAAATAAAAAAAAATATATAATTGTATCATAACTTATTAGATCAGTCACAATATTGGGAAATATAGTTGGTTTCTATATTTTTTAAATATAATTTCTTAAGAACTTTCTTCTGGATAAATATTGCATATCCCTTTTATTGGAATAACTTTCTAGAAATGATACTGTTGAGTCCAGGGTGGCATTATATAGTTTAAAAAATGTTTTTCTATTTTATTTAACACATAGTAGATAGTTGGGGTTTTGTAACAGCTTTTATTTAGATATAATTCACAGGCTATACAGCTCCTCATTTAAAGCATAAAATTTAATGATATTTACTCTATTCATAGAGGTATGCCACCATTGCTATAATCAACTTCAAAACATTTTCATTATAAATCAGTTTGATTAGACTTGTTATTTTCATATCATAACATTATGTCTTTCCATTTATTTAGGTGTATTTTCATCAGTACTTTGTGTATTTTTCAGCTTACTTACCCAGCATCTGTTTTGTTACATTTACTTGTATATTTTTAAAGAACTGCTTAAATGGTGTAGTGTTTTTAAATTTCCATTTCTACTGCTAGTGTATAGAAGTAAAATGGATTTTATTTTGTGTGGACAGTGTAATCTGTAACCTTGTTTGCTCACTTATTAGTGCTAGTATTTTACTGCTGTTATTTTTTGTCCTTTTTGAAATAGATTCCTTGGAATAGATATGTCCTCTGTGAATATAGAAAGCTTTATTTCTTCACTCTGATCTTTATGTCTTATTTGTTTTTTCTTGCTTTCTGGATCTGGCTAAGACTTCCTTAGAAGTGGTTGGAGTATTCATTTAAAAAAAAAAAGTAATAAAAAGCATCTAGATTGGATGGAAATCCTACCAGGAATTTTTATAGATAAAGACAAGCTGATTCTAAAATTTATATAAAAAGGTAAAGAAAAAAGAATAGGCAAAAAACATTTCATATGGGGCTGAGGTTGTGGCTCAGTGGTAGAGTGCTCGCCTAGCACACGTGTAGCCTAGGTTCGATCCTCAGCACCACGTAAAATGAAACACATTGTGTACAACTAAAGCAAATAAATGAATATTAAAAAACATTTTATATATATTTACTTACAATTTTTAGGGAAAAAACAATCAGTCTTTTACCATTAGGAATTGTTACTTATGGATTTTCTCTAGATTTCCTCATGTTGGGGTCAGTAAGCTTCCTTCACTTCTAATTTACTAAGTTTTTATATGAAAGTGTGGTGAATTTTGACAATGATTTTCTGCATCAATTGGTATGATTATGAGGATTTTATTCTTCATATTGGTAATAGTATGTATTATATTTATTGATTTCCAAATATCAAATATTCTTGCATTCCAATGAAAAAACTTCACTTGATCATGTAGGATATATATTATTTAGGACATATATATTATATGAGACAGATGGAGGTGGAGAGAGATGACATGCTAATATTTTGTTGAGGACTTTTTTTGGCAGTACTAGGGATTGAACCCAGGACTTTCTCATGTTAAGCATGCTAGGCAAGTGCTCTTTCATGACGCTATATCCCTGACCCTTTTTTATAAAATTTTTATTTTTTATTTTGAGATAAGTTCTTGTTAATTTGCCAAGTCTGGACTCAAACTTGTAATACTGTTGCTTCAGCCTCCTGAGTAACTGGGATTACAGTCATGTACCACCATGCTTGAATTGTTGAGAACCTTTAAGTGTATGTTTACAAGATATATTGGTCTACAGTTTTCTGTTATTATAATGTCTTTGATTTTTGTACTTCTAGTGCATGGAATCTGCCAGGTTTCATTACCTAAGTAATATAACTATAATCTATTAACCTGGACCTGATATGGTATTCTTTGTGCTCTGCATTTGACTGAAAATAGGCAACCTTCCACATCAACTATTAAGTGAGTCTGAACAGTATTCTCAAGTATCCATCCAATTTGAATAGGTTTATCAAGTTTTGTGTTTTTTATTATCGTTGGAGGTACAATATGTAATACATTGTCTTTTAATTTGGAGAAGGTGCTCCCCACATGCCACACATGTCCCTGAAACCTTTATCTTTGTTTGAAGACTATACTTGTAGGTTTGATCTCTTACCTCTTGGAGCACATTTATTCTTACAAAGGCATCTAGTGTATTTGATTTGATGAATAAAATGCCATCAAAATAGCAGGTCAAAATGATATTATGTGAAATATTCAGTTAGTTCAATTCACTTTCAACTATATTATAATGGAGAACAAAACTAACATAGTCTTGAGGATAAGACTATCACTGTATATCACTAACACTACATACCATTACAGTACTTCACAGGCAATCTGTGGACCACAGTGGACCATAGATGATTTTGTTATTGTATTGGATGACAAAGTATTGTGTTTATTATACTACACTACATAGCTCTGATAAAATCATAAAATATGTGTCAACCTTATCAGATTAAGCACTTATCACTGTGTTCCCAGCTCAAAGGAAAACAATGGTCAGAAAAGGTAGAAAATTTTAAATTGAATATCTCATTAAGCAGAATTTCTTCACAAAATTAAAAACAAAAATGAAGCTACATAAAGCTTTTGGTGGTACTTTTATTAACCAAGCAAGGAAAATGATTTACTAATAATGAGCTAATTATAATTATATTGTGTTTGGTTGCAATAGTTGAAGATATGTATACTGAGAAAATTACTATTTTAAAGTTTAGTAGCCTTCTATAAGAAAAGTAAGGGACACTGACAATCTCAATAGTCAATTACAAAACAAGGCTGAAGAAGAAGAAGGGAAGGCAAATTATTCCTGAATTCATAGTCTCTTTGAAATAACCACAAACAAGATGTTAAAAAAAACAAACAAAAAGTTAATTAATACAAACTGAAGTGGAATCTGCTAAGATGTGTTGTAGTTGATAGTGGTAAAGACGGGAGCAGAAAAAGACTCATTGTATAAATACATAGTTTACAGAAGTCGTAGTTTAAGACCATAGATTGTCATTGTATTACTTATCAGCAGGAACTTTGTAGAAAATATTTGAACCTATCATGTGGGCCATGATAGTATCAACAGTGAACTTCATTGCTCTCAAGGACTCTAAACATCATTAGTTATATGAACTAATGTCAGAAATAGAAGCTGAGTATCCTGATTTTTTTTTAACTGCTTAGTTCATTTGCTTTGCAGTTGTAACATGTTATGAATTTTTGAGATCAGATTCAACATTGAAACTTTTATAAATGACAAGAAGCTTCCTCAATTGCTATGTCAAACAGAGAATGGCTTTGGAATTAAGTTTTTGCTGAGGAGTTGCTAATGCTTTTTAATTAATTCCATAGCAAAACACATTTACGTGATGTAATAGTCATTTTGATAATAATTAACACTGGTTAAATTATAATAATGTCAGGACATGTTCAAAACATATCCTGTAATGTCCAAAGTCAAACAAGAAGTGTTCTTCCTTCTCACAACACCTGGAAAGAATCTCTTTTCTAAGCTCCAGCTATAGTTCCAGTATGCTTTTTTAGACCTTGATTCAAGTGCAAAGGAAATTTCCATGTTTTCAAATCCACTAACCATATAATTGAGGAGCTTCCACCAAAACTTCAATGGGAGCTGATTAATGCATGATGTGATAAGGTGCTAAACTGCAGTTATCATGAAAAACATTCATTAATTTTATAAATTCCTTCCAATTGATGAATATGCTTAATTAATATCATGTGCTCATGATTGACATAAGCATTTGGTAGCACCTATCAAAATAAAAGACATTTTCAAAGAGTAAATATGTAAAATCTCATTACAGATCAGCTTTAACAGGTGAACCTTATCATCCGTTTTAATAATTGGGAATACTAACTTTATATCCCCCATTAAAGCAAAATGTTATCTTCACAAAAAATCAATTCTATTCTTATTATCATATGTATTCTCAAAATGATATTAAATTATTTTTAATATGTTTTGAATTTCATCAATAAAAAGTTGGTGAAATTTGCATATGTTTTGTTATATAAGTACCTTTATAGTATCCTCTGTTTTGTCTCCTGGCTGACTAAGCTTAAAATGTTTACCATCCAGCCCTTCACAAATAAAGCTTTGACTCTTCTTGTTATATATTGGTTTTCTCTTTCCCCTTGATATGAACATCCTCTGGTTCTCCTTCTTGGTGGATAAGTATTGAAAAGAATGCAATCTTCAGATCAGTATATATACACCATACCAGGGCCATGTTAATTTTCTGTAGTAAAGATGCCACATTTGACACAACAGCTACATTCAGGATTACTGCTTGGATTGAATTATTGTAGTGTACTGTTTTCTGCCGTGAATAATTCAGTTTTTGTAGTTTTCTGACCAGTGAATTAAATAGGAATGCGATGGCAACTACCTGCCTATAATTCTCAGGGTTTTCCAAAGAAACAGAACCAATAAACTGCACATATATAGAGAAAGAGACTTATTTTAAGCAATCGGCTCCTGCAGTTAGGGAAATTTGGCAAGTACAAATCTGATAGGTCAGGCTGGCAGGCTGGTGATGCTGGAAAGAGTTGCAGTTTGAGTCCAAAGGCAGTCTGTTGTAGAACCAGGAATAGTCAATGTTGTAGATGAAATCTGAAAGTGGTACGATATAGAAATTCCTCTTGCTTGGAGTGGAGGGAAATCAGCCTTTTATTCTATTCAGACCTGTTACTAATTAGATGAAGCACACCTATATTCTGGAGAGTAATATGCTTTACTCAAAGTCCACCAATTTAAATGTATATATAATCCAAAACCACTCTCACAGAAATATCCAAAATAGTATTTGACCATATATCTGGGCATTGTTGTCTAGGAAAGTTTATACACAAAATTAGCCATGTACATCCTACATCCTTTAACTTTTTGAGGGGAGGTCTGATCACTGCATATCTCCTAGAGATATAATGCTATTTTTTATTCATTGTCTTGGCAGTGGGTGGAACATTTTCAGAAACTTTACCTGTTATTGTAGGTTTGACTCCATAAGTCAGGGTCCCAAAATGAAGGCTCTACCAACTGCTAGTATGTCCATCCTGAATTTGTATTTAGAACCAGAGGAAATGACCTTTGGGTAGATGTCTGAACATAGTATACTCTGAGAGACTTGGGCTAGTACTCCTGTTAAGATCTGATTCCCCTATGTCACTACTGAGAAATTTTATATGAAACTTTCTTATTTATTTTACTATGAAAACAATTCAGAGATGAAGGTCACCAGACTTCACATTGAATTGGTGATTAATCATTTTGAACTCGTAATTTCAGAGGAAATTCATTCTATTACTAATTCTCAATAATAGATGTTCAATTCCATAATACTTTTTGTTTTCCTCATTTAAAAAAATTATTTATTTGCTTTAGCTGTACACAATGCCTTTATTTTTACATGGTGCTGAGTATCGAACCCAGGCCGCGCACGTGCTAGGCAAGCGCTCTACCGCTGAGCCACAACCCGGTCCCTGTTTTTCTCATTTTCTCAAATCTGGAGATATGGCATAAGCCAATGAATTATTTTCTACCTGTATTCCATCCCAATTCATCTGGCAAAAGTCAGCATTTGCACTGCTGCAACATGCCAAAAACCCATTGACCATTAATTGTAGGGCCCTCATTGACAGCCAGATTAGTCAGTGAATGATCCAGAATCTCACCATTAAGGTCCACTTTCTAGGACCACTTCTCTCACAGATTCCTTAAATTGGGTCCCTTAGGAACACAAGAAAGAGGTCTTCGTGTAGTGATTTATTGAGAGATTGCTCTTAAAAGAAAGTGAGAAAAGCAGAAAAGAGTCGGGACAGAAGTTTAAGTCCAAATTTGAAGTCCAGCCTCATATTGATCCCATGAGCTCTCAAGAGAAGTAGAACCCCAGAATTGTCCCTCTTGAGATATAATGATGTGGCTTTCATAACTCTGTATTTCTCATGGAATTATTGTGGGCCACCCCGAGGTGATTGACTTTTATATCCCACATATTACTAGGTAAAGAGACTCACATTGACAGGGTAAAATTGGTGATTGTCAATTTTAATTAGGTTCATAGAGTTCTATGGTAGGATGGTACTATATTTATGTAGCTTTCTAGTTATTAAACATTTTTATTGTTCACAGATTTTTTATCTGAAGATGAAAATCTTTCTCTAAATATTTGAATGTATATGATTCTTAAAGCCATAACAAGATAATTGATAAAATATGAAAAAGTCCTAGACTTGTCAGCTTCTTTATTGTGCAATATACATACTAGTTAAGGATGAAATTTGAATTTCAGTTTTTGTTTAGAATGTGGAAAAATGCTGAAGTTGCTGCATGGTTATAGAGATGAGAAACAGAAATTAAATTTGGAACAAAAAACTATGAGGAAAAATTTGATAAGCAAAAAGAGAAGTTTTACCTTATTAGGGAATAAAAATAAAATGAAGTGATGAAAAACAAAAGACAGTACAAAAAATGGCTCCAAAATATCTAAGTTAAGGGTATGCATTAAAAAAAAAAAAAAAAAAAAAAAAAAAAAGATGGTGATACGTAAAGCTAACACTGTGGATTTTGGTAAGGAAAACTTGGAGAAAAGAATATATGCTTTTTTCCCCAAGTTTATTGAAAACATGGTAAGAAGTTTACGTAGAAGAAGAAAAATACTTAGAAAAAAATATATTGGTCAAAATAGAAATTAATAACTAAATGTCCAAGATACCAATTTTTGAAAAAATACTTCTTAGCTATGCTGAGATACCGGTAACCTTTCACGAATTTTTTTTTTTTTTTTTTTTTTTTTTTTTTTTAAGTCTTGCTGGTAGGTGTATTCTATCTAATACTATGTTTCAAAAACACTTATAGAGTACTAATATATTTCCTTATAAAAATGAAATTTTAAAATAGGTTTTAATACAGCAGAAGAATTTTAAATAAACAATAAATTAAAAAGAAATTACAGTATCAAGGTAAAAGATAAACATTTTTTGTTCAGTTTATACGAACCACACTGATCTTGGTTCAACTTAACTAATTTCAAAATACTTGAAATAGAAAAACTCTAATATTTATCCTTTTAAAATAACAGAATATTGTCATAGTAAATTAGAATCTAAAATTTAAATAAATGACTGCATAACAGAATTTGGAATAAAGGATACTGACAGTTTTACATCACGGGTGTAAGAACATTATAATGAGTCCTCCATGGTGTTTGAAGATAATGAAAAAATGTAACAATTGCAGAAGAGAGAAAATGTGGTAAAAGCTTTGCTATTATATGTGGTAGCTGTCATAAAGCTAATTTAGTATTAATATTTAAAAAAGGAAAACAGTGACCCTGAACATTATTCTGTTGTTAGTCCATCATCAGCCACTCCTAAAATAATGAAACAAATATTAAGTGGCAAAAAGTGGTGTGTGTTCTTAAGAATATAGTAACACTGTAAACATTAGGCAGCACAGAGTTTAAAAAATAAGCAAATCATTGTAGAGAAACTTCATTAATGATTATAAAAAAGGATACACATCATGTTAATTAAATTTACAGAGGATGCTAAATTGGATGGTGTTGACAAAACCAGTGAGGGCAGATAAAAGGGACTGAAAGTGGTTAGAAATATGGGCAGGAAATGAAATGTGATTCAACCTAGAAAAATGTAGCTAATACATCTGGGGGAAAATAATCAGAAACACAGCCATTCAATTGGCAGGATATACAGTACTTGGAAAGCAGTAATACCAAGAGACTTTCAGATGATAGTGGTAGCAAATTATATATGATCTTGTAATGCAATATGACAGTAAAATCAGTCAATGAGATTTTAGTCTGTATATTCAAAAGCTTCACATCTTGTGGCTGGAAGGTAAAAGTTATTTAAATAGTACTGCTGAGATTACAACGAGAATACCAGTTTGTGGCAAGTACATGCCTCAAATAAGCAAATTGAGTAATGTTCAATCTAGAAAATAAATGTATAATGGGCTGCAGACTTTGACTTGTAGGAAAAGATTAAAATAAAACATTCTGTTTGCTTTTTTTGATTGAGTCTAGTTATAATTTCACAAATATTTGAAAAATATAAACATCATGGAAATCAGGTCATTTTTAAAGGTAGGATCAGAGGCTTCTTAGTTGAGTAATGGGATGAAATTAAGTAGAGGAAATTTAAGACTGAATCCGGGAAATGTTTTCTGACAATGAAATCTATTAGTCTCTGGAATGGAATCCCTAGAGAGGTGGGGGGAAATTTCATTGCTATAGTCATTGGACTAGCTCTAGGCTTGGATAACACATTATTAACAAAACAAAAAGTAAAAACTACTTTGATCGTTTTGCATCAATAGAGACGCATACAATGTTATGGAGCTGTCTTATCAGGTCTCAGACTTCTGTGACATGTATGTCCTATCATTAAGGAAACTATCCTCCCCCCCTTTCTTTAAATGAATACTTTCTAAAAGACCAAATTCATATTTTCCAGCTCATAGACTTTAATTTCCTGGATTATTACTATTTTTTCTTCCAAGTCATAGGAATGCTCAAAAAGAATGCACCCCTCTTTTTCCCTGTTGATGAGATATGGTCTTAAATATTCCAAGCCTTTTGGATCAAATCAGATGAGGTAGCTGAACTCTGAAGGATCACTTATACCAGTGCATTGAAAACATACTTTTACTGAAGTTTTGCAACCACAACTATGCAATATATAAAAATTCATTCACTTCCTTTTTTGGGTTAATCCACAGAGAGATTTTTACCAGATGGTGTCCTAGAGGTTCTATTTACTTCTAGCCAAGCAATATAACCAAGTTTGAAAAATATTAAATGTGCACTTCATTTCAACATTAAAACATTATGACAATTGTATGTTGAAATTATCTAGACCAAAATTTGTCTGTGACTGTCTTTGTACCCTGAGCAAAATGAATGTAGAAGCAGAATACTTTTAAATTAGAGTTTTAACCCAAAGTATAATTCGTCTAAATAAAACAAACCAATCCCAAACTAAAAATAAAAAACAAAAACAAAATTCAAACATGTGCCAGACTCTATCTTACTTACTGCTATTAGAATAGTCCTCACGGAATGTTCTGTTATTCCCATCTCAAAAACTATACCAGCAGTCATTATATACACTTTTAAATATAATTTATATATCTAGTAAATGTGTGTACATACACACATATATTTTAAGATATAGCCCTTAATTTATAGTAACATTATTAGTTCCTGTTTTTATCTCTGTAGTAAGAAGTAAGTAGAATCTTTTGTTCTCAAAGTGTTTAACAGCCTAGCTGGAGAGCTATGTAATATGTAATATGTAAGAAGCAAATATAGGTGGTGTAGATGCATATCAGTTACTTACTAGAAGCATTTAGATACTATTTTGGAAATTGGATAGAAGGTGACAAATTGATTTATTTCTTTGTAGAGTTTGTTAAGGACTTATAAAATATAGGCTCAAGAATGGTACTAGAGTTTGGATAGATAGTGTTAGAATTAGTGTTCTCTAGAGAAACTGTGTGTGTGTGTGTGTGTGTTTCTTCTGTGGCTATGGGGTTACGGAGCCTGGCAAGTCCAAAATCTGGAAAGCCAATTGCCTAGTCCAAGTCTGAAGGCTAGAAGCTGCTGTGGAACCAGGAACAGCTGATATAGTTCAAAGGCAGAAAAATTCTCTTATTCTGAAGAAGCTCTACCTTTTGTTTTGTTCAGGCCTTCAGTTGATTGGATGAAGCCCTCCCACATTATCTGCTTTATTCAGTCAACTGATAAAAATGTTAACCTCACCGGGCGAGGTGGCGCACGTCTGTAATCCCAGCACTTTGGGAGGCTGAGACAGGAGGATCGCGAGTTCAAAGCCAGCCTCAGCAATGGTTTGAGGCACTTAGCAACTCAGTCAACTCAGTGAGACCCTGTCTCTAATAAAATACAAAAAAAAGGGCTGGGGATGTGGCCCAGTCCTTGAGTGCCCCTGAGTTCAATCCTCAGTAAAAAAAAAAAAAAAAAAAAAAAAAAAAGAAAGACTATCCTGATAGAATGGTAAGTAGTAAAGGTATGAGAAGAAATCTTGACTCAAGAAATTTGATGGATATGAAAATAGTTATTAGGAAAAAAGGGATCCAAAATTTATTTCACAGGGGGAAAGAGCATGCTTTGGTTATGTGCTAGAAGTTAAAGATAGGATGCTAATTTGAGTTTAAATAGATATCAGCCTGGGGATTTACAGTTGTTAAATTGAAATGAAGGAAGAAGTTGGAAAGATTATTTTGGGTTTTTTTGGGGGGGGGTTCCAAAAAAGATTTTTTTTGTTTGCCCCTGAAGAAGCAGTGCTAAAAATCACAGTTTTATTCTATTTTACCCTTTAATATATTAGAAATATTTTGATGCTGGGTGCAGTGTTGTGTGCCTATAGAACTAGTTATTTAGGAGGTTGAGTCAGGAGATTGCTTAAGCCTAGAAGTTTGAGGCTGGACTGAGCAACATAGTGAGACCCTCCCCCATCTTATATATATATATATACCTATATATATATATATACATATATATCATATATATTCAGTTCATTTTTGAGTTATAATGATTTATAGTATTATATATTACATATAATATGTTACATACAATAATACAGTATAAATTTTAGGTGTTGACAGGTCATACAAGAAGAAGAGCATGTGGTTATGTAAGTACATGTGAGTTGAAAACTGCCCCCTCTTTTTTTCAATACAAATGAACATTTACTGATCCCATATTAAATGGAACACAGCTAAAAAAAAAAAAAAAAAAAATGCTCTATGTACATTTCTCTCCTACTAGCCCAGGATACAGCCTTGCTATTTCCCCCCTGGTTGGGTGCATCCTGTTTCAATAGTTTTCTACAGTTACTTGGTCTCCTGTAGGCTTATTCAAAAGCTCAGAGTCTTAGAAGGCAGAGTGATATAGTCAGAGCTAATGGAGAATTTGCTTCATTTTTAAACATGCACTGAGACAGACACACTGCTTTTTATGGAGGTTCTGGGCTGATTTGTTACTTCATTTGGCTCATTGAAGGACTGATGTGTTCATAATCTTTACTAAGTTTTTTGTCTGAATTGTATTGTAATCAGCTACATCCTTAGTGACTTCTCCAGGATAGCTGGAGGTGGCTGACCCTAGGACAGTTGAGAATTCAAAAGCTTGCATGTTCTCTAGATATGCCAACAATCATGGTCAAATCTGTATCTGTGATTAAGTTCAGGACAGTGGTTGGTATTTTACACCATTTAAATCACTGGTTGATTCTAGCAGGTCAGTGGTTGATTTAGGGTAGTATGGAGAAAGTCACAGCCAGAACACACAATATGATTCCATTCAGCTTATACTCAGTTCTTGGGAAACATCATGTATAAGTCTAGAAGACTACTATAAGCCATGTAAAATTTTTTATTTGATGGAATTATAATTACTGTGAGCATGGGGATATACTAGGCATTTAAAAAGGTAAAATAACTAACTTAAGAATACTATTTTATGGTTTACTAAGCTCCTTGTTATGTTTTCACTATAATATTCTATGAATAGGCATCACTATTGTTAATCCCAAAGAATTACAACTGGATGTAAATTATTTAATCTTTCTGGAACTCAGTTTACTTATCTCAGAAACAGTGATAATAATAGAAAATTATAAATGAAATAATATGTACAGTCAAGAACATAGTTATTTATCAATATATATACAGATCAGAAAACTAATTTATTGCCCTTCAAGACCACAATGTCTAATATTTAGTCACTAGCCCCATTTCAGATCCTCAGTAGGCACTTATGGCTAGTAGCTACGATTTTGGATTTCACAGAGAACATTTCCATCATCGTGGGAAGTTGTTTGCCAATATTATATGTCACACATGACTACTATTATGGTTTAGATATTATGTATCCCCCAAAAGCTCATATGTGAGGCAATGCAAGAAAGTTTAGAGGCAAAATGATTGAGTTATGAAAGCCTTAACCTAATCAGTGCATTAATACCCTGATAGAGACTAACTAAGTGGTGACTTAGGCAGGTGGTAGCAGGTAAGGTGTGGCTGGAGGAGGTGGGTAGATTTGTGCTCTTGGGGTTTATATTTTGTCTGCGAAAGGAACTCTCTGCTTCCTGGTGTGTCATGTCCCCAGCTGCTTTCCTCTGCCATACACTTCAGCGATGATGTTCTACCTTATCTCAGGCCCCAAGGAAAGGAATCAGCCATCTGTAGACTGAGACCTCTGAAATTGTGAACCCCCAAATAAACTTTTCTTCTTTTAATTGTTCTTGTCATGTCTTTTGGTCGCAACTGCGAAAAAGCTGACTAAAACAACTACAGAACAAGTATGAAAATTCTAAGCAGTGATTTAGACAGTGTCATATATTATCATATATTGTCAAAATGGATTGAGATCTTTTCCTTCCTTAATGATGAGAGACCAGGAAGAGATGCTGTTTGTGCTAAGCCCTAGAGTATGGGTATACACAAAGAAGGAGATCACCTAGTAATGTCAGGCGATACACATACCAAAAGTACAGGACAATTTAAATCATGAAGATCTATAGGATAAAGATTAGTGAAAACAAAACAAAACTAGGAATTTAAAGACCTATATTGCTTAAAGTGTGTGTGTGTGTGTGTGTGTGTGTGTGTGTGTGTGTATGCGCGCGCCCGTGTGTGGGTGCGCTTCATTGTGTCAACATTGAAAGTCTTCAATTTTAGGGAAGGGAAATGATATGTTAGAAAGTTTGATCTGACAAAACAGAAGGGATAGCATGGATCAGAAGCTAGGAAACATTCATGGGTGTCAGGACAGCCTTGGGCTGTTGATAGTCTTAATTATGATAAACAGGCAGGAAAAAATGTTTTAAAAGAATATGAAATAAAAGCCAGAAGAAGATAAAAACAAAAAGAAAAACAAGAAATAAAGGAAGCCAGGTGACCAGAATGGGAGATGTGGTAACTGGAGTTGGAGAATGGAGAAAAGAGAGGAAGTGAAAAGGACTGAGAGGTACGTATCTGTAAGGACACAGAAATAGTTGGGGCAGTTTAGGGTAAAATACAATGCATTCAGTTTTTAAAAAACAAATACTCATCTCAAAGATGGTTGTATAGTTTCAAGAAACCTAATACTTGAATGTCCACTAAGTATCAGGTACTATGTGGAGTAGCTAATATATTTATCCATTATAATATTCATAAATTTGCTGTGCAAGGTATGTGCTTAGTGATATCTGTGTTTTACAGATTAAAAAAAATCAAAGTTCAGAGAGGTTAGTGAGAGAGAACTACCCCTACTCTTAAGAATCTATCCATTGTTTCATTATTGGAACAGTTCTAATTATTATGCAATTCATCTTGAAATGTCTTTCTCTGTAACTTTACCATCAGTACTATTTCTGTTCTATGAAGTAACTAAACAGTACCATTACTTCCTCCCTTTTTTCAACTCCTTCTTCTCCCCCAACTAGAACGTGCTCTTTACATTGAGGACCATTATATCATTTGTTAATCATAACTTCTGAAGATTAAATATCATAAGTTACTTCAGCATTGCCTTTTCTGATCTGAATTTTGTGTCATTCACCATTCTATTCTCTTCTTTGGATCTGTTCATATTTGTCATGACTTCTCTGAAATTTGGTACCCAGGATAAACTAGAGTGTTCAGATACAGTTTAACTAGTCTAAGATTCAATGGAACAATTTTCTCTACTATTCAGGCATTTGTATATGTTAGTGTGTTAATGCCTAAGAGACATCCCTGGAGAAATTTTAGCAGGAATTTGGAAATGTAGAATTGACACTCAGTCACTCATTCATTCATTATTTATTTTAGGTAATTTGTAGGTGCTTAGAACTACACACTTAATGGTAATTGATCCTAGGAAGAAATCATATGTAAATGTATGTGTATATATGGGTGCGTATATACATATATGTTGTGTATATATGTGTGCATATATACATATATGTTTGTAAATATAAATGTATATTTATAAAATTTTATACATTTACATATTTACATTGTTTATATATGAAATAATATGCCAAAGACACAGATATTTGGATATAGAAAATTTTGGAATGGCTTTCTCCAAGAAGGAGGAAAATGAGCCTAAATGGACAACAGGAGTGTGTCAAGACTAGGAACTGGCAGAATCAGCCATTATTTCTGGGTAGATTCTGAGCACCTGAACAATATGTTAAGAATATGTTGCACTGAGTCCTAAGGAACCCTAGTTTCTGCCAATAGTAAGATAGGGATTTCCTCAATTATGAGTTGAAATGTTCCCTTTTACAATATGAATGACCAGTCTCTTCTTTCCACATTTAGTTATTTTGCACAAACCATTCAGCTCTTTTGGTACTGGAAGAGATTTTGAACCTCTTAAAATCTCTTCAATATGGGAGGGTATATAGCTCATGGTTCAATCCTTACCACAGGAGGAGGTAGGGAGGGAGAAAGGAAGGAAATCTTGCTAATATAGATTATGAAAGATGAAATACCTGGGAAGTGATTATTTTGAGATTTTAAGGATAACTTAAAGTTAGGCAGTATGTGTAGCCTCAGTAATTCTAAGTTATTTTATTTTGTTTTGTATTTCATTATTTATTTAGATGTTTAAGCTCACACTTTTTATAAGCTGGCAAACAGGACTCTATTTATTTTCCCAAAGACCTAGAGCCACACATTCCCAAACAGTATAAACATATGATTCATAACATTAATACACATCATCATTTTGTCAATTACATAAAATAAATGATCAAATATCTAAATACTAAATTAAATAGCTCAAAAAGTATATAAAATATTAGATGTCTGCTCAGTTTTAACAGATACTTCGTTTTTGCAAGATAGATTCGAAAATTAATAAACAACTTCTAATAAATATGGGGCTAAATATTACAAGAACTTCAGAAGTCTTATGATTAAGTTGTTTTTGCTCAATAATAAAGCATCTCTACCTTCTAAAAATGTTTACTAAATTAAAGAGTGTATTCTACATGTTCTTTACAAGACAAAGGGAATATTTTACTAATTATATTCAATAACCCTCTGCCATTCTTTTCTAGGCCCTCCTTAAGTTACATCTCAGAGCACAAACAGTAAATTAACTGTAAGATTTTTTTGTCTGGAGACATTAATGATATGCTTATTTTTATGTTGTACTGCCGAATACCAGAGTAGATTTTTCTCCTTCATTTTCAACAAGTATAAAAACATGGCAGTATTGCCTGGTCTATAGATGTTAGGGTACCAATTATCAAGAGCTTTGAAATTCTTAGATAAAATATTTGAGAATCATATTACTTAATGAACAAAATATTTTATTTAAAAAAGAAGCAACCCAAAGGCCCATCAACTGATGAATGGAAACATAAAATGTGATATAGCCATATAATTAAATATTATTTGGTCATAAAAATGAATGAAGTAGTGGTACATGCTCCAACATGGATAAATCCTGTAGGCATTATGCCAAGTGAATGAAGCCAGTCACAAAGGCCACGTATTGAGACATTCCATTCATATAAAATGCTCAGAATAGGCACAGAAAGTGTTTTGAGTTACTAAAATTTTTCTTCTTCCTGTAGCTCATGTTGTTCCTACCACCCCTACCACTGATTCCTATATGTTGCTTCTAGTTGAGAAAATCCTCCTTTTTAAATTCCAGCATTACTTATTTCTGATGATATATGATAGTAATCATTTGAGCTTTATTTGAATCATTTTAGGCAGGAACTAACTTGATCATATATCCTAAACTTATCTGTGGGTAAATAAATATGATTAGATTTTTTTGTCCTTATTTATAGATATAAAGCCAGATTGGCAAATATTTGGTCCACTGTTCCTTTTCCTTAATCATTCTACCACTCTGCTGGTAAGCTCAGATATCCTAAGGTCATTTCTCGGCACAGTGTTCTGAGCACCCATTAATAGTCATTCTGGACGGACCCACAAAATGAGACCTGTTTGTCACCCCTGATAGGAATGTAGATGATAAAAGTAGTAGTAAATTAAGGTGATGGTATGAAATCTTTCATTGTCTTTATCTTGTCATATTTCTTTGGGAAGAAGTCAATAAGAGGTAATCTCAATTACCAAAAGTGAGATCTTAAATTTTCTGAAAAGGGAAACTTTTATATAATGATAATAGTTGTAGATTATTGAATCTTAATACTTCCCTTAACCTCAAGATTTCCTTTTTTTTTTTTTTTTTTTTTCTTTGCAAAATTTAAGACATCATTACCAAATGATGAAAGAAGCTAATAATTTCTATGGTTCCAGGGGCTAAATGGTACCAGCTCCCCTTTTATAATGTTTTTCTTTTGGATAAGAGATGATTTATTTTTAAATATTAAGCTTGCTTCATTTGTGTCTGTGGTACGTGGAAATGTGGCAAACAGAATTGCTTCTTTTGAATAACTATGAAAGGTCAGAAGTAAAGACTTCCTATTTATTTAGCTGTCATATGCTTTACTGACATAAAGGAAAACTGGAAGGATTTCTTTTAGTATAGTACAATGTTAAAGTTCATAAGGTTAGAAATAATTTTCATCCTGACTTAAAACTAATAGGTAATTTTTAAAAAAGATTTAATTACAGTTGTCATTTCTGTGATTTCTACTGAGAAAAACAGTAGGGAGAGTACCCCACTGAATGCTCTGTCTCATTCCTGAATAATTATATTCTTGAAATAATGACCTTGTCAGGTGACACTAGTGGGAAGGTCAGAGAGCGTCTGATTTTTCAAAGTGTTTGAATTCATACATTGTAATTTCATGTTTAAAAAAAATTTAGCATTTTGACTAAGTGAATCCTTTGACTTTTAGTAGTGTTCTAATGCTGGCTCAAGTGAGTAATATTTGCCCTTGATATACCGATGAAAAAACATAAATCTTTTTGAGAAGCCTTGCTGTTTGGGGAAACTTAAAATTTATTGCATCATTCTATTGTGTGTGTGTGTGTGTGTGTGTGTGTGTGTGTGTGTGTGTGTTATTTGAACATACTGAAAAAAAGATGGAGACTAATATAAGTAATACCCATATACCTATTGTACAGGTTAATAAATCACCCATGTGGTTTGATTACTACAAAATTGTAAAATAACCATACTGATAACATTATAGACACAATTCATGTTTTAACATTCTATTACCTTTCTCCTCAGAAGTAATACCTTGAAATTAGTGATTTTTATTCCTAAGAAATTTTTACATTATTATTATATCTTTATGTAACAAAAGTGGTATATGCTGTTGTGTAATGTGATTTTGAGCAGTAAGCAGTATCGCACTACAAAAATGTAGTTTGCATTTTTGTCAACATTCTTTTTTTTAGATTTATTTTTAATTGATACTTTTGCATGGTATTTCATTTTAAGAATATGCCCAGCTTATTTATCCACTCATTTCTTCATAAACATTTAGGTAGTTTCTCTTTTATGTACTGTTAAATACCATGCTATAGTGAACATTCTTGTTCCTGTCTCCTTTCACTTACGTGTAAGATTTTTGCCTTGTTATGCACCTGTGAGTGGAATTGCTGGGTATATGTGTATATTTAACTATGTTAAATGTTGCCAAGTTGTTTTTAAAAGTGGTTGTAGCAGTTTACATTCCCATCCTCAGCCTTTCTCCTTCCTTCCTTCTTTCTTTCCTTCCTTCCTTCCATCCTTTTTGTGGTACTAGAAATTGAAACTATGAGCATTCTACCACTAGCTACTCTCCAGCCCTTTTTGTTTTTTTGAGACAGGGTTTTGCTGAATTGCCAGGCCAATCTCTAACTTTCAATCTTCCTGCTTCAGCTTCTCAAGTTGCTGGGATTACAGGTGTGGTATGTGGCTCTTCAGTCATTTTTTAAACCCTTTATTGAGATATAATTAACATGTCATAATATACATCATGTGTATATAGGGTACAATTCAGTGGGTTTTAGTATATTTACAGGGGGGTTCTACAACTATTACCTAAATTTTAGTTTTAGAACACTTTAATTTCATCATCCCCCAAATAAACCCATTGGCAGTTACTCCTCATAATTCACCCTTCCATTTTCCTGTGCCATCCAGGCCACAGTAAACAATAAATCTTGCTGTCTGTATGAATGTGCCTATTTTGAACACGTATATGATATGATATCATATAATACTTTGTTTTTTGCAACTGTGTTTTACTTACTATGATATTTTTGAGGTTCATTCACATTATATAGCACCTATTAGTATTTCAAACCTTTCTTCTTTGGTTTTTCTTTTGTTGAGTAATACTACTACATTTTGTTGTCCATTCAACATTTGATGGATACTTGGGTTGTTTTTACTTTCTGACTGATGTGAATAATGCTGCTATGACCATTCATATGTAAGATTTTGTGTAGATAACATTTTCATTCCTCTTGAATCTATTCCTAACAGTGGAATTGTTGGACCAAAGCATATGATAAACTCTACATTTAACATTTTGAAGAACTTCAAAAAGTGGCTGAACAATTCCATCAGCAATGTCTGAGGTTTCTAATTGCTCCACATCCTTGCTAATACTTGTTACTGTATGTCATTTTTATTATATTTCTTAGCGGGTGCAAAGTGGTATCTCATTGTGGTTTTGGTTAGCATCTCCTTAATGACTAATGAAAATCTTTTCACATGCTTGTTGGCATTTCTGTATTTTTTTTTTTTTTGAGAAATTTCTTTTTAAATCCTTTACCTACTTTTAATTTCAACTTTAGTCTTTTTGAGTTGTATGTGTTCTTTACCCATTTTTAATACAATTTCCTATCAGATATATGATTTGCAAATTCTCTCTCTCTCCCTCTCCCTTCCTCTCTCTCTCTTACTCTCTCACTGGGGATTGGATCCAAGGACACTCTACCACTGAGCTACATCCTCAGCCCATTATTATTATTATTATTATTATTATATTTTGAAGGAGGGTCTCACTAAGTTGCCATTGTTGGCCTCTGTTATGGTTTGGATATGCAAGAATCCAAACCCCCCAAAAGTTCCTGTGTTAATGCAGGAATATTCAGAGGTGAAATGATTAGATTATGAGAGCTGTAATCTAATTAGTGAACTAGTCCATTTGATGAATTAATAATTTGAAAGGACCACTGTACTCGGTGGTAACTTTAGACAGATTGGACATGGTTAGATAATATGGGTCAATGGGGGGTAACCTTGGGGATTATATCTTATTCTCCTGTTTCCTCCTCCTTTCTTTCCCTCTGCTCCCTAGCCACAATGAGTAGAAATGACCCTCCTGTAGATAAATCTTGGGCTCCTGTGACCTGGACCACTGTAGAACATATACCCTCCTGCTATGATACTTTGCCTAATCTTGGGCTCCAAGTGATGGAGTCAGCTGACCATGGATTGAGCCACTAAAAACACAAGCCTCCTCTAAGTTGCTCATGTCAGGTATTTTGGTCATAGTGACCAAAAGCCAACTAATACAAATATTGGAGCTGAGAGTGGGGTTGTTGCTGTAACTAAGCTGGCCCATGGTTTAGAAACCTTTGAAATTGATTTTCAGGAGGAGTTTGGAAAAGTCTGGAGATGCAGGATGGAGACAACTTAGAATGTTATAAGCACAGTTTAATCAGTGATTCTGACAGTGACCAAAATGCCAATAGGAATGCGGACAGTAAAGACTGTGCTCATAAAATAAGGGAAGGAAGGGGGCCAGGAATGAAATATAAAGATATAGGGAAGATAAGTATAGTAGAAGAAAGAGATCAAAAAGGGAGAGAAGAGAGATGGGAAAGGGGAGGAAACGCAGATGAAACCTCATGAGCACAGTGCATATATAAATATAACATGGAGTTTCACCTTTATATGTAGGAAGCACCAATCAAAACTAAATAAATAAATGAATGAAAGGAAGATCAGTAGATTTGAAGAAGAAGATAGGGGAAAGAAGAGAGAAGAGAAAGTGGGGTGACTGAAATGGAGTAAATCAAATTCCAGGCATGTATGATTTTGTCAAAATGAACCCAATTACTATGTATACTATAATGTTCTAAAAATAAAAATAAAAACAAACCATATGCAATGGCATAAGTTCATTACTTTTATAAGTATAAAATATAATAGAAAATGTGTTTCATTTAACTTTTTTCCAAAATAATTAAACATGTTTAGTAGCTACTGTAAGCTTGTTAAAGAAATGAAAAGTAGGAAGAAATGGAAAGTCCAAATGTAATTTTCCCTGAATAAGAAGTTAGATTTCAGGGCACACATGACTTCGCATGTCCAAGTGTGAAAACAAAGCAATAGTTATTTCCCTTCATGAATCTAATTATAAACATTGTATCTACATTTTCATTTCAGATTCAAAAATTATTTTGAAACTAAAACAAAAACCAAAAAGCACCCCACTGTGCTCATGAGGTTTCAGAGAATGAGAATTCAATTGGAATTGAACTAGAGGTCACATGTTACATTGTAGCAAAGAATTTATATGCATTTTGCCCATGTACTGATACTTTTTGTAAGGCTGAATTTAAAGGTGATGGCCTGATAATCTAATGAAGGAAATTTCAAAGCAGCACATCATTTAGGCAATGGCATGGATATTGCTGGCAGCCATTAACGAGTTTACTATAAGAATTGGGAGCACTTCCCAACTTGTGATCTCCTGGTTCAGCCTTCCCAGTAACTAGGATTACAGGCTTGTGCCATCACACTGTTAACTTTCTTCCTTTCTGTTGGTTCTTAGTGTTTTTTTGTTTTGTTTTTGTTTTAGCTCTTACATTTAGATCTTTGATCTATTGTTACTTAATTTTACATATTCTTTTGCATGCAGATATCTCTTTGTCACAACTAGTTTCTTATAAGAGTTTTCTTTCCCTTATTGGATTATCTTGGCACATTTTTTTGTAAATCAATTGCCAGAAATACATGGGTGCATTTCTGAAATCTCAATTCTGTTTTATCAGTCTATATGTCTATACTTATACCAGCACCATACAATCTTGATTGCTGAGGCTTTTGTAGTAAGGGTTGAAATTAGGAAATGTAAATCTTACAACTTTGTCTTTCATGAGATTGTTTTGTCTATTCTGGGTCCCTTGCATTTCCATATAAATTTTAGGTTCAGCTTCTCAGTTTCTTTGTTTGTTTTACTGAGAATTTAACCCAGGGCTTCACACATGCTAGGCAAATGGTTTACTACTGAGCTTCATCACCAATTCTTTTGTTAAATTTTATTTTGAAATAGGGTCTTTCTAAATTGCTGAGGCTGTCCTCAAACTTGCAATCCTCCTGCCTTATCCCTCAGAATAGCTAGAATTTTAGGCATGGGCCACCCCATCTATCTTACATCTGGGGTTGTAATAGGGATTCATATAATCTGTAAATCAATTTGAAGAGTATTGCCATCTTAATTTTATACATATGTGGGGGGTACCAGGGATTGAACTCTGTGGCACTCAACCACTCAACTACATCCCCAGTGCTATTTTGTATTTTATTTAGAGACAGGGTCTCACTAAGTTGCTTAGCCCCTCACTGTTGCTGAGTCTAGCTTTGAACTCATGATTCTCCTGTCTCAGCCTCCTGAGCTGCTGGGATTACAGGCATGTGCCACTGCGACCAGCTAACAATATGAAGTCTTCCAGTCAGATGATTGTTAGAGGCCCTTACATTTACTTAGGTATTTAAAAATTAAAATTTATTTCAACAAGTGTTTTGTAATTCTTAGTGTACAAGTCTGCCCTTTTATTGTTTACATTATTCAAAAGAGTTTTATTTCTATTGATGTTATTGTAAATGTAATTATTCATTTTGTTTTTAAACTGTAGTCTATACATTGGTAATGTTAAACATAATTAATTTTTATATTGGTTTCATATTCTGCAACGTTCCTAACTCATTTAATAGATTTAACAGCTTTTTTTGGTTGATTCCTTAGGGTTTTGTATATATAAGATCCAGTCCAGGGCTTTAATTTCAGTGATATAGTTTTACTTTTATTCTTTTCTGCCTTTACCTTTTCTTATTTTATTTCTTCATCTTTCATTTTGTAATTTCTTTCTGATTTTTGCCAGAAATTGTTTCTTTATGTGTATTTTCAAACATCTAAACATACTTCTCTTAAAGTCTTGTCAGTCAGTTTCAATAAAATGATTTTATATAAAGTGAATTTATTTTCTGACTGTTGATTTGTCGATCCTGTTGAATACTTTTGTTAGGATCAGATTTCTGTGAATTTTGGTTTACAGGCCTATTTTGAGTGGAAGGTTTATGAGTGTTTTGTTCTTTTCATTTGATATTGCATATTCCTCCCTGTGATGATCTTTCAGTTGCCTGCATCTGGCTCCCTAAGGTTCCTTTTACAGCGACAATTTTATGTTTGGCCCACAGTGGTATGAGAGGTTCTACAGATTAGCCATGGAGCCATCCTTCAGGTGAAGGAATCCCACACCACATACCATCATCAGAGTCTCTTCCCCATTTTTGTGATACTTTAGTTCCCTCTTACCACACTGGAGCCTAATCCCTGGCTACCATTGTTTCCCTCCAGAGTTCAGCATGCCAGTAGCCTGAGCCCTGCAACTATTTTGCATTTCTTTTTCCATTCTGGCCCATGGAAGTATGTGAGTCTACTTATATCTTTTGTTCTTAGTTATCCATTTTTATCTACCATGTTTTCTGTTTTGAAAAGTAGAGGGTCTATGTCAAATTTTACATTTAATTGTGAAGTCAATCCATCTTACTGAAAGCACAGTGATATTTACTGTTTAGATTTAATTTTAAATTAAATAGATGAAGCATGTATTTGTTTTTCCATGTGTGTTGTTATTTTGTCCTTATAAAATAAGACATGTAAAATGAATATTATATTTTCATTCTCAAATCCGCCCAAAGATCCTTTCAAGGAATAACTAAACACTGAATATTTATTTTTATGTGCCAAGCCCTATGCTGAACATCTCTCACCTGTACAATCTTATTCAATCACAGCAACTCTATAAAGTTGCTAATATTATTATTATTTTATAGAAAAATTAACTGAATCTTAGACTGTTCAAGAACTTCTCAGTAGTTCCGAAGAACCAATGCTCAAATACAGGTCTGTCTAACTTGAAAGCCTCTGCTTTAAATCACGTTTTTATGCTTTTCTATTTTAATTGTTGAGACATTTGCTTTCTTTTTTCTTCTCCCTTTTGATATATTAGTACAATTTTAATGATGTGTTGGCGCAGCATAATGCAAACTTGACAAGGGAACAGACTTCAGTCTTAGGTTATAGCATCAGATATTGTTTACTCTAGTATAAGATTTCAGAATATGTTTGAGGGTCATATCCTGACCTAGTATGATCTTTCCTGATAAATTTTTAGTTTTGTTATTGTTAAAGTTTAGGAGGTAGTAATTAGAGACATTTTTCCATCCTTTCATTTTCATTACTTTTATAGTATAAGGTGACCTACATAGAGGCATACTTGTGATTTTGTGGATTTGAGCACTTTTTTTAAAAAGATGAATTATTCCAATTTTCCATTCTAAAAGATAAGTGTTATTTTTTTCCAAGTTAACTGAGTAAGTCTCGAATATTCAATTCTGCAAAATTTTCAATGAAGTTGGCACAGGTGTGTTAAAAAAGGTTGGGAATTATAATCTGAAGCTTATTATATAATTTATTATCAATAATATCAATATCACTAATACTATTAATATTATCTGAATCATTCAACTATTACTTTTCTCAAAAGAATGGAACTTAAATATATAAATATTTATTTCAAGATTACTATAAATGGTATATTTGTTGCTCAATTTAAGTTTTTTAAGTGTTCCATAAGCAGGATGATGGGACATAATTGGATTAATATTTCAGACTCTTCAATCTATTGTATATGATGATTCTCTAAGAAATGAGACAACCCTAATTGCAGAAGAATAGAAGAAAGAGAGAGAAATGGCATTAATGAATTGAGTGGTGTCTTTGGAAGTTTTTAGCAAGGTTCCTTTGGTTGGAATCTATAGATGAAGAATTAAACTTAAATCTCATGCCCTGCCTGCATTTATTAACTAATGGAAATATGCAAGTATTTCTTATATGAAAATTGATTGGCTAGAAAGGAAAAAAAAAGGAAGCTATAGAAGTTTTCAACCTACAATGAACAATTGAACTAAAGAATATTAATGACTGTGCAAAAGTAGTGCTGAAAAGAATTTGAATTTGTAAGATATCAAGAGTTAAGATAGCAGGTATTAGAATCAAGTGACTAAGAAAGACGTGTATGATGGTGCTCTAGTAGGCTGGTCATAAGAGCTTTAGTGCTAGTTTGGAGAGGAACATTGGAGGAACGTGATTTTAGTTAGAATTTTAGTGATGCATTAAGTAAAGGGGAATAAAATAATTCTTAATGGTTTGAAACTACATGCTGAAATGACTTTCCTTCATGCCTTTCTTCTAATTGTAGGAGATGGTTTATTGGAAATCTCAAGTTTGAACTACTCAGACTCTGTATCCCATCCCTCTAGGGCCAGCTCAGCCCTTCATCCTGTCAAAGCAGATAAAACAGAACAGCTTGCAATTTGCTATAAAGGGGTCCTTGGGATGAAGCATTTTAATGTCCATAAAGAGTAGACAAGACCTTCATTTTTAAAGACTCCCATGGAACGTTTCAAACAGCATGGATTTGTCTTGGTGCCCTTTGCCAAAATTAATAGATTTAGGCTGTGGAGTTGGAGAAAAGCTAAGCATTCAGGTCTACTTATCATCTAATAACATTTTATTATATTTATCTTATTTTAGCCCACATGCTCTACATCTGACAACACATTAAATAAATAATACTCAAGTAAGAAAGGCTACCAAATTTTAGACCTATATCAGTTAAACATAGGAGGAATGCAGAATTACAATAATATTATTTTAGAAATTAAGAATGAGATAGAATGGCCTAGAGAATAGATCAAATTGATCTTGCTTGATTATTTTTTTAGTATATATTTTGACTCTATATATCAGTCTGAAGTTGAATTGCTTTTCTGGTTTCAAATAGCTGTTTCAACCAAGAGCTCTGATAAAGAAATGGCACAGAGGGACTGGTATGTAATAAAACACCAAGTATGTTATTTTGAATTCTTCTCATGCTCTGAGAACAGGAATATCTTAAGCTTTGATAGAATGGTACAATTTTATATTTTCCATTTGACTACTTTAAAAGGTTCATTGTCTTTTAATTAAACTACAGGGGGAAAGAGGGGAGATTAAAAGATGTAGTACTATAAAGGGGATGGCTTTTAGCTACTAGTACATGAGTGAAGACACCACAATAAAGCAAGATGGAGTGCAGCAACAAGTTTTGTGCCTTGAAGCCTCCTCTTGTCTGACTGTGGCAGTAATTCGGAGTTAATTTGCAGTTTCTCAATAAAAGGCTTTGTGTTTTATATGCTTTGATCCTTCGTAGTATCTCTTTTCAGCTATTTTATCTTCCTTTTTATGCAGTCCAGTGCATCTTATACAGCTAGAAGTGATAATGAGGTAAACCAATTTAGGTGAGAAGCTTGGACCAGGCTCAGTACATGTATATTTCCTATTTATCACCTGCTGTTTACTTTCCACAAAATGACTGCCTCAAGTAGCCCTTTCCTTGAATCCACTTTCTACTCTCACTGACAAGTAGAAACCCACTTTCTCCTTTAGCAAATTTATAGTTTTAACATAGGGTAAATGTATAGTTTAACATAGGGTAAATGTTTGGGAATATTAGTGCCTGGTAGTTAGCTTATTTTCCTTTGTCTGCATGAAGATTTTTTTTTTTTTTTTCTTTGTGTCTGTTTTTCTTCCTTTGCTTTCTACTCCCCACTTGTCCCCAAGTCCTTCAAGCCAATGAGGCTGTGGTGACACCTTCTGGGCAGTGCTGGGAGTGAATTACAGCCATAAGTTCCATGGTGGTAGCATACCAAAAATGTGGTGTATAATACTAAATTTGGTTTGTTTCATCACAAGAACTGATAACAGAATCCTGCTTGAACTTAGTTTTTATAATACTTGTTAAATATCAATGTCACTTGTTATTTAATGAGCAGGGATTTGTGGTTAACTAAATAAAAAGCCAGGAGCCTACTTGCTTAATCAATGTTAAGGCTATGGTACTTGGTAGGGCCTAAAAATGAATGTTAAAAGAGGCAAGATCAATGATTGCATATTATTAAAATATCAGAACTATATTACTGTGTGTGCATGCATGCATGTGCACATGCCTGACACATCAAGTTGCATGCCATTGTTTTATAGCATTGGGAAAATGCCCCATAAACAGTCTCAGTGGAAACATCATCCATCTCAACCATCCACCTTTGGCAGTGTAGGATGAAGGTTTCTCCAGGGCTGTTCTTGCCCACCCATGTCTCTCATCTGTTTTAACACACACGTAAAGGAATTTTCTGTGTAACCTAGGTTAGAACCTTTCCTTTTTCTAAAAGACCTCATTTCTTCCACCTCTTCTTCAAAGGTGATTTAACTCTTATATTAAAAAGATTTTTAAGTGATAGCCTTTTCACACAGACATCATGATAACAAGCTTACTGTTACAATTTGCTGTTTTTTTTCTTTTTCTTTTTACTCACTTTTTCTTGGATCCTGAACACTATTGCTTCTAGTAAAATCACTAGATAGGTATGGAAAAATTGCCATTACTATCTCTTCAGGAAATTGGCTAATATTAACAGAACCTTGTAAATTTAATATTAAATAATTTCCAGAACTTAAGGAATGTTTCCTTATTATGTTCAAAAACGGAATAGCAAATGTAGAAGTACTAGACACAAAGGTAAGACTGGCTGTCAAAGCAACCATAATACTGTCTGTCTTTATAGCATCACCTTAGGGCAGTGTCAGATGGGAAAGCACAAGACACTAAACTTAAGGGTGAAACTAACTGGTACAGTTGGATATGCAGCCTTTAAAATGGAACCACAGGTCTTATCGTGGCTCTTTCCATCATCCTTTGGTGAAATATTGCATGTCAAATGTATGATGTATGCATTTATGTTTGGTACAAAACTCAATATTTCTATTACTACTATATAATAAAATCAAAGCAGGGACACATTGCCTTCTAATTTTGATTTGCAAGATAGTAGATAGCTGGAAAATAGACCGGAGCTATAGGAAAATGGAAAAGAATTCTTTCATAAAATTAAAAGAAAGCTTAAAATGCTAAGAGTGTGAATGAATAACAAAATATCATGTAGTAACTGTGGAGATGATGGTTTTATTTGAAGTGGGGGAGGGAGGAGAAAGCTAGAAGGAGGCAAAAACACAATTTGGTCTAAAATTGAATTTCTCTGATAAGGCATTTCAGAAGCGGCTTGTCTTATTCACTCAGCAGCAAAATAATCATATGCGCTTTAATAATCTTTATTTTACAGGAGTGTGTTGCCAGGGTAACGGAATGTAAGCAGAGGAACAGCACCTTGCAGATCACAAAGGCAAATCTGTGGAAAGAAATTTCACCGACTTTCTCTTTTCCTTACCAGTGTAATAAAGACTCTTATTTTTCTTGCACTATTTAATAAACATTCTTTCCCTTTCCCTTTTTAGTATTTGTTTAAACATGGACAATAGCATAAATCTGGAGTTGTCAAGCTGAGTGGGCTAAGCAAAAAACAGATGTTATATCTTTAGCATTTTTATATAATTACTTTTTATTACTATTTTACTCCTATCTCCATCCCTCCCAACCTTATTGTGTTATTATCTTCCGTCTGTAAACCAGTCTGATGATAGTATTCCAAGTAAAGGGGGATTGAGGTGGGAGTTTGTATTTGGCTACATTAATCAGAATTTATTAGCTAAGTTTGCATGCATGGAGATTCTAAAGAGGCGAGGATTGCAACTAAAGCATCTATTTTTGGAAGGGGGTAAATTGAATTACAGCAAATGGAGTGACAACCATTCAGGCCAAAAGCTGCAGAAATAATAATTTCTTTATACTCACACACACACACACACACACACACACACACACCAAGAGGAGTGAAGAAGGAAAGGAAGAAATGGCAAATTCTTTCAGGTTTTCAGTAGACACTGGTTCTAGGGAACTGGTTGACTTGGAATTAATAAAATGAAAGGTTTTAGTTCCTTTCAAAGAGATAATAAAATCTGGAATAAAAATGTTCATGCTGTTGTGCATAGCATAGTGGTAATGGGCCTATAATTTCTATTAACTCAGGAGGCTGAGGTAGGAGGATCACAAGTTCAAGGCCAGCCTGGGAAACTTAACAAGATCCTGTCTCAAAATAAAAAATGAAAGGGCTGGGATGTGGCTCAGTGGTATAGTATACCTGGTTCAATCCCCAATATCACACACACACACTCACTCATACACACACACAAAAGAATGTGCTAACTGATCTCTTGATTAGATCCAAGGTATAACCAATGAGATCCAATTTATAACAAATATTTATAAACATATTTGCCTGTCATTATCTTGCCATAGCCTGCAAAAATGAATTTAAAACAAATTACCAAAATATGCTATACCTATATATGAATATACCACAATGAATCTTGATTTTTTTATATGTAATTGTAATGCACTAATTAAAATAACAATAAGAATAATAGAAGGGTGATCAGTGGAGTAGAACAAGCAGATCATGGGGAAGGAAGAGGTTAGATAAAGGGGGGATATTGGGGAATAAGATCAAATTATATGTGTGTACAAATATGGCATGAATCCCACTGCTAGATATAATTATAAGGCACCAATAAAAAAGCAAAAGAATAGCTAGGAAATTAATAAAATTAATTTCATTAATTAGATATGAATATTTGTTTCACATTATTGCCAAAGATTTGACTTCTGTCAAGAATTTCAAGTTAATGGCTACGTGTTAGTTTTAACATGTTCACTGCATACCCAAGTTGTATTGCTTATGCAGTTCTTTCTCTAAGTCTGTAGAATAGTCAACAACCACAAACAGGTGCTTAAAAATGAGTCCCTATGAATATCATTCTTAAATTACATTCTTTTGGATCTTGATGAGATTTAAAGTATGCTTTTAATTATTACTATTAATATATTTTTTTTAGAAATTGTTTGTTCTTGTCACATAAACCTTGGATAGATCCTTAAAATTGAAACTGTAACTGCACTAAAAACAGATAATGGTAAATGAACAAGTAAAATTTGAAAAAGTCCAGTAAAGTTTTCTTAAAATGGCAAATTGTAAGGAATATATTGAAATAGTAAGATTTCTGATGTTCTAGAGGAATGTTAAACTGAAATGCTATGGAAGTCAAAGTATGATTCTAATCAAGAACTATTGAAAGTTCTTGAGAGAAAAAAAAATGTGAACCCAACAGTGATTGTTTCAGATTGTTTCTCCATATTATAACAATTTAAAACTCCTCATTTTCATTTGAAATACAGGAAATTCATTTGGACCTTTACTGGGCCCAGTATCTTTTTTGATCTAAAGTCTATATTTGACCTCTCTGGTGTTAGTTATTTCTTAAGATCTTATAAATACCTTACATTAATGTTGCCTAAAGGGTAGACATTTTTCTCTCCTTTGGCTCTTATTTACCTCTAGATTCTCCATGGAAATAGGATTAGCTGTTTGGGGGCATAGAATAGCATGTCTGTAGAGTTTGAGGCTTTATCCTTGGTACATGAAAATTACCTTAATAATGCTACATTTTTATTTAATTGTTATGAAGATGAGCATATGATTAGCAAATGAAAATATGGTGGCAAGTAAATATTGTTCCTTTAGTGATCTAACTTCAACTATAAATTTTTCAGATTATCTGCAATTTGTTATTCTTGATGAAAAAATTATTTCACTCTTGAATTTGGTGCAGTTTTGGAACCATGTATAATAGAAACTTAAAATGGAACTCTGTCTGGGCTGGGGTTATGGCTCAGTGGCACAGCGTTTGACCCTCACATGTGAGGCACTGGATTCAATCCTCAGCACCACATAAAAATAAATAAACAAACAAAATAAAGATATTGTGTCCATGTATAACTAAAAAAATATTTTTTAAAAAGAATGGAACTCTTGTCTGTTTTAGCTGAGACCTGAGGCCCTAAGACTAAAGAGTTCAAGAAGAGATATGAAGTCACTCTCCATTTAAAGGAGAAGGGAGAAAAGCAGTTATGTAATTCTTAAGCTATTTAGCCATATAAAGGATATAAACAGATTGAGAGGTTATAAATTAAGGAAAGAAGGAATTTTGGAGGCAGTTATTAGCTTGCTAAGAATTCTGTCACACCTCCAAGAGGAAGGAGCAGGGTGCATGTCCTTTCATCTGAATCCAAGACAGTCTTTTTTAAGAAGATCCCTTGGAGAACCTAGTAAGTGACCTCTGCCTTTTAGGACCTGCCATTTTACTGCTATCTGATTTATCATGCCTAAGAAGTCCAAAGAACATGAGAAAAAAAAAGTAAAAATAGCAGAATTCATTGGAGATCATATGATTAACAACAACAACTGGCCAAAGTGGATGATATAGACTTGAAACAAAAGGAGGGATGACATAAATATCCACCTTAGTAAACTGGGTCTCATCGAGTCCTTCAAGGTGATCCCATAATGCTCGCTACAAAAATACTCTTCTCTCTTGACCATAATAGTTCTTAATTCAGATAGAGAAATCAACATAGTTTCTAAAGTTATACACACACAGCATGAGGGGAGAAATATAGTTGATTTCAGTGTATTTATAATGTTTAATAATTCTTATTAGTTGAATGAGACTTTTTCTACCATTTATAAAGTAATGTACACTGCAGTCTATGTAAATGGTCAGTGCTTTTCTCTCTGAAGTTCATTATTTTATACAATTGCACAATTTTATTTACTATAAAAACTAGTACAGACGTACTAAAGTTGTTATTGAACCACATAATCAAGGAAATTGAGTCTTTATTGAACATTTCTAGTTGTGCTTATAATTTTGTCACAATGATGCATACTGAAAAGAATGTCTGACTAGTTTAAGTCTTGGCTCTGGCAACTATCTCTTCCTTATCTCACCTATGAAATGGAAATAATACTTTTTCTGATTAAATGATAGAGTTATTATGAAGATCAAGATATGGATAGTGAATCTATCAATATTGATATATGTATGTCTTCATATATATGATATTTTCATGTAACATAAAGCTCATTCATAATATCATATATGAAAAATATTTGATTTTTATTTATATAAATATTCATATATAATAAATCACATATGATATTCTTTTTTGTTATGGTTTAAATGCACAAGAGTATCCAGAGTGCTTTCTCTTTTCCATTGCTAAGACTTATTTGTTGAATGAAAATATATATTATCAATCAACAGGAAGATTCTTCAGGTCCCACAATTTGAGGGCAAAACAAAAATTTTAATAATTTTCATTCATTCAAAAAAATGGAGTCAAAGTTTTAGAATAGGGACATAAGAAGAAAGGAATCTTATCTAGAAGAATGCTAAAAGAACTAGAAAGGGCTTTTGCCTATTTCACTCAGATACTCTACCTTCCATTTTTGCTTTTGGATGATCTCAGTAGTAGAATAAGTGAGACTCTTAAACAAACAAATGGAAATTCACATTGCTCATTTCTTATGGAATGCACATGACTCTAGAAGTCTATTAAAATCAAAAGGATATAGCATCTGTGAGAGTAATTCATCACAGATAAAATACAGAAACTTTTAAAGTTTGAAGCTAGAACTAAGCTTAAAACTTAGTTCATTTAGTTTAACAGTGGAAGTAATTTTTTAAATAATGGCATATTATTAACCGTAAGAATCCCTTGCCCCTCTTTCTACTTTGATCTCCCTCTTTCCCTCTCCCCAGCACGCTCTCTGATTTACAACTGATTGAACATATTTGATAGTTAAATGTTAGTAAACGGATGGGAAGTTATTATCTTGGTTACAGTTTCAATCCAGTGTAATGTGTAATAACCAAAATATGTTAAACCTTCCAAATAGAACTAAGGCCAGAAGTGTTATCTGCCAAATAGGAATAAGTAATTTTTTGAGACAAGAGTTAGTACTGGTACAATTCTCATATTTTAAGAACCATAAAGTAAGAACATTTGATATAAAGTTAGAATGTCAGACAAGGCCCTTTGACATTGTATATTTAGTTCATAAACAGATTTTACAAAAACCATCACCTTATTTTATTCTTTTAGAGCATACCCTCATAACACTTTTTCCTTCATTGAGGAATAGTAGGGGTTTATGAGATATTTTCCCCTGGATTTACTTAGGACATGTATTGCAGGTCAGTGAGGCAAGCTGCATAAATACTCAGATTTTATCGTTAGTATATGAATGATTTAGAAACTGTTTTCCAAAGGGTCAGAGAAAAATGTTCCATGAATTCCAGGAATTTGCAACTTAGGAATTTATTTCTATATTCCATTTGAATAAAAGAAATTCCTTTGTTTAAAGCCTTCATCTTGAATTCATTTTTTAGCCTTAATTATGTAGTTAAAATAAGAAAGTATATCATGAGCTGGGAGAAAGATTGATTTTTATTTTACTTTAAATGTGATTATATTAGCCTATATGAACCATCTACTTTTTATAATAATTAAGATATTAGTAAGATTTTAAATAAAAATCTGTATTGAAGTTTGAATCTTTTGATTCTCTGTATACTAGAGATATTACATACACTATTACATATACTGGTAATAATGGTGGGGGTTTTGTGGCTATTGTGTTTGAAATGTTTGCTGACTTATATAAGATCTCTTGTAATTTGAAAGTGGATTTGGCATGACCTACTTCAATATAATTCCTATTAGTAACTCCATTGAAGTGTTAAATGATAAATCCTTTGAAATTTTTTCCTTGGGTAATCCTAACTTAACCATATTATGAAAATAGAAACAGGTCTCTAAGGAGGGGTGTGTGTGTGTGTGTGTGTGTGTGTGTGTGTGTGTAGTCTTTATAAAGAGCAGCTACTTTGGGCTTCCTTTTGTCTCTTAAGAATGTTATTTAAAATGGTAGTTGACATTTTCCCACATAATGCAAGGATTTATGAGAATGCCTTTTCATTTCAAGCCATGTATATAAGATTCAAATATAATCACAAGACTTAAAAGAAATGATCCAGTTTCTTACTGTAAAGCAGAGAAACAACACACATCTTTATCCTACCACAAAGTATCATGATGAGGGTGATGTACTCCTATTGTGATAAATCTCCTCAGAAATAAAATAACTTGTCTCTAAATATTAAGTGTATTTCCACCTAAATTTTTACAGTAGAATTGTCTGCAAATACAAGTGATCAGCTAATGCTGTTCTCTAGTGAAAATAAAGATAACTATATATCTTAGCTAATTACAGAACGCCAAACCTAAGGATGTTTAGGTAGATTATTATAGCCTAGAAGAAATACCAAGAAGGAATGTTAATGGAGTTGCACAAATGGAGTAAATTCTTATCATCATCATAACCAAGTGTTTGTTACTGACTGCCTTCCCTCCTATTCACCTCCCAGTCTCCCTCCACATCTTTTCATTTCAGGGAAAGGAGTGAACATTTTTACAACTCTTTTTTTTCTGTAATCAAGCTCCATTCTCTCATAAGTGAACAATGAGGTGAAAACTAGTTGTACTAATATAGTCTTACATGTTGGGGAGTTTTTAGCTGTCATACTAAAAGAGTCTACTTTTTTCTTTCTTTTTTTGGGGGGGGGGGGGAGGGAGGTGTTAATCTCTTTTACCTGAGGAAGAGTGAACTCACAATCTATCTTCATTTTCACAAGGAAAGGTAAAAGTCGTTTTTATTTCAATAAACACTAATATTTCAAGAGCTTAAATTAGATGATTTACTTTTTCCTATCTTGGTAACCTGAATTCTCCCTTCTTTTGAAATGGAAACTGTCTTAACCCCATAACCTCAACATCACTGTGAGTAAAACTCTTTCTAATGATATGATTCTGTAGTGTTCACATTAGCATTGCTAATCAGCTTGCTGTAGTGGATCTATATCTCAGGACTAATGTTCATGGAATGTCCATTGACATAATTGCAGCTTGTACCAGTGCTTAGATGCTACTATATTCAAAAGTTTGAATTTCTTAGTGCATATCACAGAATATGGAAAATTTTAAACCATACACAATTTTATGTCACAAACTTGAATTTCCACACAGTGCTATTTATCTAAAATGTTATTGGTGCCTAATACTATAGTACACTGAATCTTTAGCTTAAAATACTAACAGACTCCATCTTACTTGGTTTTTTTTTTTTTTTTTTCTTTATTTTTGTTTCTTCTATAACTGAAAGGCAATCATTTCTGGGGGAAGGTTTCTTAATCTATGTTGAAGAATAGATGATGATTTCTGAAATCACTTTCAAAAGCCCTGTGTGAGATCATCATGATTGTCACAAATGAATATTTATTAAATGTCCATTGTATTCTTGACATTATATTAGGTTTGCAGAGAATTCACTGAAGACAGACAATAGTATTGAGGTATAAAATAGAGAAGATTTATGTGAATATAATTTTATAAGTGTATAAATATGGAAATTGTTACATAATTGGACTGTATTTATTTACATATTTTAGGAAATATATAGATACTCCTAATACATATGAACATGGCAGAAATAAAATGAAAAAGTATATATGGAACAATTTCTGTATTTCATTCTGCCTATGTAAACCTTCCTCAAGTTAATAAGTTACCAAAAATGAAGTAGAATATAATAGTAGCAATGCTTAAGACTAATCTTATTTGCTACCAACATTTGACATTGCTTTATTTAGTAGAAAATATAGTTGAGTATAACTACTGAAAGAAGAGTTTGAAGATAAAAATTAAAACAAAATCTTTGCAAATCCATTGGCAGTGAAAGAACATAGCAAGGGTTTCATGGTTAAAAAATGACAGGCAGATCCACATGGGGCAAACACAGGAAGAAAGAATCTGAATACAGGATTATTAAGATTAGAAATAGAATAGTAGTCAATATGAGAAAATTACTATTCTAAATGAAGCCCATAAATAAGAAGTTTACCAATTTATAATTAAGGATTTTGGAAGTAAATTTTGCAAAAAAGAAACAGAAGGAAAAGACTTCTGATAAAGAAGAGTAATTCATTTATTCATCACTCACTCACTCATCATATTTATTTGCTATTGTTCTCTACCAGATACCATGCTAGGGACTATACAAAGAATAAAAAGTTTTATAAGAGCATTCCTCGACAGAGAATTTAGTATTCATCTGAAAACTCTCCCACTACTAAACCTCCAGAAATGCCAGAAAAAATGCAACAAATATTCTTTGGGATATATACTTATACTAGTGAGAAAGTAAGGAAAATCTTTAAGGGTTTATAAAACAAAGTGGTAAACTTGAGTAGTGACATGGGCTACCTGGAAATGGAGATGGAGAGATGTCCTGGCCCAATGATGTAGATTTAATAGCCAGACAAGATTGGGAGACAAGATTTGATAAACTGAGTTAAAACTGAAATACCAGTATTAAGCAGGAACCCTAGGAGTATTATCAAATGAAAGGATTAAGGATTAAGCCTTGGCTTTGACTCTATGGCAGAGTGCTTGCCTAACATCCTGGAGTCCTTGGTTCAACACCCAGCACCACAAAAAAAAAAAAAAAAAAAAAAAAAAAAAAAAAAAAGACCAGAGGAAAGTATTTTTTTCTCTACCTGTGCTTTGTGCCTACATGGTAGGGAAAGCAAACTTTCCACAAGAATTTGTAATGATTATGAGCATGTCTTTTTTAGGTTTGATGTTTAAATTTATACTTCTGCCTAGGACCAACTGCTGAGAAATCAACATAAAAGTAGTTACAGAAGACTGGGGTTGTGGCTCTGTGGTAGAGTGCTAGTCTGTCATGTGTGAGCCACTGGGTTCAATCCTCAGCACCACATAAAAATAAATAAATAAAATGAAGGTATTGTGTCCATCTACAACTAAAAAAATATTTTTAAAAAAGTAGTTACAGGGGCTGGGGTTGTAGCTAAGTGGTAGAGCACTTGCCTCGCATGCGTGAGGCACTAGGTCGATCCTCAGTACCACATAAAAATAAATAAATAAATAAATAAAGATATTGTGTCCATCTACAATTAAAATAATATTTTTTTAAAAAGTAGTTACAGAATACTAATACTCTTGAGGTATCTTACAGAAAATAAAATGGAAGCCACTTTAGAATTGCCTTCAATTCAAGCTACAATTTATTCCTAAGAAAATGCACTGTTTAGCATTGATTCATTTCCTAAAAGTTATAAAATATGCAAAGAAATGGCCAATATGAACAAGAGCCAATAGACCCATATATACCAGGATGAGCTTCTATTATCTTAAGATAAAAGGACAAAGAATGTAAAGGAAAATGTATAAAATATTTTTAAACAAAATAACAGAACATAGAAGAACATCTTTAACAAGTGAAACATACACATGGAAAAGAGCAAATTAACAGTCTGAAAATAGATGTAAGGAAATCACCTTAAAGGCATTACAGAGTTATAGAGAAAGAAATTAGAAATGAAATCCAACATATATCTACTAGGAGTTACAGATTGAAACCATGGAAGAATAAAGAAAAGATAATACTTGAAGAAGTGACTGAGAGTTTTCCTAACAGCTTTTAGCATCTAAATTTCCGTATTAAATACCTTTTAATTTTACCTAGAATAGTTCCTCTTTTCCTGATTTACCCCCAACTGATACTGATTTTTTTCTGTTTTCTCAATTGACCCCTAATTGATACATATTCCCACCTAAGCTATTATTCAAAAATAAAGGTTTAGTAAAGACATTTTCAGAACAAACAAGAAGTGAAACAGTCCACTAACTACAGACTTTCTGAAAGAATTACTAAACAATGTAGTTTAGGAATAGAATAAGCATAGAAAGAAGGGTTTTATGCAGAGTAAATAAAAAGCCAATCTCAAAAAGCGACATTTAGGTATAACTCTATTTTGCCATCCTTAAAATGGTAAAATCATAGTGAAGGAGACTATTATGGTTTAGCTTTAGGTGGCCCCCAAAAGCTCATGTGTGAGACAATGCAAGAATGTTCTGAGGTAAAATGATTACATAATGATCACTGATATGGATTAACTGTGTGGTTACTACAGACAGGTAGGCTGTGCCTGAAGGAAGTAGGTCTTTGGGGTTGATATTTTGACCCTGGTAAGTGGAGATCTCTCTGCTTCCTGCTTGCATGTGCTGAGCTGATTCTCTCTACCATGACCTTCTGCTATGATGTTCTCTCTTACCTCTGGCCCAGAGCCATGGAGTCATTCCATTATCGGCTGAACTTTGAAATGGTGAGCTGAGCCAAAATTAACTTTTCCTGATCTTAGTTGTTCTTTTCAGGTCTTTTGGTTATAACAATGCAAAGGCTAACTGAAACAGAAAGGATGGCGGTTGCCAGGGGTTAAGGATAAGAGGGGAACGATGAGGAAGAAAGGAATGGTATGATTGATTATAAAGGAATAATATGAGAAAGAACTTTGTGATGATAGAACATGCTGTACCTTGATTGCAGTGGTGGTTATATGAATCTACATGTGTGATAAAGTGATGTAGACTATATATACATGTCTTATCAGTGCCAATTTCCTATTTTCAATTTTTAACATAGTTATTTAAGATGTAACCATTGGGTAAGTATAAAGAATACTTGGGACTTCCCTTTATAACTTCTTGTGAATCCATAATTATTTCAAAATAAGAAATTACAGCCGGGCGCGGTGGCACACACCTGTAATCCCAGCACTTGGGAGGCTGAGGCAGGAGGATCGCGAGTTCAAAGCCAGACTCAGCAATGGCAAGGCACTTAGCAACTCAGTGAGACCCTGTCTCTAATGAAATACAAAAAAAGGCTGGGGATGTGGCCCAGTGGTCAAGTGCCCCTGAGTTCAATCCCCAGTACCAAAAAATAAATATAAAAAGTTCCTTAACTTAAAAAATAAAAAACAGAAAAATAAGAGTGAAAGTAAAATTTTGGATACTAATACCATGTAGGAAGAGGAAGAATTTTGCTTTAAGAGTCTGAAATTCCTTGTATTATTTGAAAGGAAATCATATTGGTTGATGTTAGATTTTGTCAGTTTTCAGTGGTAAAAACATAAGAATATCTATTTTAAAAATAGGCCAGCATAAATAAAGGGAAAAGAGCAAGGTAAAGGGTAAAAGGTAAAGAATATGTAGGAGAAAATTTTTATTTATGTCAATGTGGTTGGCTAATTACCTAGCGCCAATTTCCTTCCCCACCCCCAAAGTTGATGGATTCATTTTTTTTT